>CM038465.1:29534752-30027907 GCA_021464415.1 Lonicera japonica | reverse complement strand
TAGAAATAAACAATGCTTATTTTATTTTTCGTGGATAAATCCACCATCTCTTAGATGCTCTTTAATCACATGAAAAATTTCACTTTCTTTCTGCAATAACATGGAGACTTCCACTTTCTCTCTTTATTCACATGGAGACTTCCACTTTCTTGGATTCCTTTTTGTCCCATGGGAAATTCACCATTGTATTAAATACAATATTTCTTGAAATCTAAAGACCCAAAATAAACACAAAGTGTGCCTTTCCAAGCATTGTTAAATACAAAAGTGTTACGATACTAATCGCGAAATAAGTTGGCAAACGAGCGTATGAATGACAATATTAAGTATTTATCAAAGATTGGGAGCCACAATTGGGATTAAATGCCTCTCTTTCATTCTCCAACCCAAATAGATTCTCACCACCGTCAGAGTTTAGGTCAACACAATTTTCTTGACTGAGAGGCTCTAATTTGACTTCGTCATCGCCACCTACAGCATTAAGGTCAAAAGAATATTCTTGAACAAGAGGCTTCAAGTTCATTCTGTGGTCACCACCATTATCATTAAGGTCAATACAATTTATTTTACCATCCAAAGGCTCTAAGTTGCAATGTTGCTCATCACCATTGAGGTTAACAAGAGACTCTTCCTCGATGATATGATCAATAAATTAGTAAGCAAGATTGCATATTAGAGTATCGTTTGCTTTAATTGTAATGAAATCAATTTCTTGTATAAATAAACATTTAGCCCGCATGGAGGAGTCAAGTGACCTCCCATCCTACAAATGCACCACAATCAGAAGACAAAATAAAAAAATATATAGTATCGTCAAATGACAACAGTTCCAAAATACACGTACTCAGTTTATGTAAACTGAGTACATAACAAAGCTCAGTTGATTTGGGCCGAATGAACTGTTCTAAATATTTGTGAATACTACATTATATACAACCGAATTTGTTTAAAAAACTCGGTTTCTTTACACTGAGGACTTTGCACTATACTCGGCCATTGTAAACTGAGTGAACAATAAAAAAAAAATCGAACCACTTAAAAGTGATCATTTGTTATATACCGAGTACAATGATAGAACCTCATTTTTTTATGGCCGAGTACAACATGACAAACTCGGTTTTATATGGCCAAGTGCACTTACAAACTACTAAATTTTTTTCTCTATTTCTGGTTTTCTATATCTGTTTAACGTAAGGAACAAAAATGAAATGATTCAAGAATTTTTTTTGGTAACTTAAATCTTTTTTTCCGCATTTTCTCCATTGTTTTCTACATTGCTTTCAATTTGTCTTGAATCTTTGTCTATCTTATACTCTCGCTCTACACTCCTCTCAATACACCATTGTGTATACATACCCTTCAGATGAATCTTCATGAGTTGTTTATCTTCATCAACCTTTGAAAATAGAAATGAGGATGGAACCAAAAGAGAGCGTATTTACTCGGTTAGATGGAATGCTTGCTTCGATGGATGTTGGGTTAGGGATTTGAGCACGTGGGTTTTGGAATTTTGTGGGAGAGTCTGGGTGTTAATGAAAGTGGGTGTGTAATAAATATGAAATGAGTTATTAAGGAAGTAATTAATTCATCTATTAATTGCTGATGATGTGGGTGATAAAATAGAGAAAGTGGTGTGTTATTAGTAAAGTGACGCGCATGTTTTGGTAAGGAGTATTAGTGATAAAGTGGGGTGGCCCCCTAAAATAAAGCGATATTTTTCTATTGTACTACCCAACAAGTTATATGTATTACCAAGAGTGGCAATAGTAATCTTGATTGCTTATTTAGCATAATTCAAATGAAATAGGCCAATTATATTAAATTTTCTTATGGTTAGTCGAGTTTACGAGTGGCTCCCCTGTATTTTTTTTACCCGACACTATACCCTTTCATCTAACACATATTTATTATATCCACATACTCATATGTCATTGCAAACTCTTTAACGGGTCTCTGTCTCTATCTCTCTCTATTTCCCTCCTTCCCTCTTCCTCTCCTCTGGTGGCTCTGTCTTTCTTTATTGTTACCATTTTTGTTGATATATAATTAGAGAGGAGGAGGATGTAGTGTTAGTGTTGGAGCTATTTTCGGTGGTTACAGGGAGCATGGGTTGGGATTTAGGTAGAGTAATCATCGCTGACAAAGGTCAAGATGGGTTTCTTGGAGATTGGGATTGCAATAGTTGTTTTAGTGGGGAATTTCCAATGGAAAGTTAAGGGGTGGCTAGGTATGATGTTTGAAGGTGTTAACAACTAGGAATTTGGTGGTAAATAGAGTTTTGTTACTGCACTTATAGTTTACCATTATGTAAATGAAGAGGTGTTTGTTTAGTTGGTGAGAAAGATAAAGGGTTGAGCAAAGGAAGGGAAGTGGGGAGCAGTGAGCATTATGTGATTGGAGCAGAGGAGGGGAAGAATATGAATTTTCAAAACAATAATATATATAATATATTATCTATCATATTTAATTATTTTGAGGTTAATTTTTAATTATAAAATCAATTTGTGATTGGTTTGTTTTTGAAAGGTTCTTTTTGTCTTTTTATGGTATCCATTGACGGAGTTACCAAATTTTTTGGAGTTGATAGTTTGAGGGGGTATACTATCAGGTAAAAAAGGATAGGGACGATCCTCATACCCTAGTAATAACAATGGGTTTAATATAATTTACCCAATAAAATACTCTATTCAAAATTATAAATTATATTACTGTTCTCTAATATAATTAATGTAAATTTTTACTCCATCTAATTTTTCCCTAATAAAACAAGGCACGACTTCGCCAAAGCAAAGCAAATTTCACTTATAAATGGTTTTAGATAATTGCACATGTAATGTTTGTCTCTGAACTCGTATAGATACATGGTCTTGTTGTGGATGTTTTTTAAATACTCGCAAGTGCATGAATCGATATTTAATATAACTTAGGCAAAAGCGAGGTCGAACCCTAAGGATACGACGGATGAAACGTACGTATATCTCTCAGTAATTCTAATTAATTCCTAATCTAACTTAAAAATTCAGAGTGATGGTTTATCAACTAAAAATACAAAAAAAAAAGAATAAAACAATCAATTAATAAAATACTAGGGTGGCGGAGTCATATATTTGATGTCATGTTCCTAATATTCATGCCTAATAAACTCTACTATTTGTCTCGCACTAATTTGGTTTCTCGACTCTATATATTAGATGCGGAATTTAAAACCAATTAGATTCAATTTATTTTTAAAATTCAATTATTAATTCTCTCATATCCAAACACATGTATAAGATCAAAACACTAGCTTACTATATCTGTCAAAACACAATTAATATCTACTTTTAACAAATCAGAAACTGAATCCAACAAATTATAATGAGAATCCAATCTTATATTTTACCAGTTAAAATATGCACTCAATAGTAGTAATTATTTTTAAAATTAAAGTATTAAATTGATAGAGTCAATTAGTTTGAATATATGCAATATAATCAATTAAAAATATTCATCTTTAACTATAGAAAATAACTTGCAAATAAAATGCAAAGTATAATTAAAAAATGTATAATTAAATATTTATTTAATACGCACAAATAAATAAAAAAAAAATTTAAATTAATTATAGTGATCCACAAACAAACCAACATAGTAAAAAAGATGGTCGACAAGAAGAGAGAAAGAAAATCAATTTGCGGCACACCCACTCGATGGCTTTAGGGCTCAAATAAATGGGATCTCCTCTCTCCTTCTACTAAGCTTGGCCCATTTGTCTCATTCTTCTCAGTGGCTAATTGCTGATGTGACATGAACCTTTATAGCTTCTCAGGGCTTGCTGCTGATGTGCACATGAGCCTTTATAGCTTGGATGCTCTTTATATAAATATAGATGCTATCCTCCTCAAGCTCTTCCTCACACAGGCTGCTCTTTAATTTTATTTATTTAATTTTTTTTTTTTTGTTGCTTGAAAAACAAAACTAAAGCTCAAAGGATTTGAACTCTAGTCAACTATGTAAATAGTTATTACAACTACCTATTGATCTAGACAACGCTGTAATTATTAATTTTACTCCTTTTTTATTTAAGCGTAGAAAACTACTCTTTTATTTTTTCCACCAAATTTCTTTTTGCCTTAATTTTTTTGTCTTACTTCCGAATTACTTCATTCAAAAACCAATCCTCTCCGTTAATTTTAAGCACCTGGGGCCATAATATACCAATTTCTTGGCATATCAGGTCTTAGAGTAAAGCAAAACCATAACTTGTTTATTTGTTAGGGTTCAACTCCTGCTAAATTTTTTATTTTTTTTGAGTAAACAACCCCACTTTGGCCATTCCATCTAATTTGGCTATTAAATTTGATGCATTTGCGTGACACTTGACTTTGTAAGTTCATTTTGGTCATATTGCAATAAAACGACATTTTCCTCTGATTATTTCCGCCAAAATGAAACACACATAGTGTAAAAAATATATTATTATTTTCAACAAACAGCACAACTTGGGCTATTTTATAATTAAAATGATTGAAATATATTTAAATGAAGTCATGTGCTTTGCACTTGGTTTCATTCCATTTAATTTAGCAATCAAATTAGAAGGAATGACCAAAATGGCACTCACTCCAAAGTTGGATGGCCAAAGTGGTTTGTTTTAAAGTTTGATAGACAGAGTGGTATTGGATAGAAAGTTTAGTAGCCATTTGGGCTATTTACTCTGTTTTTTTTTTCTTTTTTATGATTGAGCTTCTTGGTTTTTTTTATTATCTTGAAAAAATAAAACATTTCTAATTTTCGCAGCCCTCTTTCCCTGACTAAAATTCTAGGTCCACTACCTTATTCGACTAGTGAATAGAAAACATAGAAAATATTATATTTATATTTTTTGGACAATGAGAAAATATTATATTGAATTTAGTGTTGAACATTATAATGAGAATGATTTTATATAGGCTTGGTATGGTGGTAAGAAAAAGAAAGGGTGAAAGTAAAATAAAGAGCTAATCAGGGGATTTGATCCAATGAAGGATTATAATCAATTATAGAATCAAACAAGTGTACCACCTTGTACGATGTGTAAATGTGACGTCCCATTTCCATGGAAAGACAAATCTCGTCCAAGAATGGTCAATTACAGATGTCGTAAAACCAACGAAGATTTGAAGTGCTAAACTTTTATAATTAACAAAAACCATTGTATGACATACAAATTTTAAATCTAGTATGTGTAGATAAATCCCTTCATAGAATAGTAAATCATGTTTTTGACCCTTGTGATTAATACACAATCCAACACATGTTTGTAAAATGAGGTTTATAATTATGTTCAAATCTACCAACAAGGTCTCAAAATAGTTTACAATGAGGTCTAGTTGATTTACATTTTACATATGATGACAACTTTATATTAATATTCAAGACTCAAAGACATAATATAAAACCAAGTCCTTTTATTGTGGAGGATTCTTCATGAGGTCAAGAGGCTTCTAAGGAATGTGTACACATGCCATCCAATCATCCTACTTCCGAAATTGGTTAGAAAATGGGAGTGAGTCTAATAGAATCAACGTGAACTATATGCCCCTATAGTTTGTATCATATAAAAATATAGCTAGGAAAACACACATGCACACTATTGATATAAGAGCGTAAGTTTACAGATGTACAGGAAAAAAAGTACGTACTTGGTACATTATATGTGAAACCCCATGTTTATATAATCTTGTGTAAACTATCTAATTATGTTGGTAAAATAAACCGATAGGCATTCACCATTTGTAACATTGTAAGATATCCTCATGCTACAAAATTCATATAATTACACAAAAACACCCTCAAGTTTTGTAAATTGCATAATTTTATCCTCTTATTAATATAACTCACATAATTACACAAAAATAGCCTTAGATTTTGTAAATTACATAATTTTACTCTCTTATCCATATAACTCACATAATTACATAAAAAAAGACTAAGATTTTGTAAATTATGTAATTTTACCATCTTATCCATATGAGAGAGAGAGAGAGAGAGAGAGAGAGAGAGATGGGGTGGGGTTTGGAAAAAAAAAACTTAGATTGGGGACTCAAACTCACAACCTCTAGCTTAAAATCAAATAATTTATCACTTGAATTATAAGAACATAATGTAAGTTTAGCCTTTACACGAGTAATAAATTAATATTTTGCACTAGGGCCCCGGATTAAACCAATATCGGTATTCTAATTAACATTAGGAAAAAAAAAACTTTAGGGCGGACTATAACCCATCTTGGCCCCCCTAAATCCACGTGTTTATTCAGAAAAAAAATCACTAGATAAAGATGCATATATTCCTACTAAATTGTCATTGAGCAAGATTAGGTGGCCTTCTAACTAGATTAAATGGCAGTACTAGATTAAATGACAAGATTGTATTTAAAAATCGCATGGTAGTTTTTTTTACAAGTGAATAAATACATTACCATACAAGCTTGCCACAGGTAATAATGTTAGATATTGATGATGAAAATAACATTACATACAGCAGATAGATGATATTGTGAGCACCCTTTACTTTACCAACTATAGTAAAACCCCCACATGTGTTTTTCTATAACATGTCCACATTAATTTAGTAACACATCTTTTAAAAAGTACAAAAAAAATCTTTGGAAGCCTTTTGCTCACTTTTTGACACATACTTTCTTATAATGTATAAGCATACGTTTACAGAATTACAAAATTATTCTTATTGCACCGAAAATTTACTATTATAATATAAAGCTATAGTAGGTTTTATTTCATGATCATAATTCTTAAACTTGAAAATTGCATGTATTTACTAGCTACTTAACAAAATATCATATTATATTTTTAATGCAAAAATTTAATAAGTATTATATTGTATACTCGTAGAGCGTGTAATATATTATCTCGACTCCAGAGGCGGACCTGCCTAGTGCCTAGCCCGGTCCAGTCCAAAAATAAATAAAAAAAAATTATATATGTTTGCTATATGTAAGTTCTAGCCCTAACCCAAGTTCAGCCAACTTCTAGCCCAGCCTCCAGCCATCCTCAAGCCCAGCCTTTGAAGCCTCCTTATAAACAATAAATTGATGCACAGTTTCGATAAGAATATATATAGATATATAAACTCTGAAAAATGTTATAGTAAGAATTAGTTTTAATTTCTAATGGTTAAAAAACACATGTTATAGTGTGCATTCGACACCTTTAGACGATTTTTATGCACACATCAAGATGACACATCAAAGTTAAAATATTTACATCAATAATATACACACAATAAACTCTTAAACACTAATAATTTTGTCTACATTAAAAATGCCATAACTTAAAATAAAAAATTCTAAATTTAATAAAAATTTAATATTTAAAATATACTAATCGTGATCAAGTACACAAGATCCATCATGATTATAAAATCAAGTAAAAAAAATTAAAAAAAATTATTGTGTAACATTTAAGGACGTATTTAGTGTTCGTACATTATTTGTCATATTAGTCTCTCATTTTTGGAAATGTTTGTGTTACATCAATCCAATTTTTAGATTAGTTTCAAATCATACTAACAGATGTGGTTGGATTATTTTTACATTCGGTCTTGACTTTAATTTATTAAAAAATTATTTTATAGAGATCAAAATAAGATTAAAAAATATGAATAAATGATTTATTATTGCCATCAATGAACACAAACCTGTAGGAGGTATTTGACTAATATCACCTGGTTGGTTTGGTTTCCTTCCAAAAGTCTTTTGAAGGCATTATTACAAAGGAGACAGAGAGCACCGAAGTGAGAGTTATTATTCAAAGAGAATTGGTCTGAGTGAAGGAAAGAGGAAGGAATGTACACAACTTCGTTTTTATAGTTTGGGATATTGTGAATAAGAAATTTATTGAGATGGCGACTAGTGAAACAAACAAACATCTTAAACGATTAGGTTGGGCACAATGATATAACACGAGGAGATGCGGCGGCAGAATTTTCTGATTGGTGTTATAAAATTCCATGAAACAAGATTTTTATTTATTGTTCTAAGAACAAAATTAAAATTTAGAATTTTACCAAGAGCACGTACAACTGTGTGCCCACAAAATTACGATCATTACAATTATATTACAGATTAATAAAGTTAAAACTGTTAGGCAGTGGGCCACCAATGTAAGTCATACTTTGCAACACATATAACATGATCTATGATATGAATTGAAGTACAACTTAACTACCACAAAATTGGTGAATAAAGTACCAAAATATATGCAATTGCATAGTTAAAACAAATACAGAATTCTACCGAGCCTCACAATCCAGGCTTCCACGCGGCCAAACTTTTTTAGAACCCAAAAAACATTCCACCTAGTCACCGCGGCTGTTACCGTTCATAGAGCTTACGAATTAGAAAGACGCAGCCAACTAATTATATATGAATTGAAAGAAAGTATAAAACTAGCTAATTATAAGGTATCGTGAATTTGAAATTTCCCCATTTTGCCTAAGAGCTGCAGGTCTAGAGGTGTGGAGTTCAAACTGTGAACAAAGAAGTGCATATATAGATGCACACCCATGAGAGTTGTGTGAATGTAACTACACTGAGAAGAACAAGGCAACCTATAAGGCATATAATTAAGCTGAGAGCACTAAAACTTACACTGCCGAAGTCTATAAAAAGCCACTTGACATAGTGAAAAGGAGATTTTTGATATCTCTATCATGCGCGTCTAAACATGGCGTTAATTTTATTATCAAATGGGTCCAGGAGTTCCCCCAAACACTTCAGTAGGTCATGCTATATAATTACCTGTTGGTATATTAGGCTAAAACCACTAATGAAGTGTTCAAGGGAACTCTAGGAAACACCTGATCAGTAATGGATATCTTCTTCAATCCTATAATAAAGTCTATGCCATGTGAATGGTAGACTCATGTACTGGCTTTGGTTTATTTCCACATGTTATACCTTGTGTATGCAACATTTTTGGATTAGTAAGGAGCACAATGCTAACTATTTGTACTGTGTTGGTCTCCATCGAATTTAGTTCTAGCTAGTGTAAAGCAAAGGAGTTTAATTGGGAGAAGCTGACTGAACCTAGTCGGAGTATTGGGTTAGATGAAACAGTAATGTATATATGTGCCGCCTATCTCCGCTCATTATGGCCTCTCGTTTTCTGCTTTCCTCGTAAAGACAAAGCAAGCTAGCTACATACTCTCTTAGTAACTTTTTGCCAAGTTGACGGCGATGGAAGTGGCACTTACTAGGGGAAGAAAAAATACTGTAGAATCTTGGAGAGAGACTTCATGCCTTCTCACCCGATACACAATTCCGACCAGGTTCATTGTCCCACCCACTTTAATTTCTTGCGGAGTAATTTTGTGAAAGTAACCTTAGGAAAGAATGTAAGAAGTACTGTTGTATCTTTAATGTGATGGTTTATTTGAGACGTCTAAAGAAAGAAATTAACTCTTCACGTGGCACGCGGGAGAACCTAGTGCTGATTATGGGTTTCATTTCCTGGTCTAGGCCAATTTGAGTAAGTCCATAAGCCAAATGCACTTTTGCATCTATAAAATATTCCTCTTTTGTGAAAAGCATTTTGCATCTCTGTTGAAATGGTTGAAAAGGAAAGACTTTAGATATGAAAGACAGTGGAATATATGCATGACCATCTGCTCCTTGTCATTCTCCATTCATCATTTTATACGCAATTCAGACTAGGTTCAAGATGAAATTATAAATAGAGTTGAAAATGATTAATTTGGAGAGTATTCATGTGTCATTGATGGTTCTTGGATTCCTCTGTTTTGTATATTCATTTACAAATTGTAATGGTAGTAGGGTATTAAACATGGACGTAGCCATAATTTAATGTGAGTGGGGGTGATAAAATAATAAAAGAAACAAATATTGAAGGCAACAAACATATATATTTAGATATTTGATTTGCATGTTATCTAATACTTTCTTTCTATGTATATACTACTATTTTCTTTCATTTGTCATCGTCGAATGCTCGATAAAAATTTGCAAGTGAAAATATAGATGATCTATGAGAAATAAATGAGATTCTTCATTGGAAGAAGATGAATTGGCCAGAAATATACTTTACAGTTTTACAAAATTGAAAGGAAATTAACAATGAAATATTTTCATAGAAATATTATCTCTTCGTTTCGAAAATACCGAAATGATACTTTAATTTATTTAGTGATAGTTTAAATTTTCTGCAGATTCTTTTGCTACTCAGACAATGAGACAATTTTGCAACTCCTCACTACAAGTTAAAAGACGTCTCGGATGTTGGTGAGGGTCTTTTGCCACACAGACAACCCATTAGTTTTTAGGGAAGTTTTGTTTTTTTTTTTTTTTTTAAATTAAGGGAGGTCTAAGTCTCTCCCTTAATCCTACAAATAAAGAAAAACCCTCCCCTCCCACCCCATGAGTCGA
The DNA here is from genome assembly GCA_021464415.1 of Lonicera japonica. Taxonomy (NCBI): domain Eukaryota; kingdom Viridiplantae; phylum Streptophyta; class Magnoliopsida; order Dipsacales; family Caprifoliaceae; genus Lonicera; species Lonicera japonica. The sequence continues at coordinate 30,017,481 of CM038465.1, read as the reverse complement.
ACCCTTGACCTCAAGGCAAGGGTGGAGGTTGCCTACCACTGGGCCAACCCCTCTCCTCAAATTACATATTTTTAAGGGTGTCAATACTACCACTCTTTAGCATTTTTAGGCGCTCCAAAATAACTCTTAGGGACAAAAAAACGTTACTAAAAAAATATAAAGGTGTCCCTCAAATTTTTAAAAATTAAAAAGTGTCCTTAATTTTATTTTATTTTAAAATGCCAATAGCCGCACCTTTTTTTAAATTACAATTTTTATCTACACTTTTCTTCCTAAATAACTTCTTAATACTATATATATGGGAAAAGTTTGAAACAACTGAACCTATTTTGCATGCCTCCGTTATATATCTATTCATTGATCACATATCTATTTGTTGAAAATTGAAATCTCTCTTGGAAAAATTGAACCAAATTTAGCCCTAAGATGATGTAGGCATTACATAATTCCCGTTGATCGAAGATATACATGAATCTTCTATACTCCATTATATTATTTTCTAACTAGATCCCATTACCCATTCATTTATTACTCTTAAAAATATATAGATATATATATATATATATATAGCATTTATGTACATTTGTTATTACCTTTTATGTTTTAATTCTGTTTTATTAATTGAAATTAAACTTAAATTATTGTTAACAATTTGATAGAAATCTACATTATTGTGACCCGTCTTTTGGATTTGTCAATGGCCTCTTCTCCTTCCTCTTCTAAAGTAAAGCATTATAAATGTCTACACATTATGTAACCTTTATTATTTAAAATATGTACATTCGGGGTGAGTGCAAATTTTTGTTCCATGCAACTTTGTGAAGAGGATGTTAAGCAGACCCAATCATTGAGACTATTCCAATTGATCAATCGATCTTTTCGACTCATTCACAAAAAAAATATTTTATATATTCTTTTATTAGATTTGCAATTATTTTTTTTATATTTAGTGATTTTTCTTGCTCTTTTTGTTTGTATGTTAATTGTGAGGGTTTCAATTGTAAATTTTAAGATATTTCAAATGTCATTTGGCGGAAGCTATGAGCAAATGATCAATTATATATGTTCCCAAGATATAAGTGACGCCGCTTAAATAACGCGTTGCGATAGAGCCCAAGTGCAGGCACGTCAAGTTGTAATATAGTCTCGGAAGTCCGAGTGTCGAACCACAGGGATAAGTGAAAAGGGATGGAATGGATTACGGATTAAGTGATTTTCAGATTCTTGTAAGTTGGATTGGTTGTAGAACAACGTAAATGTAAAACAGTTGTGAAAATTAATAAGAAAGTACTAAGGTAGGTGGAGGTTAGTTACGATTTAAGAAACGGTGATCACTAGCTCATACAGAGATTTCAACACAAGGTTTCTCGAGATTTGGGGAATGTTGGTGTATCTCTCAATAGCAAAGAGTGTGACGCTAGGCGACTCATTCCCGGATTAAAGCTATATCGAGAAAGAGACGAACGACATTCCACCAAAGACGAGGTTATCATTCCTATCTATTAGCTACGGGTGTGAAGCAAGGCAACCCATTCCCGATGAAGCTAATCCGAGATAGCGGTGACAAACTCATCATAAAAAGATTTGACATGAAGCAAGTGTATGAAATCTCATGATTTAAAGAATGAAAATTATAAAGTGAATCCTAACAATGAAATGGAATGAAGTTTATGGGATAAATTCGTCAACTCATCGTTTATCACTCATGGTAGAAAATAAAGAGTCTAAGTATCACATAAAGTGTAAGAAGCACTCCATATATCAATAAATGAATCAAAGATAAGCTACCAAATTTATAATCCATCTATGGAGTTTCATGAACTATTTATAATTTCTACAAAAAGGACAAAAACTCCATGAATGGGGGAAAGAGACAACAAGCTTTCTAGAACCATATAAATATGTTGTATGTTCATAAATAACCAAGAACTAAATATACAAGGCATACAAAGTCTTAACTTAATATGAAAAATACCTAGAAAGTTTGTAACAGTGGAAGAAATGATGAAGCAAAGGATTCACAAATATTTATCAAACTTTAAACATGGATTGGGCCATTAATCACCAAAAATCATATCGCAATCAACCTCCGTAACCTTAGTAAGAGACTACTCCATAATAGATGCAAAAACAAATATTATAGAAGAAGAAATCATTCTTACAAATTAAACACTTACATTGGAGAAATGAAGAACAATCAACAATGAGCTCTCACCTCTCTCTAGAACTTGTAAGTGTGTCAAAAACTAGATAATATCTATCTACCCCTTTCCTAGGCCTAAAACTAGCCACAAAAGTCTAAGAAATAATAAAATAAACAAGGGAAAATATCTAGAGACAATAATCCCTCAAAACAGGCTGAAAGGAGCAGGTAGTAGGTGTACTCGCTAGGCCATGATCGATCATGGTTATGCCCATGATCGATCATGGAAGTGTTCTGCCAGAAAAAATGGTTTCATGATCAATCATGGTTATGCCCATGATCGATCATGAACATGCCTATGATCGATCATGGTTATGCCCATGATCAATCATGGTTATGCCCATGATCGATCATGGTTCTGGAATTTCTTCACTCAGCACTTTGCAAGCCTCCAAGCTTACTCTTGATCAATCTATGCAATGCCATTGTATTCCAATCCTACAAAAACATGGAATACTACAAAATACACACCAACTTGGGCCATGTTAGATACAAAACTCGCTGAGGCACTAATCTCGAGATAAGTGGATAATTAGGCAGAATTAAAGCAACAAACGCGTCAAGCGACTCCGGGAAGGAGCTTAGACATGACAATATTATGCGTTTATCAACTCCCCTCAACTTATCTCTTGCTAGTCCCTTAGCAAGATAAAAATATAACAATTACAAAAAACACTGCGCTATACAAAAAGTTGTTAACTTCTAAGTTCCCAAAGAAGACGAGTTGCATCTCGTGAAGGTTTTCAGAAATGATACCTACAAACATTAGAAGTTTGATCATGATGAATGATGAGAATGAAGATTCAAGTTTCAATTTGCAAAGCAAGAGGCATTACTATCAATTTTCCAGAACGATGGATATTTGAATGATCATCTAATTCGCCTATCTCCTTTAGAACACAATCCATTATTCTCCAATGCTCACATACTAGACTTTGATTCAAGCAATTCAATATAAACATAAAGAGTCATAGTCATTCGAGATGAAAGAGAGAACTTTTTCAAAAACAAAAGCTCCGAGATTTGTCAATTCTAAGCACTTTCTTTATCTTTTACTTGAAAATTTCGCTAAATTAGTTCAGGGTGGTTTTCATCTCTATGGGGGGCAGCGGTCTCACTTATGAAAATTTTCAAAATTCTGCTCATTCATTGGAGCTCAAAGGAAGCTATTCACCCTTTCCCATATGGAAACCTATACCCATCCATAATATTAGACAAAGAGACTTAAGATTTAGTCAAGTGAAACTTTAAGTCAATATTAGGATAAAAGTCATCCAAGTTATCAAAGTGCTATGCTTTTGTCCTCTCATTGGAGGATCTTTTCGAAAGAGCTTCCATTATTTTTGGACAAAAATTCCTCTTATCTCAATGAAAATAAATCTAAGTGTTATTACCGAATTGGAAACAACCGAAGCAATCTAGAATGTGGAACAGGAGAATATAACGGGATATGAGACTAAGTGGAGTAAGGCAATTTAGATTATCATTCAAATTCCTATCTAAATCAAAGAATTCATGCCAAACGCTAATGAAACAATAGTCTTCATTTGAACAAAAACTCAATCATTCATCAATTTTCAAACTTCGCAAAAAAAAATTAGAACAAAAGTTCTAATCCCATGGAATTTTTACAAGCATAAATAGAAAAGCCAACCAAACAAAAAATGAAAAGCGTTTTGAAATACACATACCCCCCAACTTGAAGAAGACATTGTCCTCAATGTGAAGAGATTGGTGAAAAGTGGAGGAATCCACTTTGGCTTTTCTAAATCCATTTAGATAACGAGCTTGAAAGGTTCCTAAGAATGCATGCTTTAAATGGCTCGGTAATGGCTTTAGCTTGATTTTTCCTTTAAGCTTCTTGGAGGACGTGGGTGTGTTTTCTTCTTGATTATCGGATGAATTAACCTGTTTATCCAACAAAGAAAACACTTGCATACATTCCTCGGGTTCCTTGGAAGTGGTTAGAAAACCTTCCGTAGAATCCGATTCTAAAGTGGCAACAAAGTTGTCTTGGACCAAAGATTCTATCATGTTGACGTGTTCACTTTCTTTATCACAATCATCTTTTTGATTATTTAAAGAGAACACGTTAAAGTCTAGAGTCATGTTACCAAAAGCTAACTTAACGATTCCATTCTTGCAATTGATAATGGCATTGGACGTCGCAAGAAATGGTCGACCAAGGATGACCGGAATCTCGTTAGCGGGATTCAACACGGGTTGCATGTCGAGGATGATGAAATCAACAGGAAAATAAAACTTGTCAATTTGGACAAGTACATCCTCGACCACCCCTCTTGGGATTTTAACGGATCGGTCCGCTAATTGAATCGTAACCCTCGTGGGTTTTAACTCACCCAACCCCAATTGTTGATATACCGAATATGGGAGCACATTCATGCTTGCTCCCAAATCTAGCAATGCGTTTTTTATCCTACAATTTCCTATGACACATGAAATTGTGGGATAACCGGGGTCTTTGAACTTGGGGGCTCTCGTGCCTTGCATGATAGAGCTCACTTGCTCCGCCATAAAGGCCTTCTTCTTGACATTTAACCTTTGTTTTGTCGTACATAAGTCCTTGAGGAACTTAGCATACGAAGGTATTTGCTTGACCGCGTCAAGCAACGGAATGTTGATTTTCACTTGCCGAAACACATCCAAAATCTCGGTATTAGATTTGGATGGTTGGTTCAATCTTTCCGGGAACGGGACCTTGATCCCGTTCTTGATTTTCTCAAGATCCTCATTTCCTTGTTTCTCTTCCTCTCTCTCCTTCTCTTTTCTCACAACCTTCTCAACCTCCGACTCCTCAACTTTCGTAGATTCAACTATGTCCGCCACCTTGGGGGTTTTAGGAACAATAGTCTTATCTACAACTTTTTCACTCCGAAGGGTCATGATGGATTTAAGTTCTTCCATTTTACTACTAGGCTCTCCTCCCTCTATAACCAAAGCTTGACCTCTAGGATTAATTAAAGGTTGAGATGGGAATTTTCCCTTCTCTTGGATTGCTAGGGCAGTGGTAAGCTTAGACATTTGAGTTTTCAAATCACTCACATCTCGATCCGTCTTATCCACAAAAGTTCTTAACAAAGTTTCTAAGTTTTGGTTTGGATTTTGACTTTGTGGTGGAGCAAAAGAGTTTTGAGGTTGTTGTTGTCTTTGGTTTTGATGGTATTGGTTCTGGTTCTGACTTTGATTACCACCCCAACTGAAATTAGGGTGATTCTTCCATCCCTCGTTGTACTTTTGAGAATAAGGGTCGTTTTGGTTTGGGTTGTATTGGTTCATGGCGTTGACTTGGGAAGGGTTTTTGAGGACTTCCCGAAATGCGGGAATGGTGGGGCAATCCTCGGTGGTGTGTCCCGTGTTTTCACAAATGACACACAATTGACTCGACGACACCACGTTAACCTCTCTATGCTTACTTGACTCTAAGGCCTCTACCTTCTTAGTCAATTGGAACAACCTCACTCCCATGTCATTGTCATTGGATATTTGGTACAACCCACCCTTTCCTTGAGGTTTGGCCTTAGGCACTTCGGTATAGGTGTTCCAATTTTGGGCACCCTCCGCTAATTCATCAAAACACAACAAGGCCTCATCAGGATTCTTACTCAAAAATTGACCATTGCACATGGTCTCTACAAAAGTACGCATCTCGGGAGTAAGGGATTCATAGAAGTAACTTACGAGGCTCCATGTTTCGTGACCATGGTGAGGGCATGCGTTTAAAAGTTCCTTGTATCTTTCCCAACAATTATAAAAACTTTCATTTTCTTTTGGCGAAAAATTGGATATCGCCCTTCTCAAAGCGTTGGTCCGATGGACGGGAAATAATTTTTTTAAAAACTCCGATTGAAGTGCTTGCCAAGACCGAATAGATTGCGGTCTTTGAGCATTCAACCAAATTTTTCCTTTATCTTTAAGAGAGAAAGGGAAGAGTTTTAAACGCATGACATCCTCGTTAACATTTGCCTCACGAAATGTGGAGCAGACTTCTTCAAAGTCTTTCAAATGCAAGTATGGGTTTTCCGACTCCATACCATGAAAGGAAGGGATATGTTGAAGCATACCCGGTTTAAACGAGAACGCACCGGCTTGGCCGGCCGGAAGGATAATGCATGAATTCGATGTTGCCCGAGGCGGTTGAAGGTAGTCCCTCATGGTCCTAACAGAAGGAACATTGTTGGCACCTTCCCCTTCATTATCACTTTCGTGATCTGCAGCCCTTCCATGATTTGCCATTCTTGGCGAAGGAGGATGGCTTATTCTTGGCTAATGGGGAGGGCTTATTCGAATGTCCACGAACAGTTGCCCTTGCATGGGCTTGGAAAACAATTCGAATAGCTCCTTGGGAAATCTACAAAAATCAAACAAAAATAAGGGAGAAAAATAAATCTAATAAATGGAGAGATACTCACAGAGAATGATTTTATACAAAACCCGAGATCCGCCTTTTGCCTTATTCCCCGGCAACGGCGCCAAAAACTTGACGCCGCTTAAATAACACGTTGCGATAGAGCCCAAGTGCAGGCACGTCAAGTTGTAATATAGTCTCGGAAGTCCGAGTGTCGAACCACAGGGATAAGTGAAAAGGGATGGAATGGATTACGGATTAAGTGATTTTCAGATTCTTGTAAGTTGGATTGGTTGTAGAACAACGTAAATGTAAAACAGTTGTGAAAATTAATAAGAAAGCACTAAGGTAGGTGGAGGTTAGTTACGATTTACGAGATGGTGATCACTAGCTCATACAGAGATTTCAACACAAGGTTTCTCGAGATTTGGGGAATGTTGGTGTATCTCTCAATAGCAAAGGGTGCGACGCTAGGCGACTCATTCCCGGATTAAAGCTATATCGAGAAAGAGACGAACGACATTCCACCAAAGACGAGGTTATCATTCCTATCTATTAGCTACGGGTGTGAAGCAAGGCAACCCATTCCCGATAAAGCTAATCCGAGATAGCGGTGACAAACTCATCATAAAAAGATTTGACATGAAGCAAGTGTATGAAATCTCATGATTTAAAGAATGAAAATTATAAAGTGAATCCTAACAATGAAACGGAATGAAGTTTATGGGATAAATTCGTCAACTCATCGTTTATCACTCATGGTAGAAAATAAAGAGTCTAAGTATCACATAAAGTGTAAGAAGCACTCCATATATCAATAAATGAATCAAAGATAAGCTACCAAATTTATAATCCATCTATGGAGTTTCATGAACTATTTATAATTTCTACAAAAAGGACAAAAACTCCATGAATGGGGGAAAGAGACAACAAGCTTTCTAGAACCATATAAATATGTTGTATGTTCATAAATAACCAAGAACTAAATATACAAGGCATACAAAGTCTTAACTTAATATGAAAAATACCTAGAAAGCTTGTAACAGTGGAAGAAATGATGAAGCAAATGATTCACAAATATTTATCAAACTTTAAACATGGATTGAGCCATTAATCACCAAAAATCATATCGCAATCAACCTCCGTAACCTTAGTAAGAGACTACTCCATAATAGATGCAAAAACAAATATTATAGAAGAAGAAATCATTCTTACAAATTAAACACTTACAATGGAGAAATGAAGAACAATCAACAATGAGCTCTCACCTCTCTCTAGAACTTGTATGTGTGTCAAAAACTAGATAATATCTATCTACCCCTTTCCTAGGCCTAAAACTAGCCACAAAAGTCTAAGAAATAATAAAATAAACAAGGGAAAATATCTAGAGACAATAATACCTCAAAACAGGCTGAAAGGAGCAGGTAGTAGGTGTACTCTCTAGGCCATGATCGATCATGGTTATGCCCATGATCGATCATGGAAGTGTTCTGCCAAAAAAAATGGTTTCATGATCAATCATGGTTATGCCCATGATCGATCATGGTTCTGGAATTTCTTCACTCAGCACTTTGCAAGCCTCCAAGCTTACTCTTGATCAATCTATGCAATGCCATTGTATTCCAATCCTACAAAAACATGGAATACTACAAAATACACACCAACTTGGGCCATGTTAGATACAAAACTCGCTGAGGCACTAATCTCGAGATAAGTGGATAATTAGGCAGAATTAAAGCAACAAATGCGTCAAGCGAGTCCGGGAAGGAGCTTAGACATGACAATATTATGCGTTTATCAATAAGCTATAAATGTCATTTGCTAGAAGTTGTTTATCTTTTTCTATGTAAGCCAATCTTATTGTGCACTGTTAAATAATAGTGTTGGAAAAGTTCATTTCAATTTAATTGGGGTGTTTTCAAACACATCAATTAAATATATATATATATAATTTTAAAACGTTGGTGCATCGCATGGATTAGTAAACTAGTTATATTTAATAGTCAATGAAGGGGCATCAGAAGATATGTATGGTAAATCTTCCATACTGAACTAGTCTTTTCTATCCACCATGCAAATATCATCACAAAAGAAAATGCTGAAAAGAGAGGGTTGTGGTCCAAAGAGGACCCCCAATATTCTAGACGAGAGAGGACATTGATCCACATAAATGAAGGTAAGAGGCAGGGACATAATTCAGGTTGAATGGTTGATGATATTTTTATCTATGAAATTGTCTTTTTAACATATTAGATACGGGCACACATTTAATGATTGTGGATGTGTAAAATTTAAGATAAAATTATTATTAATGCAATAGTTAAAAATTATGTTTTTAAGTTGAAGCAGTGGGTTCGAGTTTATTTAACTGCATATATTTTGCTCAAAACAAAAGCAATGGAGGTAAAATAAGAAAACCAATCGGTGTCATAATAGCTTGCATTTTATAATACTCCTAGATTTTTGCACATAAGCGATGCGTAAGCAATGCAATATATGAAGTGATTTAAATTTATTTTTTTAATGAAAGTAGTACGTGATCCAGTAGTTGAAAGTATTTTAATACTCTTGCAAACGTAAGGGTTAGAATCCCATTGCTTGTGCCTAAGTAAAAAAAATATAATTGTGAACTTGAAACTCAAAGGGGAAAAATCAAAATCATAAAATCCTGACATGGCTTCAAACTAATGAATTTCCTTCCGACCATATATAATATAGTACGTAGATAATATTTCAAATTAACAATTTCATCAAATTAACAATTTCATCACTTTAAGTTAGAAAATGAATTTTCGTGGACTTTAAATTGTCAAATCTTTCCTAAAGCCGAAAGAAGTTATTTTCGTCAACTCAATTGTGTTGGGATATTTACAACGTTTTCAAGCGTTCCGATTAGCACTAACGCAAAAATCCGAAAAGTGGTTTAGTTGACTGAAAGTTGTTTAGTAAAAGAGGGTAAATGAGGATTTGGTGGTTTAACTCAGTTTGTAAATTTATGAAAAAAAAAATTTCCCTTTTATGCTAAATAGTCAAGATTCGACTCTCATCACCCACTCTTCTAGCTCCTTGAATATCATTATATGACAAAAACACACGCAATGTTCATGCCTAATTTTCAAGCACGGATAAATCTAAAGTTGGAACAAAAAAATTATCTAAAAAAGAGGTAGCTCAATAGGTAATATCATTTCTAAAAACAAAGAAGTTTGAAGTTTGTATCCTAGCATCAATATATATATATATATTTAACATTAATAATAATAGGGGCAAAATGTCATACGAGAATCCATAGGCATGTGGTTTATATATACATAAATTACTTTACAAAATTATATAGAATAGAGATCTTCTTTGATAGATATTGAGAAATGCTTCTAAAAATATAGGTTTTATTAAAATTTAAATTGTGAAATTAATAAAAATTCAAATGCATTAAAGTTTGCAAAAGAAAAGCATGTAAGCAAATATATAAGATATTATGACATTGTGGTTCTACAAATATATGGCACCACGCTCACAATGTCATCACGTATGTTTGTCAGATCACTGATGATTACTCATGATTACATTGGTTAAAGGTTAGTTTTTTTTCCCCAAAATTTTATATAATTAATAATGATATTTTTATTCAATTTATATTTGCATTGAAAATGTTATAATAAAATAGTCATTATTTTGGAGTACTATACTTTTAGTAGGTTTTTGGAAAATGTCATTGCCTTTAATGTGGAGCTTGCTTCTTCATGTATATATAAATATATATATATATATATATAAATAATATATAAATATATATAAATCAAATATTGGTACTTCTCTTAATTTTTGAGTCCAAGATGGTTCCCCTATCAACTTTGTCCCAAGGACAACTCTGTATGTACACATAACGGTCTTCGTGCGATTGAGCCAAATCTCCATCCCTTTAATGCCAACAAGTACTCATGGTTACTTGTAACTGATAAAGTGGATCATTTACTCACATCACATTCTAAATTTGTAAAGGAAGATTCCACTCTCTTAAACAAGCTCAAAAATGAGAGGCTAGAGGATTTCACGTGAAAATATACACAGAGTCACTTAAAACTCTTTTACACCGACTTTTTATAGATACACCGGTGTTATTTGATCTTGAGTATTCATTTAATTCAACTTTTAAATCATTCCCGCAATGCTATATTTCATTTTAAAAGAACGCCAATGTTTTGTTCGTGTTTTGTGTTAAGAAATTCATTATTCCATGAATAGGATATTCCGAGTTATTAAAAATTTACCCCCTTGAAGTTTACCTATTTTTGCACTTCAATCCATGAAATTTAATTTGCATAACTCTCATCCTTAAAGTTTGAATCCGATTTCACTTTAGTCCAAATCCCTAGTAAACCGTTAGACTTTTGCCACTGTTTTCATTCAAAAGTCTAATGGTTTGGAGTAAAGTGAAATCGGATTCAAACTTTATGGATGAAAGTTATGCAAATTAAACTTCATGGATTGAAGTGCAAAAGCGGGTAAACTTCAAGGGGGTAAATTTTTAATGACTTGAATATTCCTTCAAAATTCCCACTCTTAAACATATGAGAGTACATCAAGGATCTATATAATTTTTTATTTTTTATAGGATTTCTCCTAAAATTTCATCTTAAAACCAAAATATCCCCTTACTTATCAAGACAAATTCTTTTCTTTTTCCATTTATATTATTTTAATAGAAAAAAATTGTTATTAAACTTGGAGGTATTTATTTTATTTTCAATCAAAACACTAATTTCAATCTATCAATGATAAAAATAACAACTTGTTTTTTTAATATTATGCTACATAAAACAATGAGATCATAAGTTTTACAAGTGAAGTATTCAAACTCTTCTTACCAAATCAACAACGCTCGCTATACAAAATTTATCAAAAGTAATATTGTTTGCTATAGTAAGATTTTGTACAATGCTCTTTTAAGAAGGCAAAAAACTCTTAACATGGAGACATTATAAATACAAATTCTCTTTTAAGAAGTATTCAAATTTAAAATATATATTATATATGTTTATATGGTCATATTAGCAACATCCAAATTTAGTTTTATTATAGAAATGATGTCACAAAATTTAATGAAAAAAATCATTCATTTACCTCCCGAAATAAACGGTTCTTATTATTCTTAATGTAAGGAATTCCCTTGTAAGAGCATTTTTTGTATATATATAGAGAGAGCATAATAATATTTTATGAGGCAGAAGGTATAATAGACCCTACTAAAACGACCTCAATTTTTAGACAAAATTAAAGTACAATAATTTTAAGCACGCAAGTGATATTGAGGAGCAATGACCGGGATTTCTTAGCAATTTGCAAAAGATAACATATTTTTTTGAAATGATCCCACTCAAGAAAATGAACGGTTGTACCGTGCATTTAAATTTTTTCTTTTATTTTTTTGCGCTAGATATATATACCTGTTTGATGTAAGAACTGTGAGAGAGCCACTTGACTATCGATGCCAGGACAAAGACCAAAAGAAGTGATAGCAAGTACATCCTGGAATTGTTTGTTCCGGGTCAACCGGAGAAGAGAAACTCAGCGTATTGCCCCAATAGAAAGTGGTGTGCATCATCATCATCGTCATCTTGTGGTCGTGCATATTTCTGGCCATCGTCGTGTTGTCTTGAATACCAGGCATAGCTGTGGCGTTCATGGTTGTTGGGAGTAGTGGGAATTTGATTTTAGAAATTGGGTGTTGGTTGATTTGGTTGGTGGTACAAAGCTGTTCATATATATATATTGTAGTACATTATGAGTAATTTTGTTTGGTTTTTATTTTGTGTAGTACAAGGATAGCAATGTTGTGATGGTCTCTATTTGGGACGGATGGTTGCTTTAGTACCCTAGGTTACAAGAAAAAAAAATAAAAAATTGGTTACAATGATTATTAATAATATAATACAGTGATAGTGTTGGCTGACAATAAAGATAATTAAAAGAGAAAGTGTTAGGGTTCAATTCACGCACACTATCCCATGAAAAAACAATATTAGACCTTTAATCCAAACAATGTTTAGAATCAAATTACCTCTAATCCTTTCATAGAAATACTTAATATCAGCTAATTATAGTATCAAGGTATTATAATGTTATTGGCATTTTTATGGTTCAGAAACTTTTGTGAGTCCATTATATGTGGGCGGGGATTCGATATTAGCATCTTTTAATCGTGGTTTTGTGATACATTTTTTATTGGTTGATTTTTGGATTCATCAGCGTGATCTAACAGTTATCCATCTTCTTCTTCTTAAATTTATTTTTTCCCAAAAAAAGAAGGAATTATTTATTTAAATACAAAATTGGAGGCTGATAAACCCAATCATGTTTATGATAAAACAGAGGATAGAGGCCCAATTAACCCATATTTCTTCCATAGCACAAAGTCCAGTGTCTTAAAGGCAGACCCATGCAAAAATGTTCCGATTGAAGCAGAGGGCTCTGTTATTAGAATATTGACCCAGGCAGACAAAATCAAGCGACAGCTGTAACAATTGAAGGAAGCCCTATAATGGGAGAAGCTGGTACAGCAAACGGGAAAAAGATGGAAAAGACAAGCAAGAAATTCGTGCACATTGACTACTGAGCAGGGTGGAGAGGAAGTAGGCGGGAAGTGCCCAGAAGAGGAGGTGGGGTATCTTGAAGGAGGTGAGTATAGCCAAACGAGAGTAGATGCACAATTGGCTTCATCTGTTTCATTGGCGTAGACTGGGCTCCAGTCCTTCCAACAGCCATGAAAACCATAAGCTGGAACTGTCAGGGGCTTGGGAACCTCATGTCAATTCGTGTGCCCTTCAACTTAGTATGCAGAGAAAGACGCCAAGCTTTGTTTCTTATTGAGACAAATTTGTTCGCTAGAGAGATGGAAGCTTAAGGGTATATTAGGCTTTGCATGTGGGTTCTATGTTAATTGTGTGAATAGAGCTGAGGGGTTTAGCTTTGCTTTGGTCAGAGGAGGTAAGTCTTACTATTAAATCTTTTTCTCTTCACAACATTGATGTGGAAACAAATGCGGTCCAAGAAAAGATAGAGCTCTAGGCGATAAAGATAAAATGGGCGCTTCCAAATATTTATCGAAATTTAGTTTTGCATGTATGCAATATATAGATATGAACAAATATAAAATTATAGCGAAATATATTCCACACAATATTTAGTTTGCATGTCATCGTCATTTAGACTTTAGAGCACGTACGTTAGTCAACATAGGTAATTTATATTTGTATTTGTACAAATACAAGTGGGTGTATGAGTAGCATACACTAGTACAAATACGTACAACTGATCATTTCTGATCTTATATATAAAAGAGAAGTACTTATTTATTTTAAAACTTAATACAAAACACAGAAGGAAGCTAGGCCCCGCTTTATTCTATAGCATAAACATGTGCGTGCGCTCTACGGACTCTGAGTGAGTTTATTTGGAGATTCTTCATCAACACCTACAAAAATACAATAATAAACACAACAAAATTGGAATGTTTTATGGAAATCAAGAGTATCAAAAAGTGTATGACTATTTGTACTCCATGTCCTTTCAGAGATCTCTAGTTGAATTAAATCGGCAAAGTGATTCCAAGTGTTATTTATATTCTAGATCGACCTTTTATGAAGTTTGACCACTTTTTCGGTTTCATCTGTAAGGTTTGAATGTTTTTTTAGTTTCGTCGATGAAATTCATTTTGTTCCATGCTCATTTGTAAAGTTTGATTTCATTTTCACTTTAATCTAAAATGCAACGTGCAGTTTGTTTCTTGGATGAAAAATGTCATGTGCAGCTAACACTGCTTAAAGATCAAAGTGACACACTGCATTTTTCGTCCAAAATCTAACTATGGTGGCTGGGTTTTGGAATAAAGAAAAAATGGGAGTAAACTTTAAGGATGTGCATAATGCAAAATGAACTAAACGAAAGTCTAAAAGCTTTCAAATTTTAAGAGGGTAAATTACAAATAACTCAAATTAAGTTTCCTTCCCATCCTCCAAAGACACAATTGGGTGTTTTATTTCAAGGATGATTCAAATGTGTGCTAGTCAGCAGAGACAAGGTAAAGTTGAGAAATTCTCAAGGAGTTATATGTAGTACCGCTAAGACGGTCCCCACTTTAAGAAAACAAAATACCATCCATTTCAAGAGGTGAATGAATAAATTAATTCATCTACAAATGAGTTTTAATGAAAAAATTATATATGTGTGTGTGTGTTTCATTTTCAGGCGTTGAATTTTTAGATGATCATTATATATGAAATCAATAGTAACTCGACTAACTTAATTATGTCAATGAATTGAAACTCGATCTGTCATTACTTACTTGTGCCAGATATAGTGATATACTTGATAAGTCCATCATCTTTGTTCTTGGGACAACCTTTCAAACTGCTGCTCGCGGGACATGTGACATAATTCGTTGCGGTTTTATCAAGACATAAGTAAATTTCGTAGAGATAATATCTAACATCCCCCGTGAATTTTCTACACGAGACATAAATGTTGAGATTATTTCCGATTACAGCTTTGATGGCATTTTCAATAGCCGATTGCTTGAATAAGGCACTATCCAACGGTTGAATAGGCCTAGGTTTTGCAACACTAAGCCATTGTTTAATATCTGTTTTCTTGCTCTGTGCAATGCCGGCAGTGAAATATGGAAGAGGAGGTAAAACATTACTGGAACAGCTGCCATGGTCAGTCCATTCATGGTCCCAGAACTTTTCATTGGTCCACCTGGTAGTAAGAGATGGCCAGTAATTTCCAATATCTGGTCGGAGTGCCTTGTACTGCATGCACCACCTCAAACATGCACCCAAAAGTATTAATTTGTACATATACGAACTCCATGGTTTAGGTTGTATTTTGAATATGCACTCCATATTTTATATTGTTTGTGTTTGAATTTGCAAACCCATCTTGATCAGGAAAATATTGATGTTCTTTGTTACAACATAAAACTTATGTACAAGAAATTTCAAGTTTTACTTACAAGCTCAACCCATTACAATCTTTTAAAAGGACATAACGTTTATAATGATATTCTTCAAACCTATCAATTAAATCGACATTATATATAAATTTTTTAATTACGGGCAGTATATGAAATTAAGAATAAACATATAAATTTTATAATTTTGTTAATGAATTAATGAACTTTAGTTTACTATTTATTTCGTTAATTTTAATTTATAAGTTTGGTTAATGTTTAAAATTAAGTTAATTTTTGTTTAAGGGAAAAGAAGAAGTCTATTTTGAGGGGTAAACATGTATATGAATTTTTTCATGAAAGTTGGTGGCGGAGAAGACCTTCCTAATGAAATATCATATTGACCAATAAATTTAAGGAAGAAAAATCATATGTTTAGCACTCATACTTGACGGTCATTTTTCTTAAGAGATGAGTTTTCATTCCGAGTACATGTTGTTGATATATGTATATATACATCGGGAACATTTCCCATACATACCAAGTTTACGGATTGAGCCATTAGAGAGGTTAACGGATAATTTTTTGATGAAACATGGTGAAGTGAGTTAACTAAAAAATTGATATATATGCACATTTCTAGTGGTTGAAATCTAGTTTATTCACTTCTCGGTTAAATTTATTGATGAAACTTGGTAGAGATGATCTACTAGTCATAAAGATCATATTCACCGAGTTTCGTAAAAAAAATCATCATTTTATACCCTTAAATTGCTCAATCCACAAACTTAATATGAAAATTTAGTACGTATAAAATACACACACATATATATATATATATATATATATTTATGTGTGTGTATTTTAGTCCTTGTCTCTACATAATATATCGAGTTTAAGAGGAGATGAGCTTACAACATCAGTCAAATTTGGAGGGGTTGTCTGACATGGGCGAAGAACGTCTCCCTTTGCATTTGCTGGCCAAAGACCATGCAAATTAAAGTTAGTGATACGTCTACTGCAGGAGTTTCTTGGATCCTTACAGTAAGTAGGGATCCAAGTATAAACCATTTGAATGTGATCATAAGCAACTGGTTGTGCATAAAGTACAACCCATGAAAGCATAAAGAAAGTAAGATAAGACACCAGTAGCCAAAAATTTATTTTCATGATTTCTAGTTAATTTCTTTCACTTTTCTTTTGGGAGAATTGTGACCCATTGCGTTTGGCTTAAATTGTATTTATAGGGGTAAAGGGGTTATGTTTGAGAGGCCTACAGTCAATGAATGTGGGGTAATTAGCAAAAAATTACCCCTAAAGTTTGAACTAAATCTTTCTCGTCCCTAAAGTTTCATTTCAGGTTGAAACGTCCTTAAAGTTTCTAATTTTGATTGAAACATCCTTAAAGTTTCTAATTTCGGTTTAAGTATCATTGAAGTTTCTAATTTTGGTTGAACTATCCTTAATACTTCTAATTTCAGTTGAAGCATCAAAAAATGTCACTTAAAAGAGTGGCTCATGACAATCATGCCTGTTTTCCATACATCTTTTTAATGGGGCAACTAGTTTGGACAAGTGAGGGAAAATTAGAAATTTTAAGGATGTTTCAATTGAAAATTGTACTTTTGGGACGAGTAAGAGATTCGAATCAAACTTTAGGGGTCATTTTTGCTTATTTCCCATGAATTTGGGTACAATATTTTTTTGTTTTTGCATTTTTTTTTTTGTGTGTGTGTTCTTGTGATTCTTTATTCTTGCATAATTTGCTTTCTGCGGTGAAACTACATTGCAATCAAGAGGGACACCCCCACGCCACAACCCCCCCCCCCCCACCACACAGTGACACCTTACAAATTAAGAATTTTGTTTCGCTGCAGTCTCCTATTTTTACTCACCAATCAATCAAAAGGTTTATTACAAGTGTCACTTTACGTTTCAAGTGAGCAAGCTATTCTTATATTGAAAGGGTTTGATTATTACTGGAAGCATTGGTTGTCAATGACAACTCATTTTTCAAACAGGGATAAGTACTATTGCAATGCTGTGTAGATCGAGATATCACGTGGCAGGACCAAAAAAGGACGTATCTTTGTTTTTTATTACAATATTTGACATGCCAACGTTTCACTAATCCTATTGACAGAAAAGAATTTTAAGTTAGTATATATATATACACATACTCGCATAATCATTCATCTTATCTTAAAATGACAGAATTACTCTAAAGATTTAAATGTATATAGTATATAGCCCCTTATTTAAAAAAAGTCCACAAATTACTAAATATTACACGCAGCTCACTGCCTCCATTAATTTTCTCACGACATCCTACTGTCTTTCCGTCTTTTTCTTACATTTCTCGTCCTACCTACCTTTGTAAGAAAATGTATTATTAATAAAAGGAAGGCATAATGGATGATTCCTCGGATTTATCTCTTTTAACTTATGCCAATTTTCATTAATTTATACTAAATTTACACATCAACGTCTCCAATGGTCCACCTCCACATATATACTTAACTAGAAAAAATATATATATGTATTGTATTTATATCAAGATAATTTATAGAAGTACAATTTACAGCATATCCACTTTCATAATTAATAAAATTAAACATCTCTCTTCTCTAGCCAACAAAAATAATAATCCAATTAAGCGTGCTCATAGACCGCACTCGACCCATTATTTCAGTCAAACACAACTTTCACTCATGTACCATGTAAATTAAAGAAATCAGTACATAACACAGATAAATGAAAGCATCACAATAAAATATTTTATTAAGAATAAAATATACACACAACACCGATCAACTCAACAAATTCAATTACTTTGCCTCATAGACCGTTAATTTATGGTAACACATCAAAAACTACTCGCCTCACTTTCACCACATTAAAACTTCTCTTTCTAAGCATAAAATATGGGCTTATCAGGCATTTTGATGAGTAAACTTAATCTTGCGCCAATCAGTCCAATGACAATTTAGCCATCACAAATAATCGACACCAATATCAGAAGCCAAACATTTACTATAATATCAAAAGGAGTACAACGAATAAGACAATAAAAAATTACTCCAAATATTTAAATGAATGTTATATATATCTCCTTATTTAAAAATTTCCACAAATTACTAAATAGCACAGTTAATCACTACCTCCACTAATTCTCACGACGTCCTATTGCCGTTCCTTCTTTTTCTTACATTTTTGGTCCTACCTACCTTTGTAAGAAAATGTATTGTTATTAGTAAAAGGAGCAGCACTACAAATATTGCTTGCCACGCATAATTCCTCTTATTTGACTTTTTTTCCCAAATAAACCACTTTTTGAATATATTTGTCCCTTTAATCTATTTTTTAAGTTATTAATCAAAATAGCACACTTTTAAAATAGTGATTTGAAATTACTATTTTAAAGGTAAAAACGTGATTTAGAATCACTAATTTTTTTGATAAATAATGTGATCAAATAACTATTTTTCTCAATTTCATAAAAAAGAAAAATAGCAATTTGATCTCACTATTTATCAATAAAAATAGTGAGTTTAAATCACTACTTTTGAAACTGTGTTATTTTAGCTAATAAGTTAAAAAGTGACTTAGTTTAACTGTTTAGTTTAAAAAGTGGCTTAGTTTGGCAAAAATTTCCTCCTATTTATCTCTTTTAACTTATGCCAACTTGCATTCATTTATACTAAATTTACACATCAACGTCTCACATGGTCCACCTCGATATATATACTTAATTACAAATATATATATATATATATAGTTTTTATATCAGGATAATTTATAAAAGTAAAATTTACAATATATCCACTTTCATAGTTAATAAAATTATACATTTATCCTCTCTAGCCAACAAAACTAATAATCCAATTAAACGCACTCGTAGACTGCACCCGACCCATTATTTTAATTCAACACCGCTTTCACTCATGTACCATGTAAATTAAAGGGAAAAGAGGGGGGGGGGGGGGTTACATAACACATAAATGAAAGTATCACAATAAAATATTCACACAACATCAATCAACTCAACAAATTTAACTACTTTGCCTCATACACCGTTCACTCTTGGTAACACGACAAAAACTACTCGCCTCAGTTTCACACTATGGGCTTATTAGGCATTTTTGCAAGTAAATTTAAGTGCAACGACAATTTAGCCATCACAAGTAATAAACAACAATGTCAGAAGCCAAATAATTATCACGATATCAAAAGGAGTATAACGAATAATACAATAAAAAATTACTTTAGATATTTAGATGAATGTTATACACAGTCCCTTATTTAAAAAAGTACACAAATTACTAAATAATACATATAGCTCACTGCTTCCATTAATTTTCTCACGACATCCTGCTGCCTTTCCTTCGTTTTCTTACATTTCTCGTCCTACCTTACATTATTTACATATCAGCGTCGTCTCACATGGTCCACCTCGATCCACATATATACTTAATTTATATATATAGTTTTTATATCAAGATAATTTATAAAAGTACAATTTATAATATCTCCACTTTCATAATTAATAAAATTATACATCTCCCTTCCCTAGCCAACAAAAATAATAATCCAATTAAACGTGCTCATAGACCGCACTCGACCCACTATATCAGTCAAACATGGCTTTTACTCATGTACCATGTAAATTAAAGAGGTCAGTACATAACACAAATAAATGAAAGCATCATAATAAAATATTTACACAACACCAATCAACTCAACAAATTCAACTACTTTGCCTCATATACCGTTATCTTATGGTGACACGTCAAAAACTATTCATCTCACTTTCACTACATGGAAACTTCTCTCTCTAGGCATACACTATGGACTTATTAGGCATTTTAGCGAGTAAACTGAACCATGCACCAATCAGTCAAATGATAATTTAACTATCACAAATAATCAACACCAATGTCAGAAGCCAAACAATTATTATAATATCAAAAAGAGTACAAGGAATAAGACAATAACAAATTATTCTAGATATTTAGATTAATGTTATATACAACCCCTTATTTTAAAAAGTCCACAAATTACTAAATAATACAAATAGCTCACTACCTCCATTATATAACAATGAGGACATATTAATTAAAAAAAATTACCTTAAGTTATGCGCCCCATTAGACAAATGCTTGCCACGCTAGCTTAAAAAAATGGTGACACTAATTTTTTCTCGGACAACTTGCCACCTAGCATACAATTTCCCCATACCCCACGAGACACACATATAATATATACATCTAATATTATATATATATATATATAATCTATAAAAACATGCGGGATGTCACAATAATCCCTGCTTTAAGACTTGTTTGGTTCAAGTTTTTAATCATTCTTGAAATGTTACATCCCATTCAGATGAATTCTAATATTTGGCTCAAGTTTTAGATTAAAAATGCATCATGTTAGGAATAAAATATTCCTTTAAAACTCTTCCTCTTAAATGAATAGGAATATATAATTAATCTAAGTATTCTCTTTTAAAATTTATTTTAAGATTATCTCTTAAGACCAAAATATTCCTTCTACTTATCAAGACAACTTTTATTTATTTATTTATATTTTTTTTAAAAGAAAAAAAACTTTTTCTTCTTATTATTAAATACATAGAATGACTTTTCACAATTCTTAATAATAAAAATAAATTTTGCATTGGTAAAATTGTTAGGAGTTGTCTTTTAATTTTATAAAATGAAGAACATTTTGATAATTTGAACTTATTTTACTCATATTCTCGTTTGAACCAAATATAGAGAGGTAATTTAACATTCCAAGAAAGAAGAATTCATGTCCAAACTAAACATTGGCAAGACAGCCTATATGCCAGGAGAAAAGTTTTCTAGGAATTTAGGATGTCCATTCCATTCTCCAAACTCGAGCCAAACTAGCCCTTAGAGTTAATCATGTTAGCATAAAAATTTAATTATAAAAATAATATTGTTAAACTTCTTTTAGCTAAAGCAAATAATGTATTAGGTGTTTTTATATTATGTTTTACGTGTAACACTTGTCAACGGATGAAGACGAAACTGCTTCAACAAATAAGTTACTGTCTAATTTGTGATAGTAGAAATGTTGTTTGTTTTTAGAGTTTAATTTTGCATACCATAGATGCATAAGACAAATTTTGATGTGGGGACTCTAAGAAAAAAAAATAACTTGCTCCTCAAAGAATATGAAAAACGTCTATAGTATTTATATTTTTGAATACCTTGTAAGTGAAATATGATTTTAGTGGATTGTATTGTATATTAGAATACCAAAATTTGTTAGTAGATTCTAATGGTAATATTAAAGTTATTTAACTATTTTACAAAAATAAAATAAAAAATGGAGCAATAGTAGGACTTTTACAAAAAAAAATAAAAAAATGTAGTAGAATAGTAGTACGATGGGGAGCTAAAGTAGGAGTAGGATTTTTACTCAACAATAACAAAAGAAACATAGTAGTAGCAGCAGCATTTTTTTACATATAAAAATAAAGAAAAAGGAAGAGCATTTTTTTTTTTTTTTTTTACTAATTATACACTCTTAGTTAGTAAATTAGATATACTCATAACACAATTTTGAGTACCCTTGGTTAGCCTTAATATTTACATGTATGTGTAACCAATTGTAAATCGGTATCCGATGTGCTCCAAAACATTTACGTACCCGATTTATGGTCTTCAACATAATCCTTATCATCTGAAATGTTTTCATTAAACCCTGGGTGAACCAAATGCTCATTAGGAGGGTTGGGGGTTGTTAAAAGGTATAATTCAAATAAAACCAAAGATACAATTTGGATTTCTGAATTAATATTTGTTGACCTAATACACGAAAGTCATCTTAATATTCCACATTAGTTTAACCACATCATTAAACATTGCCACACTGATGTATTTATCTTATAATGCAAAAACTCTAATAAATTGCATGCAATACATGTGCAA
The DNA here is from genome assembly GCA_021464415.1 of Lonicera japonica. Classification (NCBI taxonomy): domain Eukaryota; kingdom Viridiplantae; phylum Streptophyta; class Magnoliopsida; order Dipsacales; family Caprifoliaceae; genus Lonicera; species Lonicera japonica. The sequence continues at coordinate 29,994,997 of CM038465.1, read as the reverse complement.
TATCACCTGGCATTATTATTACATCAACCCATCTTTATGAAGAGTCTCCATTTCATAATAGCAGGCATAAAAAAAAATTAGTCTCTGAGATACAATAGAATAATATGTCATCACTTAGCATATGAAAATCACGGCCAATAATATCCATAGAGCCGGAGATACTGTAATCATAACTTGAACATAGAGATAGCATAAAAGAATTTTATTGTTCCAGTAAGTAAATATAAACAATGCCTTGCTAAGACTAGATTTTCGGGCTACTCATCGCGGGCTCTAAACGGCCCACATTGCTACCCTCTAGAGATTTACGGATTTTCAACCCAAGGGAATCAAGTCCTATTTATTTCATATCGACAAACTATACCACTAAGATACGAAATATATTATCATAATAGAATATCATAATTCGATCCCAATATAGTTACTCGAAAGGATCCATAAGTCATCGGACGTAGAGACCCATCAAATAATCCAATGATATAAGTCGATAATCAATCCAAGTTGAGGAGAGATGATCAAAATCATACCACCGAGATGAAATATACTCTATATTGTGAGAATCCGCGAATGCGACCCTGGTCCCAACGTCAAGTTTGGAGATCTGAAATATCGGAAGAGATTTATTTAATTCATTTGCTTCTATACGATGATAATTCTTATTGTGTGTCCCTCTATCCTATTCTAGATGTAAGGGGTTTGTTCAGATTCGCCAATACGTCTTACAAGAAAACGGACAGAAGAGTTGTGTAAAGGGAAAGGCTACAGGTTAACCTTTTTCTTACACGTTTGTCTATAAACTAGGATTCTATGGAGTTAGGGAACTATATTACGAATTAGGAAGGTGTTAAGCACCCATTCTGCTCTTTCGCTCTCTAGTGGTCTTTTATATGTTTATTTTGTGTCAAAAAACTTGAATGCTTTTACAATATTATACTATTTTTTTTTGAAATGTCTCGTGAAAACCTAATTTAGGGGAAACATGATCTGATATTTGGTTTTGTCAAAGTCTGATTTACTGTTGAGAAAAGTTTATTTTATCTGTTTTGAAATGATGCTGGGATGTAAGAAAAGGTTCCTTACTAAAGATTGACTGAATTGTGGGGATGTATAAATGAAGATCATTGTGTGTTGTGTGGTACCAGTGCCGAAAATTTAGACCACTTATTCTTCCAATGTGATTTCTCTAAAAATGTGTGGAAGCTTTTCCGATATAGAAATGGTAGCCAAAGAGCTGGGACCACTTAGGATGAGGAAATTCAAATTGCCATGAAAGAGAATGCTAATGACAGTTTTGAAGCCAGGATTAAGAACTTGTCGTTGGCTACTATCGTTTACTATATATGGCTCGAAAGAAACAATCGAATATTCAAGAACACAACTCATAATTGGGAGTTTATGATGGCGAGAATCAACAATTATATCATGGAAGTAACTTGGTATTGGAGAGCATGTCGAAATTACAAAAATTGGCTTATGTGTAAAAATTGGGAATGATACGAACACATTATCCTAGCACCGGACCGGTGAATCCTACGGAAAGTCCTCATCTTCAGGTCTACACTTGTATAGAGTCTGATAGGATGTTTAGTTTTCTTTCTCTTGTTTTCTAGTTTTAGTTTATAGTTTTTTTTCTTGGTTTTACCTTTTTGTAATTCGTTTTCCCTCCTAATCTAATAATAGTTTCAAATTTCACCAAAATAAAAAGAAGTCACTTTAAAGTATACCACTTTACGTATTAGTATGTTATGGAATTCGGTCATGAACTCACAGTCCAATGCATATCTTAGATTAACCGTGTAAATCCTATCCATAATTTCATGTATATATAAAAGCTAAGCCCGACATGACACTAAATTTTCTTATCTAGGTATATACAAAAGCTAAGCCCGGCATGACTCTAAATTTTGGAGGTTTGCTTGAATGCAATAAGAAGTATCAATTAATGCAGTAAAACACCTAAGTTTAAAAGTTTTATTAAGAAATCCTACGTGTAAAATACAACAAATTTTAAAATTACTTATTTTTTACTCCCTAAAGTTTACTTATTGTATCACTTTGATCCCTAATGTTTCTTCTTCTACATTTTGGGAGCTAAGGTAGTAGCTTCACTGCCTTGCCAATTGGGTCCACCCAGCCTCGAAAGCTCGATCCCAATCATGGTTGCAGATTTGCTTACAATTCAATGGTAACTACACCCTTCTCATAAGTGAGAGATTTGCGATTCAATATAGATTAGGCGATTTTCACCGCATAATTAATAAAAGACTATTTCTTAAAACATGACAGATTTAGACCCAAAAAAATTCCATGGAGAATGTTCAAGGGCAATGGAAATGCAAATTCAAACTGTATCAGGGTTACTCATTTCTTTTAGCCCATTATTGCATTCCTAATGAATGCCTTCAGTAAAGTTTACATGTTGGACGTTGCAAAGTATGACATTGCTAACTTATCATGTTGTAGCATTATCTTTAATACTAAATTAAAGTTTGCGTATATATTGTTTAATATCCTCATATGTTAATCAATACATAAAAAAATCTTATTTTCGATTTTGCATCGAAAGATTTAAATCCTACATTAGCTTTACATATTAGTGAGCACATAAAAAGATCTTATCCAGTATTTATAACAATAAAAGAAGGTATGTTCTTCAAAATTAGTACTTAAAACACTATCTATACCTACGTATTATGAATTCCCCCAAAAAGTAATGAATGTGTTCACCAAAAAGTATTTATCAAATTATTATTATTTTTTCTTTTTCAAGTTCCAATAAAAAATAATTATTCTTTTTGTAATTTAGTCTACACAGAATGCGACACATTATCAATTACTAGTAACTTTACCATTCCTTGTGTAATTTGAGAAAAACAAATCTCTATAAATAAGGGTGCCTAGAGACGAAACCACCCTTTACAAACCCATAAAAATAGTAGTGACTTAATTGGGTCCTCCCAAACCAATGATCTCTAATACAATTCTAGCAATACTAATAATGTCTTTTCTGATGGTTTGCTTATAAATAATCTCAAAATATTTTTTTGACATAAAAGTAAAAAAGTTGAAAATAAGCTAACTGAGAAAGACCCGCAATTGTTACGTATTATTTTCTCTATATTTTTAAACTGATAATCCCAATAAATGCAAGATTAGATTTTGTATTTGTATATTTGAGCAAAAAAGGTATTAAATTTTACTTGTAGAGAAAAAACTGAAGGGGTTCAATAACGTACAGTATGTTTATACATAAAAAAATTATAATATTGCTACTAAATTTTTTTAAAACCTAAAGAGTACTATGCGAATTTTCAGATATGTATATAATAAGAAAATAGAGAGGAATGTGAATCATATTTTGTATAGTATAAATTTTGCTAGTGTGAGATACTATTTAATGGGTTAAACATGTAAGATGTTATAAAGTGAGTTAATGTGCAAATGCATTTAACGCACTTAATAAAACTTTCCATTATAAACCACACTTTTTTGTTAAGTCATGTTGAGAGCTAACATACAAAATGTACTTAGGAGGCACTGCTAATGCTCTAACTTTATAGTTTTGCTAAAGAATATATAATGAAAAGAAGATAAGTTGGTGTACAATTTCAAGATTCCCAAAAACACCTGCATTCATGAAGGCCAACAAAAACAAGATGAGTCTCGGACATTGCATTGAAATAATGTGGTTATAAAGGAGAAGCAAAACAGAAAAACAAAGAAATTTTCAATAGAACAAACCTGGTTATTCCATAAAGTTTCAATGAGTAAATCCAAAAAAATTACCACTTGAAAAATCTACTGTCCACGATAAACTATTTCTATGTCGCATGTAGGCCTGGCAATGGATTGTGTATTGGTCGGTTTCGTGTTGGGTTGAAATCATGTCGGGTGAAAAGTGCCTTCACCCGTACACGACTCGTTTAATAAACGGGTGAAAAACTCAAATTCATACATGACCCGTTTAGCTAACGAATGACACGACCCGATTCGTTTAACCCTTTTAAGATAAATGGTTCGATTCGGGTCGTATATGAATAACATTTAGTGACCCGCTAATAATTCAATTAAGTAATTAACCACTAAAATATACACACACAATAATTTATATATTTATAAATTATATATTCAGGTTACACGGGTTACAAACGGGTTTATACAACCCGAAATCGACTCGTATATATTCTTACCTGGTTAAACGAGTTTTATTCGGGTCCGCGAATATACACGAAATTGACTCGTTTAATAAACGGGTTGATGGAGGCAAGGCTGTTGTGCGAAATGAAGACAGTTCAAAGGCCATCCAAGTTCCAACAGGCCCAATTACAAGGTCGTGAGCTAAGAAGTTAAAAGCAGGGCTTAATAGATTGATTAAAGCTATTTGAACTCAAGAAGAAGGCACAATTAAGCTCGTTGAAGGAGAAAAAAAATGGAACACAAAGTGGGGGCTGGATTACACTTATTCAAGCTCAATTTGAGTGAGAAGACGATGTGTACGCGGCCCAAGAGTGTGGAGTCAAGCCCACACGTTTTATCATTTATTATTTCGTTATTATTATTATTATTATTATTATTATTATTATTATTATTATTATTATTATTATTATTATTATTATTATTATTATTTTTTATTTTATTTTATTATTATTATTATTATTATTATTATTATTATTATTATTATTATTATTATTATTATTATTATTATTATTATTATTATTTCATTTAAGAGACTAGTACTTGTTTAATTAGGATTTGTTTTGAGGTTTCTTTGTTGAATTGGTTTCTTATTGCTTAAGTTTTCTACACCCTATTTAATGGGGGTTCATTATTTTGTTTTATTAACTTAAGACATTATTCATTATAATATTGAGTGATATTAATCCTCTTTGATTCTTCACGAACTATTTGAACTTATCGGTTTGTCCGTGGCGTTTATCTGACTTATCAATTGGTATTCCGCACCCGGTTGTGGCGTTTTGGATTTCCACCCTAATATGATTGTAGAAACGGTCCAGGTTCTTAATTTACTATGGTTTTCGTGTGCATTTGTGTCGAGGTTCGCACAACCAATTCGTTGTATTTGCGAGTTTTGTGCGATATCACTGTGGGTCGTCATGGGTTTGACGGATCAACCAGATTATGACCAGTACCAATTAAGAGTTCACCCAAACCCAGTAAATTTGTGTCGATTTCAATTCGATTTCACTTTGACTATATGTGTTTTAGTTTTTGGCAGCCACAATAATTCACGTCATCTCTATTTGTGGAAACCTTTTTGGCTACAGCTACAAGAAGGAAATTAATTACCAACAAAAAAAAAGAAAAAAAAAGAAAGAAAGAGTAATTATAATTTCCAGCCAGCAGCCATGGTAAAATAAGACCTGGTCAGTAAACTACTATATAAATTCTTTAGATAGTTTTTGATTATCCATTGTAGTGAAGTACTCAACGTGCATTTTCGGAAAGAACCAATGAAGTAAACAAAGATATCCAATTAGAACAAAAATCAAATATTTTATGATAGCTTGATGAATATCCTATCCAAAAACACTTTAACATTTTTAGACATTTAAATCATAGGCTAGTGTGAGTTAAATTCTTATACAACCCCTTTACTTTTACAGAATGAAATGCATATTCTCAGTTTAAATAAGAAATTCATAAATTAAACAGCCATTTTAAAGTATTGGACCAAAAGAAAATGAAAAAAAAAAAGAGACATTACCATGTTCCTAAAGTTAATACCCACAGGACCTCAGGCGATGAAGAAATTCTAGAGAAAATCAGAAAAAAGGAAGACAATTAGAAAGCAATCATGGAAGACATCAATTGAAAATAGAAAACATTGAATGAAATATAGAGTTCAAATATACCATTGTCAAAATCAGCATGTATCCTTATCCTTGATATTTGGAAATACATGAGAGTATTGAGTGATTTGCATCCGTAAATGAACAAGTCCCAAAAGGAATCCAAATTCTCAAGTTCTCGGATCTTATTTAGTTTCTCACAGCCAGTAGCATTTATTAATTCTAATTCCTACGTTTTGAAAAGTCAGGTAAGTTTTCAATCAACTTGCAGTCACCAATGTTCAAATATTCTAAGGATAATAGTTTTTCAAGCTTGTGGATCTCAAGTAGCTTCTCACCGTTGCTAATATATAATGTCTTTAAGCTTTTTAATTTTGATAGATCCGGTAATGTTTCCATGGATTTGCAACCATCTATGACAAAAGGCCCCAAGGATTCCAATCCCTCTAGTCCTTGAATCTCGATTACCCTAGGACAACATCGAATGTTCAATCTTCTCAACCATTTTAAGTTCATTAGACCAAGTACTCTTTCTATGCGTATACACCATTTCATATATATCCAAAACCTCTGAGTTACGTTTGACGCGCCGGATAAGAGTGTAGGATAGGATAACTTTATACTATCCCATGTTTGGTGTTCGTCGGGATTGGATATCTAGGCGAATTATTTATCCCACTAAAGCTTCTTATCCCACTGAGTGAGGGATTAATGAAGCTTACCTAAGAGGTGGGATTGTTTTATCCTACCCAGATGGGATTAGATAAAAAAATCAAAGTACTCGCTAATGACGCGGAGCACGCCCTATAGATTTTGGTTTGCTAGCGCCTAGGCCCCGAGTCTCGGTTAGTATCACACCAAAAGCATCTATTTGTTTTAACCTTTTAAAGTTTGATAGATCTGGTAATTTTTATAGGGACTTGCAATAACTCGTGCACAAAAGTTCTAAGGACTCTAATTTGTCTAGCCCTGGAATATCTGTTATTAACTCACATTACTTGACCTGAAGCTTTTTTAACTTTGTTCACCTGGATAGATTCGGCAGTGTTTTTAGTGTATGACAGGATGCTGCATCCACGTATCTCAAGGATTTCAATTATTTGATACCATCAAGACTACAGAGCTCGTTACAATATTGTACCACTAATCTCTCTAAATTCGTAAATGTGGATAAGAAAGGAACTTTCCTTAAGTGATTGCACATAGAGAGATCTAGAAATTTCAACTTTTTTGACATATGTAAAAAGTAAAATATAGAGAAAATAATTAAAAGAAAAAGAGTCAATTTTCAAAGAGAATACATAGATAATAAGAATATGATGTTGATTGTTAGAATATTGTCCATATTTATGTATAGTTGACCTTACATATTGCGTCCATATTTATGTATAGTTGACTTTACATATTGCGTCCATATTTACATGATCATCATATCCTTTTATTTATGCATATAGATTAGGGTATATTTTCTTTCCTTTGTTGTATTATTCTCTAACCCTATATAAAGGGCTCTCTTGTATTGTTTCAATATTATCAAATACATTATTCGCTTTCTCCTATCTCTCTCATAATTCTCTTAATCTTTCTCAAACTAACATGGTATCAGAGGATTGTGATCCTACGTCCTTCTCAAACCTAGCCTCCCAAAACCAACAAGAATCACGAACTAAACTGCAACCCCGAGCTAACTCACCTAGATCCAACAACCAAAACTAAACTGCAATCGCGAAACCAAACTTCTACTCGACATCACCAGAAACATACCAAACCCATAAACCACCACAACCATCCTCATTGTCTTATTAAAACAATCCAAGCGCCTTTGAAACCAAATCAAAAATCATCTACACGCACCCTCACGTGCTGACCAAACCTTTTGAACCACCTTTCCGTCAGATCCACGTGCTAGATAACCTAACCTGTCGCCAAATGTCACCACGTCAGTGTTGACCCATTCACGTCATCATTGAATTCTCCACGTTAGCTTTGACCAGCCATGTCAGCCACGAGCTAGTAATCCACCGCATGTCAGCCAGGTCAGTGTTGACTGTCCACGTAAGCCAAAATTCCCTATTATTTTAATATTGACCCCATAAGTTTTTATTATTTTCATATTAACTCCAGAACTTTCTGTTATTTTCATATTCACTCCTAAACTTTTTATTACTTCCATATTCACTCAAGAACTTTTTGTTATCTCCATATCTACCCCTGAACTTCCAATTAATTCCAAATTAATCCAAAATTTCCCAAAATCTCTAAAACCTATCCAAAATCCCCTAAGTCACTTTCATGGACCGTCCTGAAATATCTCGACCTATTTTTGTCACTCTCAATGAACCCAATTACATCCACTAGGCTCAGGATAAGACCAATTTCCTACAACTAGAAGGGTGTGGCGTCTTATCACTAGAGAGGTTACTGAACAACATCAAAAGAAAGATGAGTCGGATGAAGATTTGCCATTAAGCAAGATAACTGGATCGCTAAAATTGGTCATATCATTACTTGGTTCCGCAATACCTCAATTTCCTCCATTAATCAACAGTTTGGGTGCTTTACCACTAGCAAAGAAGTCTAAGACTTCCTCAAATCTTGATAAACTACTAAAGATCTTGCACACTAATACCAATTTCTGACTGCCCTCCATGCCAAAAGACAACAATCTGATCAATGCATTGATGATTTTATATCTGGGATGCAACCTATATGAGATCAATTAGCTCTCTCTAAACCTGTCTGGTTGTGTACCACTGATGCAGCCAAGTTTGAAACTTATAGGGACCAACAACATATGATAACATTACTAATGGCCTTGCATGACCATTTTGAGCCTGTTCAAGTGTCTCTTCCCCATCACCATCCATTTTCAACTCATAATGACGCTGTCACGGCCCTTCATTTAAGAAACAAGACTTGGGGTGAATTCCTAGAATTCTAGTGGAGTACTTACTGTCACTCATTCCAAATCTGGGCAGACATCAAATAAATGTACATATTGTCATGAGACTACCCATACGTTGCTTTATTATCCCAAATGAGTTTTCAAGTACTGTCATAAACGTGGTCCAAAACTACGGTCTTGATTGTTAGAAGAATCCTGCAATAAACAATAATGCCAGATCTGACACTGCTAATGCTGCCGCTCAACCACTTCCTAGTCCAACTCCATTTGTCACCAACAATGATCTTGCAGAAATGCTAAAACAGGTTTTATCTAGTCCATCTCATGTAATGTCTGTAACTTCATGTAACTCTTGGTATTTTGGCTATGGCTGATGTAACCACATGACATCTGATTCTACAATTTTTCTTTCTAAAAATTCTTCCCACACACATCTCCCATTAAAATGGTTAATGGATCTCAATTACCTGTTACCTATATTGGACCGATATCCACATCCAATCCATCCCTTCCATCTATATTTCACATAACTAAGTTGACTTTTAATTTTATATATGTTGGTCAACTATGTAATCTTGGCTTAAATGTTGTTTTTTGTTATTTTGGTTATCATGTGCATGATCCATGGATGAAGCAAATCATTAGGATAGGTTGAAAGTTGGTCGGATGTTCGAGGATGTTCATATTCAAACACCATCAGATCTCACTTTTGCTCTTTCTACAGCTCCAGCTCTCTCCAACTTTCTTTTAAAATTATGCCATTCTCAGTTAGGTCATGTGTCCAATGATAGACTTAGGTCTCTTATTTCTATTGGTAAATTAGGAATTTTCAAATCAAAAAATATCTTTTGTTTATCGTGTCAACTTGAAAAACATCCTGCCTTATCTTTTAATAAAAGTGATTCCCTTTTCTCTGCACTTTTTGATCTTATTCACTCTGATGTGTGCGGACCCACTCCTCATAGTACCATGGGGGATCAAAATACTTTGTTCTTTTTATAGATGATCACACTCGATTTACTTAGGTATATCTTATGAGAAATTGTTTTGAATTACCACAGATATATTATAATTTTGCCAAGTGATTCAAACCCAGTTTTCTAAACCAATCAAAATATTCCGTGGTGGCAATGCCACGGAATATAAAGAATCCATGTTTTCTAATTTTTTGCATTAGTAAAGAACCATCTCTCAGTATTCTTGTCCTGGTACTTCTAAACAAAATGGACGTGGTGAACGCAAACATCATCATATTTTATACACAATCCGAATGCTTCTCATATCCAGCGGATGTCCTGAACGTTTTTTGGGAGAAGCAGCTTATACTTTGGTCTATACCATTAATCGTCACCATATTCCCTCATTTCAAAACAAATCTCCCTATGAAAGGTTGTACGGTAGTTCACCCAATTATAATCTTTTGAAAGTTTTTGGCTGTGTCTGTTTTGTCCTACTTCAGCCTCATCAACATTCCAACTCGAACCTCGTTCTCGCCTGTGTTGCTTCCTCAGGTATGAGATAGAACATAAAGGTCATAGGTGTTGGGAGCCAATCTAAAAACAAATTCGTGTTTCTCATCATACCATTTTTTGGGAACACAAAATGTTCTCATCAATCTCCAAATTTCATATAACCACTGACACCTCTCTCCCATTCTTCACTAGCTCTATTGCTGATCTATACCCCTCCGTTTCCTCTACACCATATCTGCCCATTACTGCAATTCATGAACCAACTAATGAAACTCCTCCCACAAAGTTGAGCCCATCTATCACCATCACCAATCCATCTAGTGACTCGTCTCTTGTTCCAACAATGGACTATCCTGATGATTCTGATTCGTCTAATGATTTTCACAACCAAACACCTCATCCTTGTCAGTCTAATCGGGTAAGGCAGTTAACTCATCATGTATGTGACTATCACTGTTATTCTACCATATTTTCATATCATGAACCCTCATTTTATAAAGAGGCAAGTTCTAATTCTTTGTGGTAGCAAGCTATGTCTGAAGAATTATAGGCCTTAGATAAAGCCCAAACTTGGGAGTTAGTCACCCTTCCATGGGGGAAGACAATAGTTGGATGCAAATATGTTTATAAAATTAAAACTAAATCAGAGGGGTTTATTGATCGATACAAAGCATGACTTGTAGCCAAAGGTTTTAATCAAGAATATTGCATCGATTATGAGGAAACATTTGCTTCCGTTGTTCGTTTAACCGCTATCAAAGGCCTTCTAGTAGTTACCGCTGCTCGTAAATGGAAACTTTCTCAGATGGATATAAAGAATGCTTTCTTAAACGGCAATCTTTCCAAAGAAGTTTACATGAAACCTCCTCTAGGGGTTCCACATTCCAAATCTTAAGTTTGCAAGCTTCGTCGAGCTTTATATGGTCTTAAGCAAACTCCTTGTGTCTGGTTTGAAAAGTTCAACTCCACCATTTGGAAACTTGGTTTCACTTCCAGTTTATGTGACTACAGGCTTTTCATTCAAAAAAAGGAGACTGGTATCATACTTCTTATTCTCTATGTGGATGACATGATTGTCACTGGGGATGATGTTACTAGTATCCCTGATCTCAAACAATCTTTCAGTTAATATTTCAACATCTAAATTACTTCTTGGGGCTTGAAGTTCTCTCAGCTATAAATGGAATCTTATTCGAGCAGGTTCTGAGGCATCTCCCAAGGGGACGACTTCTCAGTCAACAATCTCTCAGCCCATGTAATACCCCGTACTTTAATTTATTTTAAAATAAATTATGTTAGTTTCTTTATAGTCATGTGAGTAATTGTTTGGTGATTCGGGTGATCCGAATTGATTTTGGTTGGTAAATAGGAAATTTTGGTCTTATGCGATTCACCGTTTTTTGTTTAACTTTAGAGTTCCGTAACTTCTCCGTCTCTTATCCGATTTGATCGCCGTTTGTGCCTATGTCAAAGTTGCATATCATTCTACATCATTTATGTTTTGACCGAAGTCCAACTCACGCTCCTCGTTGGTCAAAACATTGAGCGAAGTAGACCAGTTAGTAATTTTTTGTCGTTTAGTAGCGCTTCGGCAGAGTGCTGTCTTCGGCGAATTTTTGAGAATTATCCATCCAGAAGTTGGCAAAAATTTATCTTAGGAAGTTGTAGATCTTTGAAATACCTTTTCGTGGATATAAAAATCTCCTCATTCGGAGTCCTGAACGAAAAGTTATAGCCAAAATACGAACAGTGCTGCAGAGCCCCAAAGTTATAGCACGGACCGGTATGGCCTTTTTGGCATACCAGTTTGGCAGTTAACTTTTGGGAAAATTGTGACCCATGAAATTGTATTAGGTATTTGGCATACCGGTCGGCCAGTTAAACTTTTACACCAACTTAAGCTCGTTTTAAAGCCATTTTAGTCATTTTTCACCCCATTTTTTAGGCAAACATCCACACACATCTAAGGAAAGTTCTAGAGGGTTCTAAAGAGAGAGAGATTTCTATGTATTTATCCTCCTGCACTAAAGATCAAAGCTTCAAATCATCCAAATTCTCTTCTCCTTTACTATTCATCATCTTTTACCTTAGTTCTCTATTATGGAAGCTCAATTGTGAGCTAGGGCTGTGTGGAGTGAAGTTCATACTTCAAAAATCTAGGGGTTTTGCCATACTAGGAGCGAGGTGACGCTGGAGATTTTGGATTTCATCGAACAGGGCTTCGATTATAATCTATTCTTCTCCGTTTTTCACTATTAAACTTGAGGTAAGGGTTTAAATGTTTTTGAACTCAATAATATGGCTTTTATTTAACGAAACATGAATGCTTATATACATATTTGCTCAATATAAAGCATATGTTCCTTGTTATTAATTATACATGAATCATTTATACATGTATGATTACTAAGAAAACCATGTTAATTAATATTCATAAATTATGCATGATTGAGCTATGATTCTATGATATAAAGCGAGATATTCCATATAAACTCGGTTCTCACGTAGTATTTGATTTATACGGGATATCCCTCGGGTGTATATGTGTTAATTTGATATGAATGAACTAGTAACTGATTCTTGTATACACCAAGGGACAAGAATGATGTTTGATGGGGTTTGTGTGGCATATGTTGTTTCTAGTTTCATATAAAGCATGAATTGCACGCTATGCATAATTATTGTGTTAACCCGTCATTCTCAGCGATATTTGGGACAATCTTGGAGTACTCTCATGGCATATGGTATATTATCTGCTTCTTAGGAGGTTAATACCTCATATCTGTGATGATGGAGAGATTTCTATGTTCATATTGGCATTTTTGGAATTGTGGGATATTATTCTCGGAAAATCATCGTTTTGGATGGCATCTTTTCTCAGTTATGATATATGGTGGGGTTTTGCCCATAGTTATCTGTATCTATGTTTGGCCTTCCGTCGGTGAAGGGGAAGATTGTGGTTAGTGCTTGCTGGTATAGAAATAAGTAGGACCAGGTGCCTTTCAACCCCACCTCCGGAAGGTGTGAACACCTCATTTTGCGACCCCCACAATAATCACAATCTATAAGGAAACAAGTACTCATATATGCACAAGCATTCTTAGATGCATACATACCATATACATGTGATACAAGTCAAAGAAGGAAGTCGAAATGACACCCGAACAAGAAGTTATGAGAATTACCGAAACCGGTAACCGCTAAAACTCCTGGAAACTTAAGAAAGGAGAGTTATCCATTTTTGATTATCCTAAAACTTTGAGGATTGTTATAAATTATAAAAAGGAGTAGCATACTCGAAAATCAGCTCGATCCGACGTCGGAACTCCAAAAATTCAAAAAAAATGGAATTTTATTTCGCGTGATCAAATGGAGGCCTTCCCGAAGTGAAAATAATCTCAATTTTGGTCAGTATATAGGTATTTTTGTGGGGAAGAACATATCCAAATTTCAGCTTTGTCGAACATGGGATTTTCAAGAATCAATTCGTTTATCGTGAAATTCTAGTCAAAATGTCCTTCGTAGCAATTAGAATAAATGGAGGCTTTCCCGAACTCTGATCGATCTCAAATTTGGAAAAATTTATAAAACATTTGGAGGGAAGACATATCCACAATTCAAGAAATTCCAATGGCTAGAAGTTTACTTGTTGTAGAACAAGTGAGGTTGTTGTATGCAAGTACGTTTCCTACGCGAGAACAAACTCCTTGTACCAATACGAGGAAACCGAGTCCTTCCCGAACTCTGATCATCTTAAAGTTTTTACAAGGTCTATAAGATTTCTATTGATAATACATATCCAAAATTCAGCATTATCCAATGGTTATAACTTTACTTTTCGTACAAACAAGCAAGCTTGTCTATGCCGAAACAAACTCTTCGTACCCATCAGAGAAAAAGGAGTCTTTCTTGAACTCTGATCGACCTGAAATTTTGATATAATCTAGAAGACTTCTATTCCCAGCACATATCTAAAAATCAGCATGATCCAACGGTGTGGGAAGGCTTCGCAATAAGCTCCAAGAGCCGTGGTTGCAATATCTTTTCTTGCTCTCCAAGTATTTTTTAACTAAAAATAGATCCCCCCCTTCATTCATATTTTTCATCAACAATCAAGGAGATTTCGTGTTATACGCTAAGAGACCCTTATTCTCTCCCTCCAAGGGGGCTCAGGTATAATTTTCTCTCTCTTTTTTTTATTTGTCAGTTTTATAATTCATTTTCTTGTTTGCATAATTTTTATCACTTGATAGCTTTTAAAAACCCCTTTTCAAAACCAAAGGCATATAACAAACCCTAATCCAATTCTAAAATAGTATTATTACTTTCTTAATTTTCCAAAAGCTCGGATTAGCGGCATTGTTATACGAACGAATCGATAATTGATATATATTCAATCTAACTCATAGATTGAGGTGTATATGTGATGAATACTCGATTATGAGAGCACTAGTGCCATTTATACCGGTTTAATTAATAGATTATGGTACACGATCGGTCAAGTCACCTCATATCACATCGAATATAAGATTCCACATCGAATCAGTTTTCGAAAAGCCCAAGGCTTTACAAAATCACTTGTTTCATTGTATCTATTATTATCAAACTCACTTTTTCAAATCACACACACACACTTATTTTCAAAATCATGGGCGAACTAGGAAAACACATCCTTTTCATCCCATCCCCAAAATTCCAATTTCTAAAGCAAGCAGGGAAAGTTGTAAAGTAATAGCAATAGCATGCAAAAACTAAATTATAACACGCGCATATCCTACTCAAGAAACCGAAAGGGCGAATTGGGTGCCTAACACCTTCCCAACTCGTAACTTAATCCCCGAACCTTCGAATCAATTGGTTCGCATACATTGTGTATAAGAGGATATTTAGTCCATAAATACTTCTCTTTTACACAAAACTTTTTTGTATGTTTAGTAAGAAAAAATGGCGACTCTTATTCTTTTCAAAACCCAATTTTCAAAGCAACATAGAATCGCCACCCACGAGGACTCAGGCGTCAAGAACGTGGGTTCTCATAGAAGGGCAGCAAGTCGTCGATTGTCTAGAGCCATCAGTGAGAAGTCCAAAAATCTAAACAACGGTAAATCACTAACAATTCGGTTAATGTGATAATGATTAGTTGTTATGGTTCCGTTGGACTGTGGTCCAGCTAATTATTATTTGTTAATATTCACCGGAGACGGAGAGGCCATATTCTTATCATATTCTAACTACATGTGAAATACTCTTTTGGGCGGCTAAGCCCAGTATTCTTGTTATGATTATGACTTGGCTCAGCTCGGCTTATATAACTCCTAGCAAGGCTTGTTATGAACTCGGGCAGGCATGCCTATATCATCTTCTATCTCGGCTTACTACTTATTCTGGACTCAGTGTAATGGTTAACATAAGGGAGGTAACCTGCATATGCATGAGCATGCATTGTTTTGTGAAATCATAATATTTACTTAGATTAATGGTTGAAGTATAAACTATTATTAAATTAATTATTATGTTTTCCAAACATGATATCCCCTATATTTCCCCCTACTGAGCGGTGAGCTCACCCCGTTTTTATTAACAAATACAGGTACACAAAGAACGAGTACAGCTAACGAGACTACAGGTTCGGGAACAAAATAAATGACTTTGAGACGGATTCATTTTTGTTATGTATATGTTCTCACGGGAAGGCACGGCTAGGCTGAAGTATTGTATATTATTTTTGAACCTACTTAGTTGGTTTTGTATAATGGTTATATGCATGTATGTATGTTTATGTACAGTACTATCATCTTATATCTTGTTAATTGACATGTAGGATATTTACTATTTGAATTTCTTTGTGTATATATATATACCCATTTTAGTCAATCTAAGATGAGTTAGCAGCACTCCAGGTCTTAATTACAAGTGCTATCCCGATAATTAAGGCGGGGGTGTTACAGCCCACTTATTCAAATATGACTAACTTAATTTACATGTACATAAATATTTCGATATACATATTAATTAATTTATACTCAACTAGTTCGCAAAAAATACCTATACCTAAGAAATAAGATGCACAACTTTAAAAGTTTATTAAGAAATCCTACGGGTAAACACAACAAAATTTAAAATTAACTGATTTTTACCCCCTAAAGTATCTCATCAAATTAAGGAGTATGAAGGGACTCTGGTCAATGAATTGTAGATTCTATTGAGGTCTCTAAGAAACCCATTCTTGAATATATGGAGAGCAAATTTAAGGTCACGGTCCTCAATCTACAGGATCCACCTGGGGGAGTGTGTTTCTATCCCCACTACTTGGTGGGATGGTATGTGATGGTTGGGGGCCTTCCATCCTATTGCGTGCTTGTACCGTGGTTTAGAAAATAAAGGAGAGTTGCTTTAAGTAGCTAGAAAAAAAATTTGAAAAATGCTTAAACAATAATTCCTACAAACAACGATAATTATGGGTGCTAAAAAAATTGGGTCCCCACTAGAGATTAAGTTTAAGCACAATTCAGTAAAGTAATAAAGTAAAGGTGAGTGAGAGTAGGATTTTTATTGTAGATAGGTTCCTCCGGTAGCTATTATGCTATTCCGATAGTATGTAATCCTTTTTGTGTGTATCTGTATATTAGCTCAAAGATAGAAAATTTAGAGAATATATAATACAATTAAGCTAGTAGCTTTTTGTCTTTAGAGTTTATTACTGAAATTCAGGACCCTTATAATGAGCTTTTCCTACTCTATTTATAGTCAGAGAATTGGGGTCATATGTGCCCCCATTAGGGTAAACAATAAAAGACCAAAGAGGGCAAAACTTATTTATCACTATAGTACTTTACATGTGTCATTATTCTTATCCAAGATCCACGTTTGCAAAGACCATCTCTACAAATGATCTCGTTAGTACAACCATCACGGCAATGTTATTACATCAGAAGGACAATCTTGATTGGGAAAGGCCTCTTCGGCATTCTCACCCTATTAAGTTGAAAGCCCAATCTCATTCTCTTAAGTTGGACTTCACGTTGGCTACTTGGTTGGACTTGGTTGAAATATTGGTCCCATAAAGTTGAGTTAGCCTAAAACAAGTTATTAATTTTGGGCTCCCCATTAGTTTCTTTAAAAAAAATATAAACAAGAAAATAAGTTTTAGATAATTGCAAAAAAATACTCGATATGAATTTAATTTTAACATGGGCCCAAAGTAAATAAGATCCCCTCCGGAGAATTTTAGTTCCACTCACACTTTGTTAGTTATGATGGGGTGTATCGGAACTAAGGGTGCAGTTTCAATTAATGGATCAATAAATTATTTTTACTAAAACCATAATTGAGATATCAATTAGTATTTGAAATTAGAAATTGATCCCAAACTACTCAAAAAATTTAGGTTTGTTCTTTATTTTTCAGTAAATTTCAATTGTGACATTTTATAAATAAAAAAATTTGTAATACTTATAGTAAAATTCGAGAAAGTTTTAGATTGGAGGCTAACTAGATCAAAAGTTGTAAGAATTTAGGCTTTGTTTATTCAATGAAGTCATTAATTACGATAAGAAAAATAGTGGCCAAGATCATTTTATATTTTCATATAAAAATTTATTGAAAAAATTACTAATTTGTAAGCACTTAAATTATTGGTATTTACGGTAGCTATATTTGATAACTTTTAAATATAATTATCTGATAATTTTTGTATTACAATTTTTTTTAATACTTTGGGCGTTGGCTTGTAAGAACTTTTTGGTATTTTTAGTATAGTAGATCAGTATTTTCAGTTGTTATGCGATTAATACTTTAACCAAACAATAATTTTTAGGTATCTTTAATTTTAGTCTTCGTATTGATAATCATTTACTCTTTATTTTGCCTTGTTGCCTTCTATAATCTCCCAAAAAGTAAATTCAAAGTTAATTAACAAAAATGAAAGCAAATATTTTGGCTAGTCTGATGATCTTGTGCTCACAGTGGTATTACAAACATGTTATTGTGTCAAAATAAAAAAAAAAGATAAAAAAAAGAAGAAGAAGAATTAGGAAAAATTGTAACATATAATTTTGAGGCAATTAGGTATAAGGCCTTATTATAATAATAACACAATAATAAAGGCCAATTACAAATTAACATTATAAATTAAGGACATTATATTAAAAAGACATTAATGCCCTTCCTTATTTAACTAATAACACAATTAACCTAATATATATATATAACTTCAAACATATTCAACGATCGATCAAAACAGTTGCAACCAAATCCCAATCAAAAAATACCAAAGCACACAACGATCGATCATCGCAACTACAGACATGAATCAAGAGATCGTTTCAACAATCAATTCCGATTCATTATCCAGGTATTTTTTTCAAAAAAACGCATATATATTGCTTCCATTCATCATTAATACACTTGTTCCATCGTCAAATACACATTATATTGCTTCCATTGATCATATTTCTTAGTTTGAATTAATTAAAAACATTCATAGCAGCTCTTAATTTGTTTTCTCACCGTCACAATAGTTTTCAATGTGTAGCAGTAAATTCGTACTAAATCGCTTTTACATCTTCTAGTAATGTGAACTCACAGAGGGTGCTAAATGAATTTAGCACCTTTTGGAATGTCGCCTAATGTGATAACATCTGGTGCTAAATGTCATTTAGCACTTTCTCTTTTTTGTTACCAAATGTGATGACAGGGGGTGCTAAATGCATATAGCACCTTGTGTTTTCTTGTCAAATGTCATGACAGGTGGTGCTAAATGGCATTTAGCACCTTCTATTTTCTTTTCAATAGTACTGAATGAGGATGCTAAATGTATTTAGCACCTTGTGGTTTGTTGTCAAATGTGATTAACAGGTGGAGCTAAATAGCATTTAGCACCTACTGGTTGCTGTCCAGGTGGTGCTAAATGGCATTTAGCACCTTCTATTTTCTTTTCAATAGTAGTGAATGAGGGTGCTAAATGACATTTAGCACCTTGTCGTTTGTTGTCAAATTTGATAACAGGTGCTGTTAAATAGCATTTAGCACCTACTGTTTCCTGTCCAGGGGATCCTAAATGGCATTTAGCACCTTAACACCTCTGGATTTATAATCAAATGTTGTGATGACAGGGGCCGCTAAATGCATTTAGCACCTTGTGGTTTGTTGTCAAATGTTGCCTAATGTGATAACATCTGGTGCTAAATGTCATTTAGCACTTTCTCTTTTTTGTTGCCAAATGTGATGACAGGGGGTGCTAAATGCATTTAGCACCTTATGTTTTCTTGTCAAAATGTCATGACAAGTGGTGCTAAATGGCACCTTTTATTTTCTTTTCAATAGTACTGAGTGAGTGTACTAAATGCATTTAGCACCTTGTGGTTTGTTGTCAAATGTGATAACAGGTGGTGCTAAATAGCATTTAGCACCTACTTGTTGCTGTCCAGGGGGTGCTAAATGCATTTAGCACCTTCTGGTTTTTGTTGAAATCTACTATAATCCAGTGCTAACTGACTTTTAGAACAATTATATTACTTCTCACTATGTTTACAATAGGTGCTAAATGACTTTTACAGAAATATTGACAGAGGAATTTTGGGCAAAGTGTATTACAATGATTCTAGTTTTGGATTCTAAGTTACTCTAGGTTTATCACTAGATGTATTGAAGAGGTCAATCTCCCAAAGGTGGTTTGATATAAATCCATTACATTTGGACCTAGTCATCTCTCGTGATGGAAAGGAGTATGTTCTGGATAGTAATGAATCTATACAATACATGGTTTGCTTTGCTGCTGTTCAAAATGTAGATATCATAGATATAGTTGCAAGGAGAAGTGATGGTCCTAGATCCTTGCTTTTAGACAATAACTTTACTACTAGCTCCTCCAATTGTGGCACTTTAGAGAACGAGGCTGAATCTCATACTTAGCCACGCCAATCCAATGCTTGGGAAAATTGTATTATTGGTGTTGGACAGAGATTCCCAGGTGGTGCAGATGAGTTCCGAACAAGTTTAAAAAAATATGCCATTCACAAGGGGTTCAAGTTTGAATATAAGAAAAATTCTAGTGATCGGGTTACGGTTGTTTGTAGTAGGCAAAAAGATAAGGGGTGCACATGGAGAATACATGCTTCTTCAAAGTTCAAGCTTGCTAAGTTCTTCGAAATAAGAAAAATGGTGGGCGAGCATACGTGTGGAATTACTTTCAAGGATTTAAGGAACCCACAAATGACAAGCCAGGTTGTCAAGTCAACTGTTTTAAATTTGATTCGGGACAAACCTCTTACAAAACCATCAGACATCATATATTACTTTAGACGTGAGTTTGGTGTTACCTTGAGCTACTACTTCGCTTACACCGGTAAGATCCACGCAATCAAGGAAGTACACGGTGACGATTATGCATCATATCAACAATTAGCATCCTACACTAATAGTATAAGGGAATCAAATCTGGGAAGTTACGTAGTTCTCGAAGTTGACGAAAACACTAGAAAGTTTCAAAGAGTTTTCATAGCATACGAAGCTTGTATATACAGATTCAACTTTTGTAGAGCTTTAATAGCTTTGGATGGTTACCATCTTAAGGCAAAATATAAAGGTTGCATGCTCTCTGCAACTGCAACTAATGGTGATGGAGGTAAGTTCACCAATTTTGTTTTTTCATTTTCTGTCTCATTTGCAGCATAGTTGGTGCTAAAAAGTGTGGAGCACCATAGTTGTGTATGAACAATGCTTCTAAAAAGGGTTTAGCACCCCAGTATGTGCAAATTAGCTGGGTGCTAAATAGATTTAGCACCTTCTGGGTTTTTTGTAATGTGTGCTGACAGGGGGTATTAAATGAATTTAGCACCTTTTAGTACCCTATGTCTGTTGACCACAATGGTCGTGGAAACGTTTAGCACGACTGCTGTTCTTACTCGATTAAATTATTTATAGGTATGTTCCCGTTAGCAATGGTTGTTGTTGACTCAGAAAATGTTGCTAATTGGGAATGGTTCTTAAACCATCTGAAGGTTATTGTCGGAACGTTTAGACAAATAACGTTTATTTCTGACCGACATGTTGGCTTGTAAAATGGAATTCCTAAAGTATTCAATGATTCATTCCATGCTTATTGCCTTTTTCACTTGAAAAAGAACTTCATATCAGCACTTCCCAAGAGCTTTAGGAAAAAGAAATTAGCAGTGCAATTGTTCTCGAGTTGTGCAAATGCTCGTACGGTTGATGAGTATATGGAGCATTATCGAGACCTTGGCATCCTTGCAGGCGAAACAATGAATAAATTCTTAGAAAGTGCACCCGTTGAACGTTGGGTAAATGCATTCTTCCCGGGGAGAAGGTATGGTGTTATGACTTCAAATATGGCTGAAAGCTATAACTCCTGGATTATAAATGAACGTAATCTGCCAATTACAACAATGCTAGACCAAATTCGGGTGAAGGTAATGAAACAAATGTCAGATAGGAGAGAGGCGTCGAGGAGTTGGAAAAATGAATTGTGTCCGTCTGTTGAAAACAAGCTGAAAGATAAGGTCACCGAGAGTTCCTCATGGACGGTGACTAAATCTGACGATACGTTGTATGAAGTTAGAGAGCAAAAGACTTACCGCGTAGATCTTCAAAGATGGCACTGTGGGTGCAATTCCTGGTACATTGATGGTTTCCCGTGTTCACATGCTGTTTTGAGCATACTCGCGGATAATAAAAATATTTACGAGTACATTGATCCGTGCTTCTTAGCAGTAAACTATAAGAGCTCCTACTCGAAACCAATTTATCCAGTCCCAACTTCTGGTCCGAGTGCTAATGTATTGGCAAATGTAACTGAGATATTAGCTCCAGATTGCAACACACAGCCTGGTCGACCAAAAAAGAATCGATTCGACACAAACACTTCAAGTACGAGGAAGAAACGGAAGTGTGGAAGGTGTAACAAGTATGTTTATCACAACAAGAAATCGTGCACCGAGCCAATTGCTTAGAAATAGTGCGGAACGTACATACATAGATATTTGATCTTATATTCATACAGATACCTTACAGAAAAATTATTCATTGCAACTAGTCATGTTCTAACAATTTCTTACAATTTCTATTTTCTCTTATAACATGTCCTTAAATTGTTTAAACACCTTTTGATTGATAATGATTATTTTGTGAACATGGTTTAATGTGTTATCTTATATTCAGAAAATGTTGCTAAAATATCTTTTAGCACCCCCTAGAATACTTCTTCCTCTGTGTTCATGGATTTTTTTTGTGATGTGTGTTGACAAGGGGTGATAAATGCATTTAGCACCCCCCGAATTTTTGTAATGTGTGTTGACAAGACGTGCTAAATGCATTTAGCACCTCAACAATTTTTATAATATGTATTGAGAAGTGGTGCTAAATCCATTTAGCAGCTCTTGGATTTTTGTAATGTGTTATCACATGGGTTGCTAAATGAATTTAGAACTCCCTGGATTTTTTGTGATGTGTGTTGACAAGAGCTGCTACATGCACTTTTAATCAGCTCCGAGATTTTTGTGATGTGTGTTGACAAGAGCTGCTACACCTTGCTGCATATTAAAAAAATTATATATTTAGCATCCAACACAACAGAAAAAACCATTCAAAGTTATATAATATAAAAGATAGAAGTATTACCCAAGCAGAAAAAGAAAAAATAACACTATCTCTTTGTTGAATATCTTTTGATCTGTACTTGACATACCAATCAATGATCTGCATTCATAGAGAGCACAGTTAGTAAAAATACTCTTAGATTTATACAATTCTATCACCTTATAAACCATAACTTTAAAGTTATTATAACAATACCTGCCCATTAACAAAATGATTGCACATCAGATCTTGAAGAAGATAGTCCGATATGAAAATTGACATATTGTAGCTTTTCCAAGCCATGGTACTGTCCCATTAAAAGTACAAATAAAAAATTCAGCACAACAGTGCAAATGCTGAAAAGGAGGTGCTAAATACTATTAGCACCTTCTGGTATTGTTGTCAAATGTGATGACATGTGGTGCTAAATGCATTTAGCACCTTCTGGTATTGTTTGTCAAGTGTGATGACATGGGGTGCTAAATGCATTTAGCACCTTCTGGTATTGCTTGTCAAGTGTGATGACAGGGGGTGCTAAATGCATTTAGCACCTTCTGTTTTGCTGTCAAGTGTGATGACAGCGGGTGCTAAATGCATTTAGCACCAACTTTCTTTCTTTTATAACAAGTAGAAAATAAAATACAATGAAATTAAAAATAATACATAAGATTTATTTGCATTCTTGAAAAACGTCTCAACGACCTCCCTTTCATTATCATCAAGATAAACCAATCTATCTTTCCTTTTAGATATCGGTAGAAAATTTTCCGCAACTTCATCATCTACAATTGGTAACTCATCAACATTGATGACTTCTTTTTCAATTGCTGCGGGAGCATCTTGTTCAGCTATCTTTTCAAAATTTTCCTTCAGGGAATCATCTTCCTTTGCTGATTCCCGACTCAAGTCAATGTTCAAATCAAAACTTGGGAGGTCACCCTCCTTCTTTTCTTCACCTTTAACATCTGGACTCTTTTTCACCGTCTCTTTCTCAACATCAACACCAACATCTTTTGGAGAATCTTTCTTCACTAACAAGTCCTGCTTTGGTTCACCTCCTTTCTTCGTCTTCCTCCTCTTATTCTTCTTTCCTTCATCCTTCTTTCCTCCCTCATCCTCATTTTCTTTCTTCCTCTTTAAATAGTAATATTCATAATTACTATCCAATTTAACCTTCCTCGGTTTTGCTTTGAGTCTTATTATAATCGATCTCATCTTTTTTTCTTCACCTTTCTCCTCTTCCTTTATATTTTGTTCTTTCGATGGTGTCTCAAATTGCAAGTCTCCCCGTACACCAGAACAAACAAGGTCAACATATGAATCAGGGTCGTCTTCTTCTGGTTTGTCACAAAAAACAAACTCTGGATCAATAAAATCTTTGCGTTTGCTCAATTTGAGTATCATTTCAAGCTCCGCGACCTTTTTTTTCAGATCTTTAATTTCCTTGTCTTTGTTGTCACCTTTCCCAGCACCTTCCTTCACCACTTCTGCTTCTGGAGTGTGCCACTCTATGGCTTTCATGTCCTTACCTGCCTTATCCGCATAATGCGGACTCAACAACACTTCCTCCTCCGCAGAAATGTTACCTATTTCTTTGGATACCTGGATTATAAAAGAAAAACAATGTTAAAAAAGATAAAAATTAATCATAAGACCATATAAAAATTTTGTTTTCACTACCTTTGATGCATCCAAATCTACAAGCTCCGATTCATAAAGAATACGCCTCAAGATGTTTATATTCCAGCGAACAAACCTTGGCGTATCATCACTATGCCCATCATATGGTTGAACACCATTGTAGTGTTCACAAAACCAATACTGCAATTATAGAAAATAATGACTTTAAAAACAAAAATACTCATAAAAACCCACAGCATCATGTACTAAATGCATGAAACAAAACTTAATTTACAAGTATGACACTGCCTATTAAAAACTATAATGTCAAGTCCTGCAATAATGCCAGAGGGTGCTAAATGCATTTAGCACCCCCTGCCAGGACATTTGACAAAAAAGAAGAAGGTGCTAAATGCATTTAGCACCCCATGTGAACAAACATCACAACAAAACAGGAGGTGCTAAATGCATTTAGCACCCCATGTGAACAAACATCACAACAAAACAGGAGGTGCTAAATGCATTTAGCACCCAATGTGAGCACATATCACAACAAACAGGAGGTGCTAAATGCATTAGCACCATTGCTTGGAGAAGTTATAATATGTCAATTTCATGAGGTGCAACTATATCACAAACATTGAATAATTAATCACAAACATTAATTTATAAAAATATAATTAAAAACAAGAAATAAAATTTAAAGAACTTACAAGCAATTGAATAACACACCCGGGAGTCCGGATGGGATCTTTGTAATTTTTCTTGACCATTTTCATCAAATGATCATGTATAATGGTAGCCCACTAGAAATCAGCTACCTTATCCAAATCTTCAACACAGGGCACAAAACTTAAAGCAAGTGCCCTATTTGAGTTAGTAAAAAAAAACAGTTGCTAACAAGTAGAGTATAAGGCACCGCGCAAAATCCTCCTCGGCGCCGTCTTCTAAAACAGTGCTCCGTACAGCAGATAGAACACTGGAAACTTTCAACGACGACTCCCCTTTGAATCGCTTCTGCATAAATTCTGAACCACACACGGATTCAGACGAACGTGGGATAATCTTACTGCCATGCTTTTGCAGTCAAAAAGTAACGGAAACATCATCGGGAGTCAACTTAACTTCCTCCCTGGCAATCAAAAAAGCAGAATGCTTCTCCGAATAGGCAGAAATAATTTTCTTGCCTACTTGACCAATCATTCCGATATGATCTGGAATGATTTTATCATCAAAAATTGCCTTAAACATAGAACCAAATGGCGTCTTCATCATAGCTTCAATATGACCATTTTTAATCTCCCCACGACCCTTCAAACTATTAATTTCCTCAACAACTACTGCAAGGTTGCATCTAAACACAGTTGGTCTAGACACTTCTTTAACTGCAGATTTACCAACACCCCCTGATTTCTTTCCAACTTTGTTCACAGCTCTACTTTGTTTCTTGTTACTTCTAGATACATTATCCTTCATTTTCCTCTTTGAAGAAACGCCCTTTTTCTCAGAAACTCTTCCGAAAGTAGTCGTATTCATTGTCCTTTCAACATAATTGATATAAACCTTCATTACCACTGTTATCTAGTGGCATTATAAAAACAAATATACACATATATCTAGTTAGCAAACTTACAATAATACACATCAATGTCCTAAATTTGTTTTGCTGTCAACTTTGCTCAAATGGGGGTGCTAAATGCATTTACCTTCTGCTGTGCACCTCAAATGCTGCTGTGATATGCTTTGCCTTCAACTTTGCTTACTCAAATGCAGGGTGCTAAATGAATTTAGCACCTCATGCTTTGCCTTCAACTTTTGCTGACAGGGGGTGCTAAATGCATTTAGCACCTCCTGTGAGTTAATGACAGGGGTGCTAAATGCATTTAGCACCTCCTGTGAGTAAATGACACATGGTGCTAAATGAATTTAGCAACCATCCATTCCTCCACATAAAATGCCACAAAAAGAAAAATGTTCCACAAAATCTACGTACAAATTTGAAAAGATGAACAAAACTAATAACAAAAAAAATTCCAAAATACATTTAGCATCAATTGTCCATAAGTTCAATGGTAACAAATAAATGCTCACAGAGGGTGCTAAATCCATTTAGCACCCATCCATTGCTACAGATAAAATGATACACAACTAAAATGTTGAGAAAATGAACACAGAACTCATAAATGTGTTTTCAACTTCAAAATCAACACAAAACCTAAATACAAAATCAACACAAAACTCATAAATCGATTAACAAAAGAATAAACGAGTACCTTAACTAAAAACTGAAGCGACGGAATACACGAACAACAACGAAAAACGAATGTGCAGAGAAAATATAGAGAGAGAAAACTTTGATCGTCTATATAGAGAAGAAATTTTGATCGTGGAAGTTGAATAAGATAGAGGGGAGGATCGTGCTGGGAGACCGAAGGTTTAGCGGGGGTTTTGTCAGGGGCATTTTTGTCCATTAATATTTTTCATAATCCTTAATATAAAATGATATTATTAAAAGTGTCCTTAATTTATAATTAGATAATGAAATTAGTCCTTTTCATTTTTATTAGATATGAATCTGTCCTTTTAATGATAAAATGTTATAGAGTGAGGTCTTATGACCCATTTTCTCTATAATTTTTTCAATTTTTTTTTTTTAAAAAACCCTTCTTTATATCATAATAATAGCTCCAACAGGTAGTTAGTTTTACTCTTTCAAAATGTAAAGCCTTTAACTATTCGTAGTTTGAGAAAGCTACAGATGATTAATTTCACTGTTAAATAAAAAGAAAAAAGCACAAGCAGTGATTGTCAACCCTCGGTTCTTGTTGGGTTCGACTAGGAATTCTTCATATCGAATTCTCTTAAAGATAAATATGTTGTGGCCAGCGGCAGGTACAAACTAAAATGGTGTGCAATTTTGTGATTAATGAAGGTGAAGTTTGAAACCAGTTATTCTTTCATCTTCACAGGTTAAAACTACGAAGAAGGGGTGCAATTTGATAATTATTGAAGATTAAGTTTAAAACCAGTTCAGCCAATAACAAATTGACTTATACGGGGAATCTGTGGCCAGAAAATGTCCGTTAGTTTGACAGATTGTGAAAATCATCATTTTCCAAAATTTATTCATAAGAATAAAAGAGAAATATATAAGATTTTAAAAGTACATTGGTCAGAAGATATCTGTGCGTCCCATCTCCTGAATATAATCAAAGAATAAGCACAAATTATACACAGATCTTCAAAAAATATAGTAAATAACACTGCTCCAATTTCACCGTTCCATTGCTCAAGATCGAACACTATCAAATTTGCAAAAAAAAAATAAAAAATGGTGGGGAGTAAACTACACAGCTCAATATATAGGTTCCTCAACAATACATAAGCTCTAATTGAAAAACGAATATAAAATAGGCATATAATAATATAGATCCATGAAAAACGAATAACAAACCATTCATAAAGCCATATTATATCAGAAGGCAACAAGCACTTAAAAAAAAATCTTTCACATGAATATTTTTGAAATAAAAAAAAATGAAATATAATAGAAACTCAACAAGAATTTTTTCTCCCTACCTCAAATTGATGATGAAAGTAAATCGCACGTGTAAACCTTTTGTATTTTTTTCCCTCCTATTCTCTTCTTTCTCTTTTCTTTTCTCTTTGCCTAAGTTCTCTTCTTCCCTATTTCTAAATCTCTGGGCAGAGAGTTTGTATTTCTTTTTCTCTTTTTTCTTGCCACTTTTCTTTTTCTCTTTTTTCTTGCCACTTTTCTTTTTCTCTCTCTTATTTCTTTCTTTCTTTTCTCCTTCTTCACACCTCTTCAATTGCTATTAACAAAATACTCTAGACTAGACTAGACTAGAACACCTATATGTATGTATGTATGTATGTATGTATGTATGTATGTATGTATAAAATCCATTCAAATAAATATGGCAACAAGAGATAATATCTACAAAATGCTCAACCAATCAAAGTCAAATTTCAAATATTTTTGTCAAAATAAATCAATATCTTTGAAAATACAGGTTTTACACGATACTTTCTATTGTCTGATCAACAATCTCCTCCCTCTAGTTACCGTCTTTAAACACAACCAAATCTGATAACAATCCCTTTTTCGTGCAGCACCTGCAATCCAATTCTAAGAAAATAGTAAGTTGGTGTACAATTTGAAGCTACACAAAAACACCTGCATTCATGAAGGCCAATAAAAATAGGATGAGTATCCAACATTAGATTGAAATTAATGACCAAAAGAAAGAAAGAAAGAAAGAAAGTAATTATAATTTCTAGCCAGCAGGCATGACAGAATATGACCCCATCAATAAACTACTTTCTAAATTCTTTAGATAGTTTTTCATTGTCCATTTTAGCGAAGTACTCAATGCGCATATTCGCAAAGAACCAATGAAGTAAACAGAGATATCCAGTCAAGAACGAAAATCAAAGATTTGCTAATAGCTTGATGAATATCCAATCCAAAAATTCTTTTAACATTCTTAGACATTGCATCCTATTTTAGATTAAATCATAGGCCAGTGTGACTAAATTTCTTAAACAACCCCTTTAGTTTTTAGAGAATGAAATGCCTATTCCTAGTTAAAATCGGAAATTCATAGATTTAACGGCCATATGAAACTACTGGACCAAAGGAAAATGAACAAACAAAACATTACCATATATGTTCCTAAAGATAATACTAGCCGAACCTCAGGTAATTAAGAAATTCTAGAGCAAATCAGAAAAAGGGAAAGCAATTAGAAAGCAATAATGGAAGATATCACTTGAATATAGAAAATATTAAATAAAATGTCGAGTTCAGATATACCATAGTACTCGTAGTCAAAATCCGTATGTATCCTTATCCATAAAACCTGGAAATACATTAGAGTATTAAGCGATTTTCATCCGTAAATGAACTAGTTCCCAAAGGATTCGATATTCATAAGTCCCTGGATCTCATTTAGTTTCTCACAACCAGAGGGACCTTAGGCGATCAAGAAATCCTAGAGCAAATCAGAAAAACGGAAAACAATTAGATCGCAATCATGGAATATATAACTTGAATATGGAAAACATTAAATGAAATGTAGAGTTCAGATATACCATAGTACTCGTAGTTATAATTCGTATGTATCCTTATCCTTGAAACATGGGAATATATTAGAGGATTGAGCGATTCGCATCCGTAAATGAACAAGTCGCCAAAGGATTCCAAATTCTCAAGTCCCCGGATAGCAGTTAGTATCTCACAGCCAGTAGCAACTATTACTTTTAATTTCCTAAGATTTGAAAAATCAGGTAAGTTTTCAATCAACTTGCAGTAGCCAATCTCCAAATATTCCAAGGATATTAGTTCTTCAAGCCCCCCAATCTTAGTTAGCTTCCCACATCCATTGGCAGATAATGCTTTTAAGCTTTTTAATTTTGAGAGATCCGGTATTTCTATGAAATTGCAACCAGTCATTTCCAAAACCTCTAAAGATTTCAGTCCGCACAGGCCTTGAATCTCGGTTAGCATCGTGCCAGAAACATCTAATACTTTTAAACTTTTTAAGTTTGATAGATCTGGTAATCTTTGTAAGTACCCGCAATACCTCAAGCACAGAAGTTCTAAGGACTCTAATTTGTCTAGCCCTGGAATATCAGTTATTAGAGTATAGCCCTTGACTTTCAGTTCTTTTAACTTTGTTAACCTGGATAGATTGGGCAGTGTTTCCAATGAATCACAGCATGCTGCATCCAAGTATCTCAAGGATTCCAATTCCTCGATACCATCAAGACTACAGAGATTTTTACAATTACTTACTGATAACCTCTCTAAATTCGAAAATGTGGATAAGAAACGAACTCCTCTCAAGCGATTGCACTCAAAGAGATTTAGAACTTTCAACTTTTTTGACATCTGTAAGAAATAAAATATAGAGTAAATAAAAAAAAAGTCAATTTTTAAAGAGAATATGATGATGATGATGATGATTATGAGACCATTGAAATAAAAGGAGATTGAGATGGACCTGAATCTGACTCCAGAGGTGCGACTGCTCTGTGATACGACTAAATGATAGATCGAGAATAACAAGATTCCTCAAGTGAAGATTAGTTGGCGTAAATTCCAATATGCAATATCTCCATTGAAGCCATCTTAAATTTGGAAGACAATGCTTAAAATCACCATACAGACCCAGAGCATCCAGAGTAAGATACCTTAGATTTGGTAGCCTACGAAACTTTTCTCCTTCAAGATGGCGTGGGTTAGCATGCTCTGAATCGTCAACAATGAGATCAAATAATTTCAAGGGATATGGTTTAAGGCAAAGGGCTTCAACCTTTTTTGTTCCCTGCAAAGAAAATCACAGGATATGATTTAGTAAATAAAGATTTACGTAACTCATATGATACTTTTGAATAAATCTGGATTTTTCAAAATTTAGTCAAATTTTCGAATTCTATAAATTATATGATTTTATAATACTAGAGTTTGAGTTTGATCTATTAATTTTATAATACGGCTATAGAGTTTGATCTATTTATTTTTAATATCGCACGATATGTCTCGTTACGAACATAAGACAATATGTATCGTTAGGTGTATGAATGTATCATATCTCTATGTGTATACACATGTATTTGTCGTGATATTTTGACGTATTGCATTATTTATGTGTATCGTACGGTTTTTTTTTTGGCTTTTTTAGCAAAACCGAAACTCGTCGAAGCTGGGCAACGGAGCTTCCACTCGAAGAATCAACACGAGAGAGAGAGAGAGAACACCCAACTATAAGTTAACAATTTGAAGGGACGAAGAAGAAAACTCTACTCGAAGAGAGGGAGGGAGACAGAGAGAGAGAGAGAGAGAGGGATCAGTGAGAATTGGAGGATCTTACTTGATGGATCTCTTCAATTCCTTTTCAGTTTTTTTATTCTTTTTCCTTTTCAGTTTGATGAAATGTTGAGAGAGTGAAAGGAAGAAGATAGCCATGAAAGGTAAAAGTAAAGTTGGACAGGTATTTGGTCGTTCTCGAGAGTTCTAAACAGAAATACGTTTGGAAAATGCATCATTTTTTTATGTTTACAATAATTCACCTTATACTTTTATAAAATTATTATTTAACCCTTTTCCTTAATACTTTTCATTTTATTATTTAAAGGATGCACTTGTATGGAATATGCAATAGTCTACTACATTATATTTTATTTGAATTATGTATATTTGGTGTATGTATGCATGTTCGTATATAAAATAATGTATATTTATGTAAATATCAAAATCAAAGTGTATATTACAATACACGATATTATTTTTTGACGGAACAATACACCACCAATACACGATATCGACTACTTTGACTAAAATTTCCTTTTCTAACTAAAACGTATAAATGGATAAGAATATTATTTAAGCTTAACTTTTATTACTATATTTAGATAATTTATAAAATATATATGAAATTTTCTATTTTAAAAAAATACCTAAATTGAAAATTATGTGATTTCAAAATTACAGATTTCAAAATCTTACGATTTATCAAATAATATAATTTTAAAATTTTGTAAAAGAAAAAATAAATATAATCTTATAAAAATAATGAATGATAGATAAGGATTTTACAAAATTGCCTTTGCTATTCACAATGATAATTTAATAAATTAATCTTATTAAAAATGTATTTGTATGCATTCACAGGAACACAAACCAAGTTGGACTTTTGTGCATCAGGGGGCATAATCCATAATCCATGATATACACTTATACTATTATTGCCATAAATTCATTTTGAGATTAATAAAGATATGATACATAATCCATAATCCATGATATACACTTATACTATTATTGCAATAAATTCATTTTGAGATTAATAAAGATATGATAATTGCAGGATGGAGAAAGTAAACTAAATATAAATATGTTGTAAGATAGTAAATCGTATACTACGTGTATTAGTAATAAAATATTATGTTATAATAAAATCATGGTGTAATTTAACGACAAATGTTTGCAGAGCAAATTTGTTAAACATGGATAACATATAATACAGGGAGAAATCGTGATGATAATAAAAGATATCAAGAAATGATGATAAAAATAAAATATAATTAATATAGGGTTCAAAAACATTAAGAAAAAATCAACTATGTGTAAATCATACACACACTTAGTTAAGATTTTATTTTAAGTTTATGAAAATTAAGCATAAATATATAAAGAAATTCTAGACAACGTAAATGTAAAAATAAAAATAAACATATATACATAAAGATCAAAAAGATCAAAAAGAACAAAACATTTACAAAAATTAGATGCACTGGTTAATTAATTTTCTATATTTAACTTTTTAAAAAATGGTTTGAAAAATAATTCCATATAAATAAGGAACAATTTAGGAATTCATATCCCAATTCACATTCTAAAAGTAGTGATTTACTTTTGAAATAAATACTTTGTTTTAAGGATTATCCTAATCTAAACTTACAAACAATTCTAAACCACACATTCAGTCAATTGGTTATGTTTCTTTAATTGCCCAATTTCACCCCATATTTATATTACAGACAATTTAACCCATGCAAAAATAATAACTTTCATTTTAAAAACTGTGTTAAGTAATGTTTTGTGATATACTGTCTTAAGTAACTTTCATTTTAATATCAGTTTAAACCCACTAACCGCAATCCATATAGGATCTGACCTGGACCATTTTGAGGCCATTTTCCCTCTCTTTTTCCCCCAAACAATAGGGTTATTGATGAAACATCGAAATATGTTATATATCTTCCACGAATAGAAACGGAATTTATTCAAGTCCTAAAAGGAATATAGCATACATGTGAAGTTCTTGGTATTGTACTTTATAACTTTATTTATGCATGAATTTGGTTAGCTTCATTCTCCAGTGATGGGCTGTGGGCATTTATTATAGAAGTTCGGAGGTACTTGCATATGTCACCATCTACAACTTTAGTATTCTTGATAACTGTCAATCGGAATTAATAAAGCAAAATTTAAGGCTTCCTCTTAAGAAAGATCAAGAGGATATTTGCCGGGGGCAGTTTGAACAAACCCACTGGCTTTTATTTTCCATATTCATCACTTTTTTTTTAATTATTCTTTTTGGTCACGCTATATCATAGATATGTAGAGTTATGTTATAAAGAGGATTTATTCATTTTACCAAAAAAAAGAATATCGCTTTAGAGGGGTAAATATATCATTTTTTATTGAAAATTTTTAGAGATGATCTAGCTATATTATGAATTTATCACCTCAACCAAATTTCATGAAAAAAAAAAAGCAACCTAGAATTTGGTGGGATGTTTATAGAAAAATTCAACGGCTGAAAATGCATATGTATATAGTATCAATTGTTCACTACACACCCCTTCTAGGTTGAGTTTTTATTTTTATTTTTACGAAATTTGGTGGAGATGATCTACTCATTATATAGATCATCTCTACAAATTTTTATAAAAAAATTCAACTACTTACTCATCCAAATGGACGTCCCTTCATAAAAGATTATTTTGTTTGTATATTATTTTGTTTTGTAACTAAATGAATTAAGAAGCAAGAGAAATACTAAATTGTTAAAATAAAATTGTAGATTTTACCTGACCAGTCCTATAAACCTCGAAAGCTTTGTCACTATCCCACAACCTACTCCACCTCCCCCAGTCATCCAATTTTCCTTCGCGCACAATTTGCCTACCAAGGTCTCGTAGTTGATCATGCATCCTTAGGATATCATCATCTCCAATTGTTATAAGAGACTTGCATTGGAGAACATTAAGCACATTCCTTGGATAAAATCCGCAGTCATCCCACATGTAAAGAGGATTTATTTTATTATGTCCAATGAAGAGACATGCGATATCAAGGAATATCTTTTTTTGCGGAGCACTCAATGGTTCAAAACTTAATCTCAAAGATTTTTGGACTTCCCATTCAGGTATGTTTTTCAGCTCTTCAAATCTCTCTTCCCATAAATCTTTCTTTCTCTCGCCACATAATGATGACCCTGTGACCTTAAGAACTAAAGGAAGACCTGCAGCGGTGGATGAAATGCCCTCAGAAAGGGTTTTATAATCTTCTGGGGGATTTTTTCTTCCAAAGGCGTGCTTGCAAAATAGCTCAAGAGATTCAAAAGGGTTTAAATAATCTGGTTGGAAACTTCTATAAACTTCAGGATGACCTTCCTCTTTAGTAATTTCAAGTGCACGCAGAACCTCTTTGTTTCTGGTTGTAATGATGATCCTAGATCGTGCACCAAACCATTCGCAACTTCCTACAAGTCTTTCAATTTGAGACTTATCATTCACGTCGTCAAGAACAATTAGAACTTTCTTTCTACCAACAACACCTTTGATTTGTCTGATTCCATCCTCATAATCATTAACATGAATGGTTTTTGTCTTGAGGATGGCTGAAAGAAGTTGTTTTTGCAAATGAACTAAACCATTACGGCTTTCTGTTTCTCGGACATCTGAAAGGAAGCTATGACATTCAAAGTGATGTTGGTACTTGTTGTAGATGACTTCGGCAATAGTTGTCTTACCCAGTCCACCCATGCCATGGATTCCAATAAACCGAACGCCGTCATAGTGAATGTTCAGAAGTTTCTCTACCTTTTCTATGCGACTAGGCATTCCAACCAAATATGAATTTTCATGCTTATTGTTTTCCATCAAAATTTTAGAAACTGTATCCGTGATGATTGTTACTAGTTGTCCTTCATACCTGCGACATATGTAATATAAATGGGATCATAATCTAATTTCTAGAAAAGAAATTACCAATCATGGAAAGTTTAATAAAAAAATTTAGTCTGTCAATCTGTAATTGAATCAAGTTTAAAACCTTAAAGAATGAAACAAAGGAAGGAAATAAACTTAAATTGTGAATATTTTTTTATAATTTAGTCCATACTACACATAAAGCAGTAACAACAGTAGCAAAAGTTAAAATAGCTCCTCTAAAGTTCCTTAATAGACTATGCTGGTACAGTTGGACCATTATTTAACTTTCAATCCAGAATCATCAAACCCTTAAGTGACAACATTGTCACCGAAATCTCGTCTATCACTACTTCGGAGAAGGGACGAAGGTTATTGATATCTACCTTTCTAATCTAATATATGTGTATATAAATATATTAAATTAGAAAGCTATAAAAGTAGCATTGACTACCCCTAAAAAAATCAAAGGTGCAAAGAATTAGATCTAAACTTAACAAATTCGCTTTTTCTGAGTTCCTAAACTTTAGAATTTTCCATCAATATAATTGAGTTTTCAATAATTTGGGAATTAAAGAGGGAAATGATGAATTAATTGTTTTCATAGCAAAGTCTTTCTATATTGGCTCAACATCACACCTTAAAACAATGGTTATCATGACTATCAAACATAAGTCAAGGATGTGCTTGTGTAATAAGGATAATTTGGTTTATGTAGAATTTGTGCTCTTTGACATTAGTTTTTGGGTATCGGCATTTTGAAGAAATAATGAACGCTGTGAAGAGAATGATAGTGATTATAGAGACAGAAACTTTGGGAGAAAGGAAATGCTGTTATCAAGTGTTAGAAGTAAACGATGCAGTTTTGATCATACTTTTACATGAGCTGTGATGTGACGAGATCTAGTCCGTTAATTTCGAATATAAGATCATGATTTTCCCAATTGTTCTAGTGGACCTTTAATAATGTTTATCTAAACCCGATTTATAATTAGAGGCCCGTATCTTTTGAATCTATAAAATAAGAGTGGCGAAAATTCAGACTTAAATGTGAGTTAAAGGGTTTGTTTTGATTAAAACTTCAGAAGTAACCTCTTACTACTTTCTGAATGATTTAGAGGCTCTCCTACCTCTTACTCTCTTAATGTGTTTAGTGATGTGGGAATGATTATATAATATTATTTTTATTCAGAAGCTTAACAATTTTGGGTATATATTAAAAGATAAGACAATTGTGTTGAGAGTTGAGACAGAAAACAAACAAAATTTTTAAATTCAAATTTTATACTTTAGATTCAGAATATAAATTTGTACAAGAAAACAATGCCACGTAAGTTCACCCACTTCCCTTTTTTGAAAAAATAAAAATAAAAAAATCTTCAAGCATTCTAGCAAATGAATTATTATTAATAATTTAAATATATCTGAAAACTTTCATTCCTCTATAAATTTTTGTTGCTAGAAATAAAACATCTATTTTTAAGTTAATGAAAATAGATGTTTTATTTCTCGGCGGATAGAATGTTATTTACTCAAACAAAAGTGGTTAGAGTAGGATGCTATTACCCGCATGTTTTTTTCGGGAGTTCCAATCCCTCCAATTTTCCAACTTCTTTTAGAGCGTTCTTCCATTTTTGGATAACCTTTTTATTATGACGACACTTCCTCTTCCTCTTCCTGCATTGGCGAAAGGCCTCCTCGTGTTGGCGAAAGGCCTTCTCGTAACTACCACGCTGATGCTGTACAACGTCAGGTGTTACGTCGTAAAAAATAGGTAAAATTTTTTGACCCCTATTTTTCATACGTTGTACCATATGTGTCAGCTCAATGAGACACCATTTTCTGGAAGCGTAGTTTTTGGAGAAGACAGGGATGAAAATTTTTGAATCATTGATAGCTTTAAAAAGTTCAGAGCCGAACTTTTCACCATGGGGAATATTGTTATCATCCCTAAAAGTGCGAATGCCTTCACGAGTAAGAGAGGTAAAGAGAAAATCGGTAAAGCCGTAACGAGTGTCTTTACCACAGAAATTCAAGAATACCTCGTAAACCCCAAATAACGGTGGATCTGCTGCAGAGGTAGAGGTAGAGGCAGAGGCTGAACTATCGCCCATGGTGGAACCAACAATCTCTCTCTACTTGTGTATGTGATCGAAAAATTGAGTGATGAAAGAAGAAGGCTCAATTTTTCTTTCTTAAATTTATCTCTTCCAAGACGACTCTGCTTCTACTTGTGTGTGTGATTGAAAAATTGAGTGATGAAAGAAGGCGGCTTAATTTTTCTTTCTTAAATTTATCTCTTTGAAGACCACTCTGAATTAACATTTTTTTCTAATGCCAAGAAGGTAATCATGCCTTTCCCCTCGCGGCCTCGCCAGCCATTCCGGTTGACTTCTATGAAAGCGTGTGGGGTCACAATAATTTCTCGAGTAGAGAAATGGGCCAGTAATTATTTTTCTTTTCAACTAAAACTCCATAAAAAATTATGACTTAAAAAAAAAATTATTTTTATATGAATTTTAAAAAATAAATTAGATAATGTGATGAGATATTTCGTATGTTATACTTATTTTTATTAGTAGTATTTTTATATATGACATTTTGTGAATTTTTTCCATCCAAAAAATTTTATATCAAGAAAAAAATAAAATAGCACCTCAAAGCATTACTCAACTTACAACTCATTTTTTTAAGGGGCAATTAAAAAAAAGGGCTTATTAGAGAAAGATTTTCACATTAAAATCAAGGAATAATTTTTTTTTAAAATAAAGGGCCTATTTTTTATTTTATTGATAATATGACATTTTTTTTTCATTATTAAATGACATCCCAACCCTTAAAATAAACTAAAAAATACCAATATGCATTAAAATATGGACTGCAATATGAACCTTGCACTCCATATTTCACTGCAATGTGAACTTTGCAGTCCATATTTCATTGCAATGTGAACTTTGCAGTCGATATTTTTAGTGCAAAGTTCATATTGCAGTCCATATTTTACTGCAATGTGAAATTTGCAGTTCATATTTTTAGTGCAAAGTTCATATTGCAGTCCACATTTCACTGCAATACGAACTTTGCAGTTCATATTTTACTGTAATATGAACTTTGCAGTCCATATTTTTTGTGCAAATTTCATAAAAAGGGGTAATTTAGGTAATACATAACATGTTTTTATTAATTAAATGATATTTAAATTTATTCAAATACATTCATTTAAAATATAAAACAAAATAGGCCTCTTACACTAATTACCAATTAAAAATAGGCCCTTCATTCAAAAAATTATTATTCATTGGATTTTTGGTAAAAATCAATGTATAATAAGCCCTTCTACCTAATTTCTAGTTTTTTTAATTACTTACAATGGTTAATTAGTTTTGATATAATTTTATTTTTTCTGAAACATAGTGAAACATTCGGATACAAAAATAGAAATTGATTATTAATGCTCCAAATGAATAAATTATAATTCATTTTTTAATGGATTGAAAAAATTGTAAGAAAATAAATCAGGAAATAAAATGGAAAAAAGTTATTTACCAATAACTTATTTAGATAGATTTTTGAGGCTTTTTGTTTTTAATTCAAAATATTTAAATTGGTTTGTACTTAACTCAATACGTTTTTCAAATTAGTTATTAGTCCAAACATATGCACAATTAACAAATTTTATTGTTTTTAATTTTGTGTATGCCTTTTAAAAATAATGACGTGTTTTTGATGATGCCCTTTTTGACTTTTTTTGATTTAAATTTATTATTTATGTAACTAATTTTTAAGCTGCTGAAATCTAAGGAGTTTTTTAACGAATTTAAATAATTTTTGAATTTAAATTTACATAATATATAGAATATAAATTTTATCACTTATCTACTACATATAATGAAAAACTTAAGTACCCAACTAATTTTTAAGATCATCTCTAATGATTATGTACATTTTTTTGTGTAAAATTTTATGTGTAAGAGAATTTTATATATAAATTATACACATATTTATTTTGTATTATAATGACACTTATGTGTAAAATTTAAAATAGACCAATAAAAACAACACAAACAAAATCTATCGCACATATATCTCTCTACTTGTGTGTGTGATCGAGAAATTGAGTGATAGAAAAAATAAGACTTATAATTTTGAGTATACAACTTAAATGGTCACAAAATTTTTAATCTAGTACTATTTTAGATATCAAACTTTAAAACGAAACGTTTTGATTATCTAACTTCGAACTAAGTACCACTTTTACCATTCAATCTATTGGCTATTAAATTTGATGCATTTGTATGGCACGTGATTTCGTGCAAGGTCATTTTTATCATATTGCAACAAAACAATCTTTCTCTCTTATAAGTTTTGCCAAAATAAAAGACATATAGTGTGTAAAACTTATCATTATTTTTAACAAATAACATAACTTAAGTTATTTTATAATTAAAATAACCAAAATATTATAAATGAAATCATGTAACTTGTATATTGTTTCATTCTATTCAATTTAAAAGTTAAATTAAAACTGGATGGCCAAAACAAAACTTATTTCAAAATTAAATAATTAAAATAATTTATTTTAAAATTTAATGAACAAAATATTATTAAATAAAAAATTTAATAACTGTTTGAACTGGCTATATTTTTTCTTTCTTAAATTTCTCTGTTTGAAGGGGTCTATGAATTGACGGTTCTTTCTGATTGCCAAGAGAGTAACTGGAACTTTCCCTCCGCCCGTCAATTCTTGACTCCTATCAAAGCGTGTAGGGTCAGTATTTATTTTTCTTTACAACTAAACATGAGTGTTTCATAAAAAGTTATGACATAAAAAAATAGTTTTCTTTTATAAAATATTTTTTAAAAAAAATTAGGTAATGTCAGTGAGATATTTTTAATTTTATACTTATTTTTATTAATGATAATAACATTTTTTGATTTTTTTTTTCTATCCAAAAAAATTTGTACTATAAAAAAAATTAAAAATAAGATACTACATAACCCGACTCATTAGTCAATGGCTCACAATAGTTAATTTTTTTTTATTTTTCATATTTTTATGAAACGAAACAAAAATATTAAGACACAAAAATAAAATTTGACTATTGATGCTCCGAATGATTATATTATTATTCAATTTTTTATGGATTGAAAAAATTGTAAGAAAATAAATCAAGAAATGAAATGGAAAAAAGTTAATTACCAATAACTTATTTAGATAGATTTTTGAGGCTTTTTGTTTTTAATTCAAAATATTTAAATTGTTTTGTACTTAACTCAATACATTTTTCAAATTAGTTATT
Source organism: Lonicera japonica (assembly GCA_021464415.1). Lineage (NCBI taxonomy): Eukaryota > Viridiplantae > Streptophyta > Magnoliopsida > Dipsacales > Caprifoliaceae > Lonicera > Lonicera japonica. The sequence goes on along the minus strand of CM038465.1, from coordinate 29,954,553 downwards.
AGCCCAAACTTATGGACAATTAACAAATTTTATTGTTTTTAATATTGTCTATGCCTTTAAAAATAATGACGTATTTCCAATGATGCTTTTTTTTTTACTTTTTATTTAAATTTATTATCTATTATACGATTAGAGGTGTTAAAGCCAATCCGAAAATCAATTCAACTAACTGAACCAATTCGGACCGATCCATAAAACTCCAAACCGAAAAAAAAAAAAAAGAGAAAATTTAACTAAAACCGAGTAGTTTGGTTCGGATTTGGGACAAGTTAGTCCAAAACCGAACTAAACCGGACCGAATTATGTATAAAAAAAATGTTAATATACTCTAAAGGTAAACGTTAATTATACTATAATATAAAAAATAGAGCATTTTTTAAGATATACATTTCTTATTAATTGCATATTGTGATCATTTTTTAAAAAAAATTATTAGTGCGTGCCCTTATTATTGAATTAACTACACAATACTAGGATTTTTTTTATCACATACATGATGACAAGATAATTTATTATTTTATTTAATGTGTTTTACTCTTGTAAATGTACAAATAAAATAATAGCTAAATATAAAATATAGTATATATCTATATGTTTGCTCGTTTTTTCTAAAACAATCATGACTTTAATTGAATATGAACCAATTTTACATTACTGTTAGTATTACATCATTATGTTAAATTGATTTAGAAAAAAAATGTCAAAACCGAATAAAATCGAACCGCAAAGTTTGGTTCAAGTTTAGTTTTCGAAGATTTAGAAACCGAAACCGAATTTTTACATTTTTGTTTGGATTTGGGGTACCTTAGTTTCTACTCCGACCAAAGCCGAAAACACCCTTAATCTATGTAACTAATTTCTAGGCTTGCTGAAATCTAAGGAGTTTTTTAAGGAATTTAAACAATTTTTGAATTTCGATTTATGTTATATATAGAATTTGAATTTTATTATTTATCTACTACAGATAATGAAAATTTAAGTATTTAAGAGCACTCAGTTGGTTTAAAAAATTGATATGTATATCCTATGTATCAAACAATTTTTACACAAAGCTTGAAATTTAAGAAAAAAAAAGAATATGTTCCAATAGAAATTTTGTAAACTTTCTGTAAAATTGAAAAGAGCCAATAAGATACGAACAAATGTTATATGTTGTTTCATATTTTTTTTTCTTAAAATTATATATATACGTAATATTATAATCACAATGGAACATAATTTATAGGTCTTGATGCGTAAATTTCAAATATATAATTTCTATTAAAATTCATGTTTTGTATTAAAAATTATTACATTTTAAAGTTTTATAAAAAAAATTGATGAGTGAGTAAAGTTGACGTGGCATTGTAAATTTATGGGTGTATTTTACACTTTCAATTTACACAAAACTCATTTTTAAAATACTATTGTAGATGAAATTGTTTACAAATTGTGTAAATTTTACACAAAACAAAATTATACACTACTTCCAGAAATGCTCTAACTAATTTTTAACTTGCTAAAATTTAGAGAGTCATTAAAGGATCTAAACAACTTTTGAATTTAAACTTTTATAATATATAGAATTCAAATTTTATAAATTATCTACAAGAATTAATGAGATTTTAAGTAATTACGTAATAATATAATACACAGATATATTGGGTCACAATGCATAAAAAAATCTAGACCCGATAAACTAGGATATAACACAATAATATAATACAAATCCATACCAAATTATAAATTTTTAGATAGATTCTTATTGAATCCGATTCACTATTGGACAAACCCAATAAAAGCCAAAAAATAATAAATTGTATTGGTGTCAATCTGTTAGTTACCTGGTAATAGTTAATTCCTTTTTCTTTTATTTTTAATTGCCAAGAAGGTAACCGAAACTTTCCTCCACCGGCCATCCTTGACTTCTATCAAAGCGTTTGGGGTCACAATAATTTCAGGACGAGAGAAGTGGGCCGGCAATTATTTGTCTATTAAACTAAATAGGTGTTCCATAAAAAGTTATAATTTTAAAAAAATAATTTTTTTTGTAAGAAGTTAAAAAAATAAATTAAGTAATGTAATGACATATTTTGTATTGCATATTTACTTTTATTAGTAATATTTTTCATTAGATGATTTGTGAATTTTTTAATCTTTTTTAAACCCAAAAAAAAATTAAATTCTTAAATAAAAAATAATATAACATCCTAACACATCACTCAACCCATTTAACTTTTCGTAAAAATTAATTGTTTTTGTTATAATTTCCATTTTGTTATGAACGGAACCGAAACATTTAGACACAAATAAAAATTGACTATTAATGCACGGATGGAATACATTATTACTTAACTCTTTATGGATATGGAAAAGGCTAATTTTATTTTTATCTGGGAGATGTTGTAGTTAATCCACGTTATTAAGTTAATCCGTATTGCTTATTAAATTAATTCAGGAGCATGGATAAACTTAGGGGTGTTTTCGGTTTCGGTCGGGGTAGAAATCAAGGTACTCCAAACCCAAACCAAATATAAAAGTTCGGTTTCGGTTCGGTTTCGGTTTCTAAATCTTCGAAACCCAAACTCGAACCAAACTTTTCGGTTCGGTTTCGGTTCGGTTTTATTCGGTTTTTACATATATTTTTTTTTAAATCAATTTAACATAAAAATATAATACTAATAGTAATGTAATAATGATTTATATTCAAATTAAAGTGATTGTTTTTTAGAAACAAGGAGCAACATATAAATACCATATTTTCTATTTAATTACAATTTTATTTGTATATTTATAAGAATGAAACACATTAAATAAAATGATGAATTATTTTTGTATCATGTATGTGATAAAAAAATCTTAGCATTATGTAGTTAATTAAATAATAAAGGCACGCGCTAATGACTATTTTTTTAAGATTATCATAATATGCAATTAATAAGAAATATATTTATTATTTTTGAAAAGGGTAATTTTGTGACACTTTATTCAAAATTTTTATAATTTAAGGATGGATTAATTGCAAGATTTGGCGGATAGAAATAAAATCACTCTTTGAAAAATTGGTAGAAAAGGAATAAAGGAAATACAATGGAAATAAGTTAATTACTAATCACTCGTTTAGATAGATTTTGGGCCTTTTTTGTTTTTAATCTAGAATATTTGAATTATCTGGTATTTAACCAAATACGTTTTGCATATTAGTTATTAGCTCAAACGTACTTACGGATAATTACAAATTTGAAAGATTTTTTAATATTCTTTAAGCCTTTTGAAAATAAATACACATTTCTTATAACAATGTTAGAGGGCAATGGAGATGCTGATTCGAACCACATCAGGATTATTCACATTTCTTGTAGCTCATTATTGGTTTCCTAATAAATTACACTTTAGTCCTTCATCAAAGTTTACCTGTTGGATGTTACAAAGTAATCATGTTGTAATATTTTCCTTAATATTAAATTAAAGTCGTGTATTTATTGTTTAATATCCTTGTACTAGATATATTCGTGCCTATGGCACTACTACACAATCATGTATCAAGTTTTATTGTAGAGCTCATTCAAGTTTTGTTTTGAAAAACTAATCTTGTTATTTTTCAATATGCATAAGCCCGAACTCGGCATGTCTGACTTAACCTATTCCAACACATATGTTATAATTATATGATATTATAAAGGTATTTAAATAAAAAAATATTATAATCAAGTTGACACGAGTCAAATGGATTAAATTTATGCATTTTTTAACTTATAATGGGTTTTTGTTATGATACCTATACTAGACATAATCTTAAAAAAATTAACTTATTAATAGTCTGTAGTTGTAGCGATATTAAATATGCATGATCCGATTAAAAAGAACCCCAATTAACTAGTGCTAGTTTCATTTTGAAAATTGAATCTACACATTTGTATTATATACATTAACCTGAACTCAATTTATCATACATCAATCCACCAAAAACTTTGTAATTATTTAATATTTTAAACATACTTAAAAAAGTATATATATTCACGTCGAGTTAAGTCGAGTAAAATGAGTCAAAAATAAATAAAAATTGAAGAACCCATCCATCTAGATAAAAATTGAGAAAGTAAATTTTTAGTACGTTTTATGTTACAACTTTTTAAGTTATTGAATCATATTTAATATTAAAATATAATTTATTGAAAGAATTTTTTTATTAATATTTAATATTTTTAGAAACTAAGTAATATAAATATTTATAATTTACGATTCTTCGTTAATTGGGAATACATTTGAGATATTTAAGTGAATAGTTATATAATCTGAAAATGATCTATTTTCTTTTCTTTTTAATTGCCAAGAAGGTAACAGGAACTTTCCGTCCGCCGGCCATTCTTGACTTCTACCAAGGCGTGTGGGGGGTCACAATCATTACTGGAGGAAAGAAGTGGGCCGACAATTATTTTTCTATTAAGCTAAACATGGGTCTTCTATAAAAAGTTACGGAGTATAATATAGAAAAATAATTATTTTTTGGTGAGATGTTAAAAAAAAAAAAAAGTTATAATATTTTTTATTAGACCTTTTGTGAAAAAAAAAATTCACCCAAAAAAAATTATACCATAGAAAAAGATAAAAATAAATAAGATAACATTTTAACAAATTACTCAACTCATGTTTCAACTTCTCACAAAAATTAAGTATTTATGCTATAATTTTTTATTTTGATATGAAACCGAACAAAAGCCCCTGTTTGTAGGGTTGACAATTCGGATTCACATGTTTAGTTCGGGTCGTGTTAACACACAAGTATTATAGTATTAGTATCAACTCAAACACGATCCGTTTAACTAATCCTGTCATTTATATTAACTCGAACACAATATGTTTATTTTACAGGTTACACGACACTACTCGACTAACTCGTTTAATAAACATGTCATGTTAAACCTATAACTCGACACGACACGATCAACCTTTTAAGATTATAATGACAATTAAGTCTCATGTGAAAACAATTAATTTGTTTTATAATAGTTTTAAATTTTTAATAAGTAATAATAAGTATTACCCAATACCAAAATTCAATATTTAATCAAAATAATATGATAATAATAATCTAGAGTCAAAATAGATAGCATTCCATCACCAAAGCAAAAACATAAAAAATTACTAGTTTATCTATCATCAAAAATATAATAACTATCATCTACTACCAATATTTAAAATAAAAATATAATTGTCTAAGTAAGATGGAAAAATAAAATATATATATATATAGCTGCAAAAAAAAAAATTGTGTTAGTTGCGGGTCAATTTTGAGTTAGCGGGTTAACCCTAGCTAACACGACCTGTTTAGTTTGCGGGTTAAACGTGTGTCTGACCCGAAATTAAACCGAACCCATTTATGCTTGACCCAAACCCGCTAATTTCGTGTCGAGTTCGTATCTGGTTAACGTGTCGTGTCAAATATTGCCAGCCTTACCTGTTTGATTCAACACTAACAAAATCAGTTTTTTTTTTTTTTTTAATATATATATCAAAAAGTCAACTTTACTTCACACTTCCCAAAATTCTTTACTTTCTCTCTCATAAAATTTTTAAAACACCGTAACTTTAAATTCAAAAATCAGAATTAGATAATATATATATTTGAAACATACTTATCGAGATATATAAAATAAAATGTGACGCCCCAAATTCCGTTATAAGGTGTAGACCTCCGAAACCCGGTTAATCACGGTACCGTACGCGACGGCGGATTATCAAATGCATAATTTAAAACTTATCTAATTGTAATTTACACAAGAGGCCTTATTTTAGAAAATTTTGGCATGTAAAGCTCGTATTTATAACAAAACCGCCCTGTAAATAAACAATTAAAAGCTATAAGTTTCCTTTCTTCAAAATCAAACTCCACATTCATGGTAATAAAATGTTTTGAAAAATTCAAACCCTCCAACAAGGTTCCAATCTTAAATAAAAGGCCTTACAGCTCATATGAATAGAAATAAATACAATTTAATGATACAGACAATATTGATGGTGCTAATACATAAAATTCTTAAACTACAAGTCATCCACGGATGACTACAATACATGGTCCTCAAAGGTTCTAATCCGTACTCGTATCGCCCCAAGTAAGTACCCGTAAAACTGTTGAAAAATGGGAGTGAGCCAAATACGGGCTCAGTGAGAACTATAGGGTTTATTCCATAAGAAAGTACATGTAGTAACGTACACGCGACGTAAAATAATGAACATAGTATGAGTCGTATGCGTACGTGTATATATATACTCATTGTACATCCTATTTTTTAACGAATATGATTATCCTTGTCGTTGTTTATGTCTTGGGTTGGAACAAATTACTATAATTCGTCCCCGCCTACGGATTAGTCGACATTTATCACAAATTTTACGAACAGAAGCTCTTATTTTCATATTTGCCATTCTTTAACTTAACTCTGAATCTACTTCTTGGAAGAAAATAAGTTTCTTGAAACTTTTCATCTCAAATCGTATTCCCACGAAAGAAGCCTACTCAAGTCCAATCCATTTGGACCCCTTAATGGTTCTAACCAGGGGACGCGCAAATCCCAAAAACGCATAGTTTCTCCTCTAAAAATGACTTCTCCGGTGAGTTAGATACGAAATTATCTATTTTTGAAATCGGAATTAAAGTAGTAGATCTTTTAGCCCCCTATCGCCGTGGAGGAAAAATAGGACTATTCAAGGGGGCTGGAGATACCTGCTTCGAATTTGAACAATTGGGATATTTGGAAACAATATTTTTTGATTCTTTTTTTTTATTATTATTATTTCTTCATTACCGGTCGGTTAACATCCAAACGCTTTACCACTAAGCTATTGGGGAACAGCGAGAGAGCGGTTCCAGTCCGCCATATTTTTTTTAACAGAAAAATAAGGAGATGGCTCCATGTGCTCTGGGTCATTATTTGGATTCTGACCAGGAACAATACCAAAGTGTTTCAAAGGGGTTATCTTGACGTAGGTCTGCCTCTTGCCTAGATTAACCTAAGTTCAATGAAGTTTCTACCGTTCTACTTAAAAAGAAAATATGAAACTTCATACACCTTAAAGTCGAATCGTGAGCCTATTAGTGAAGCAAATTCAATGAAGCAACAACTAGAAGATGATACACTATGTATCGTGCCAAGCATTTGTTTATTTTTTTAAAAAATAAAATTCCTTGGACACATGATTTATAGTGTATCGTCGCATTTTTTTTTTAATATGGCTACTAATCAAAATTAACCATCAAAGTGAAACAATCAATCAAAACTGCTCTTGCTTGCACCATAGTTAGTTGGTCATCTCATATATACTTTTTTCTTTTTTAATAATCATTGAATGATACATTGTATATCATTTAAGAGACTTGGTTCTTGTACGATACATAGTTTATCGTCTAAAGTATTTTTATAGATTAGCACTGCAAAAGTTTTCGTATTGATAATATATATCTATACTTTCATAGTACCTTTTTACTTACGATACCTACCAGTAAATATAGGAAGAAAAATTAGAACCCAGGGCTATACGGTCGATGCTTGCTGGCAAACCACCCGCTCGCCAAGATAGAATGAGAGACCATACTCGTCCAGGATCATCCATCTGGTCCTCGAAGCCGTCAGGGCCTAAGCGTAGCCAAAGTGCAGGCCAAGATCACCCCTAGAGGCCCCATTCGATCTGAAAAGGGGAAGCAGTTTTCATTAGTAAACAGTATATACACAAGTTTAGAGTTACAAGCAGATAGAGAAAAAGAAAAAGGAACTCACATGCTCCTCTAGAAGACCTAACATGGCTGCAATACTGGTCTCTATGCTCCGATACACGTAAGGAGCTCGGTAGTTTCCCGGTATAAATCGGTGAAGAAGTGGGAACTGATCCTCATTCTCCACCAGAAGGTCTACCTGGGCAAGACCCTGTCGAGTATAAGCCACAAACCAACCATGAAAGAAGAAAAACAAAAATATTAGCACAGTTATATATGAAAAGAAAATAAACTGAGAATTAGATAGCAGATAATTCATAAAGGACAACTTGAGGTAAGTTGGCATACAATTTGATGATACCCAAAAACACCTGCAGTCATAAAGGACAACAAAAACAGGACGAGTCTCCATAAAGTGTGGTTATAAAGGAGAAGTAAAATAGAAAAACAAAGAAATCTTCAATAGCAAAAACCTGTGTATTCCATAAAGTGTCAACCAGGAAGGAAATTAATTACCAAAAAAAAAAGAGTAAACGTCCGAAAAAAATACCACTTGAAAAGGTTTACTATACACAATAAATTATTTCTACTAGTAGGAAATCTAAGTTGCCTTCAGGAAGGAAATTAATTACCAAAAAAGAAAGAGTAATTAGTTTCTAGCTAGCAAGCATGACATAATATGACCTCGTTAGCTGGGATGGATTTACATGGGGCATTGTTGGGGTGGGGGGGGAGGGGGGGGGAATATGCCCCCTCTCACATTTCTCCACATTTTACATTTGTATACACAAGTTTTCAAATGTTAGCAAATGCCTCCCCTCAATTTTGACAATTTTTTCATATTTGGAAGTTTGTTTTGATGTTGGGCTAGTGTATATATATATTGATAAAATAATCCCCTTGTTTCAAATTAAGAGTCCCAAATTTAGAGTTCAATTTTCATTTTAAATATAATCAATGCATTATATCTCACGACAAGAAACAAGCTTATTTTAACCTTTGATTATTTTAACAATATATACCTAAAGACATATGAAAGATAAACTAGACACTTAATTTGAGATAGATGGAGTAATAATTCATAATTATGATTATAAATAAACTTTATTTTGATACTTTGACACTTAAAAAAAATAAACTAAAAGCATTAAAGTTTTAAAAAAATTATAACAATGTATCACAATTTCTCTATTCAATATGCTGTAAAAATGTACTTTACTATGTTCAATTGTGCCCCTCCTGCCGTATATTTTTTGCTCCATCCCTGCCCGTTAGTAAAATACTTTCTAAATTCTTTAGATAATTTTTCATTGTCCATTGAAGTGAAGTACTCATTGTGCATCTTCGCAAAGAACCAATGAAGTAAACATAGATATCTAGTCAAGAACGAAAATTAAAGATATTGTGATAGCTTGGTGAATATCCGATCCAAAAACACATAACATTTTTAGACATTGCATCCTATTCTTAAATTAAATCATGCGCCAGTGTTACTAATTTTCTTAAACCACCCCTTTTTTTTTACAGAATGAAATGCCAATTCTTAATTTAAATAAGAAATTCATAAATTAAATGGTCATTTGAAAGTATTGGACCAAAAGAAAGTTAACAAACAAGACATTACCATTTTCCGCAATTAAGTTAAATCCAGCGGGACCTCTGGCAACGAAGTAATTCTAGAGTAGATCAGAAAAAGGGAAGACAATTAGAAAGCAATCATGGAAGATATCACTTGAAAATAGAAAACATTAAATGACAAGTAGAGTTTAGATATACCATAACTGTACTCCTTGTAAAACATATGTATCCTTATCCTTGAAAGCCGGGAATACATTTGAGTATCGAGTGTTTTGCATCTGTAAATGAACAAGTCCCCAAAGGATTCCAAATTCTCGAGTCCCCGGATCGCAGTTAGTTTCTCACAGCCCTGAGCATTTATTACTTCTAATTTCCTAAGATTTGAAAAATCAGGTAAGCGCTCAATCGACTTGCAGTTGCCAATGTCCAAATATTCCAAGGATATTAGTTCTTCAAGCCCCCTGATCTCAGTTAGCTTCACACATTTTTGGACAGATAATGCTTTTAAGCTTTTTAATTTTGATAGTTCTGGTAATGTTTCTATGGATTTGCAACCACCCATGAACAAACACACCAAGGATTCCAATCCCTCTAGTCCATGAATCTCGATTAGCTTCAGACAATATTTAATGTTCAATATTTTCAACCTCTTTAAGTTCATCAGACCAAACACTCTTAATATGCGTATGCACTTACTCATATCCAAAACCTCTAAAGATTTCAATCCACTTAGTCCTCGAATCTCGGTTAGTATCACATCAAAATCATCTAATTCTTTTAACCTTTTTAAGTTTGATAGATCTAGAAATCTTTCTAATGACTTGCAATTCCTCATGCACAAAAGTTCTAAGGACTCTAATTTATCTAGTCCTGGAATATCAGTTATTAGCTTACAGTTCCCAACTTTCAGTTCTTTTAACTTTCTTAGCTTGGATAGATTTGGTAGTGTTTCCAGTGTACAACAGTTTTTTGCATCCAAATATCTCAAGGATTCCAATTCTTCAATACCATCAAGACTATAGAGCTCTTCACAATTATTTACCGTAAACCTATCTAAATTCAAAAATGTGGATAAGAAAGGAACTCTCCTCAAGTATTTGCAATCAGAAAGATCTAGAACTTTCAACTTTTTTAACATCTGTAAAAAAATATAGAGAAAATAAAAAAAATCAATTTTTAAAGAGATCAAATATATAATAAGAATATGTGATAAGATCAATGAAATAAAAGGAGATCGAGTTAAATGGACCTGGATCTGACTCCAAAGATTAGAGTACTCCGTGATAAAACTAGATGATAAATCGAGAATAACAAGATTCCTCATGTGAAGAATAGTTGGCGAAATCAATAAGCGAATATGAAATCTCCATTGAAGCCATCTTAAATTTGGAAGACAATGCTCAAAATCACCATACAAAGTATCCTGAGCATCCAAAGTAAGATACCTTAGATGTGGTAGCCTAAGAAACTTTTCTCCGTCAAGGTGGCGCGGGTTAAACTTTTCTACTTCAAGCTCGTGCATGTCAGAATGAGCCCAATAGTAAAAAAAGTTACATGATTTCGGAAATATAGATTGGTTAAGGTCAAGGCAAAGGGCTTTAACCTTTTCTGTTCCCTGCAAAGAAAATCATGGGATATGATTTAGTAAATAAAAAAATTACGTAATTCAGATGGTTCTTTTGAATAAATCTCGAATTTTCAAAATTTAGTCAAATTTTGGAATCCTGTAAATTACGTGATTTTATAATATGCTCAGGGAGTTTGAGTTTCTATCCTCCATTATTAGTTACTAAAACTTCCCTTCTCTAACTAAAACATGTAAATAGATAAGAATATCATTTAAACTCAACTTTTATTACTATATTTAGATTATAAAACACATACGAAATTTTCTAAAATTTATTAAAAGAACACCTAAATTGAAAATTATGAGATTTTAAAATTACAGATTTCAAAATCTTATGATTTATCAAATAATATAATTTCCAATTTTTTTAAAAAGAACATAATCTTATAAAAATTAATGAATGATAGATAAGAATTTTACAAAATTGCCTTCGCTATTCACAAAGATAATTTAATAAATGTATATGTATGCATTCACACAAACACAAAGCCAAGCTGGACTTTTTTGCATCAGGGGGCATAATCCATAATCCATGATATACACTTATGCTACTATTTCAATAAATTCATTTAGAGATTAATAAAGATATGATAATTGCAAGATGGAGAAAGTAAACTGAATATAAATATATTGTAACATGGTAAATAGTATACTAGGTGTAATAGTACTACAATATTATGTTATAATAAAATCATGGTGTAGTTTAATGACAAATATTTGCAAAGCAAACTTGTTAAACATGGATAAAATATAATACATGGAGAAATTGTGATGATAATAAAAGATATCAAGAAATGATAAATGATAAAAATAAAATATAATTAATATAAGGTCCAAAAACATTAAGGAAAAAAAATGTGTGTAGATCATACACACACTTAGTTATGATTTTATTTTTAAGTTCATGAAAATTAAGCATAAATAATGTAAAGAAATACTAGACAACGAAAATGTAAAATAAAAAGAATAAAACAATTACAAAAATTAAATGACTTGTTAATTTAATTTTTTAAAAAATGGTTTGAAAAATAATTTTCCATATAAATAAGGAACAATTTAAGAATTCATATCCTGATGGAAATTCTAAAAGTGGTGACTTGCTTTTGAAATGAATACTTTATTTAAGGACTATCCTAATCTAAACTTAGGGACAATTCTAAACCACACATTCAGTCAATCAGTTATGTTTCTTTAATTGCCCAATTCCACCCCATATCTACATTGCGAACAATTTAACCCATGCAAAAATAATAACATTCATTTTAAAAATTGTTTTAAGTAATCTTTTTGTGATACTCTGCCTTAAGTAACTTTCATTTTAATATAAGTTTAAACCCTCTAACCACGATCCATATGGGATCTGACATGGACCATTTTGGGGCCAATTTGTCCCTCTCTTTTTCACCTAAACAATAGGGTTATTGATGAAACAGCGAAATAGGTTATATATCTTCCATGTATAGAAACGAACTTTGTTCGAGTCATAAAAGGAACATAGCATATATGTGAAGTTCTTGGTATTGTACTTTATAACTTTATTTATGCACGAATTTGGTTAGCTCCATTCTCTAGTGATGGGCTGTAGGCATTTATTATAGAAGTTCAAAGGTACTGGTATGTATCACCATCCAAAACTTTAGTATTCTTGATAATTGTCAATCGCAATAAATAAAGAAAAATTTAAGGCTTCCTCCTCTTAAGAAAGATCATGAGGATATTTGCCCCTTAAACCACTGGAGCGGTTTGAACAAACCCACTGCCTTTTATTTTCCATAGTTCATCACATTTTATTTTATTTTGGAATTATTCTTCTTGGTCACACTATATCATAGATATGTGGAATTAGGTTATAAAGAGGGGTTCATTCATTTTACCAAAAAGATGGATGTCCATTTAAAGGGGTAAATAGATAATTTTTTATTGAATTTTTTTAGAGATTATCTATATTATGAATTTATCACCTCAACCAAATTTCATTAAAACAAATTCAACCTAGAATTGGATGAGATGCTCGTAGAAAAATTCAACGGCCAGAAATGCATATATATTATCAATTTTTCACTACACCCCTTGTAGGCTGAGTTTTTTTTTTTTTTTACGAAATTTGGTAGAGATGATCATCTCATTATTATATCGATCATCTCTACAAATTTTCATAAAATAATTCAACTACTTACTCATCCAAATGGACATCTAGTCATGAAAGATTGTTTTGTTTGTAAATTATTTTGTTTTGTAACTAAATGAATTAAGAAGCAAGAGAAATACTGAATTGTTAAAATAAAATTGTAGATTTTACCTGACCAGACCTATAAACCTCGAAAGCTTTGTCACTATCCCACAACCTACTCCACCTCCCCCAATCATCCAATTTTCCTTCACGTGCAATTTGCCTACCAAGGTCTCGCAGCTGATCGTGCATCCTTAGGATATCATCATCTCCAATTGTTATAAGAGACTTGCGCTCGAGAACGTTAAGCACATTCCTTGGATAAAATCCGCAGTCATCCCACATGTAAAGAGGATTTGTTTTATCATGTCCAACGAAGAGACATGCGATATCAAGGAATATCTCTTTTTGCACACCATTTAATGTGTCAAAACTTGATCTCAAATTTTCCTGGACTTCCCCTTCAGGTATGTTTTTCAGCTCTTTAAATCTCTCTTCCCATAAATCTTTCTCTCTCTCGCCACATAATGATGACCCTGTAACCTTAAGAACTAAAGGAAGACCTGCAGCGGTGGATGCAATGCCCTTAGAAAGGGTATAATAATCCTCTGGGGGATTTTTGTTTTTAAAGGCGTGCTTGCAAAATAGCTCAAGAGATTCAACAGGGTCTAAATAATCTGGTTGGAAACTTCTATAAACTTCAGGGTGACCTTCTTCTTTAGTACTTTCAAGTGCACGCAGAACCTCTCTGTTTCTGGTTGTAATAATGATCCTAGATCGTGCAGCAAACCATTTCCAACTTCCTGCAAGTCCTTCAATTTGAGACTTATCATTTACATCATCAAGAACAATTAGAACTTTCTTTCTACCAACAACACCTTTGATTTGTCTGATTCCATCCTTATAATCATTAACATGAATGGTTCTTGTCTTGAGGATGGCTGAAAGAAGTTGCTTTTGCAAATGAACTATACCATTAAGGCTTTCTGTTTCTTGGACATTTGGAAGGAAGCTATAACATTCGAAGTGATGTTGGTACTTGTTGTAGATGACCTCGGCAATAGTTGTCTTACCCAGTCCACCCATGCCATGGATTCCAATAAACCGAATGCCGTCATAGTCAATGTTCAAAAGTTTCTCTACCTTTTCTATGCGACTAGGCATTCCGACCAAATATGAATCCTCATGCTTATTGTTTTGCATCAAAATTTCAGAAACTGTATCCGTGATGATTATTACTAGTTGTCCTTCACGCCTGCAACATATGTAATAGATATAGAAGGTATCATAATCTAATTTCTAGAAAAGAAATTACCAATCACAGAAAGTTTAATAAAAAATTTAGTTTGTCAATTTTTAACTGAATCAAGTTTAAAGCCTTAAAGAATGAAACAAAGGAAGGAAATAAACATAAATTGTGAATATTTTTTTATAATATAGTCCATGCTACATATAAAGTAGTAACAACAGTAGAAAGAGTTAAAATAGCTCCTCTAAAGTTCCTTAATAGACTGTACTAGTACAGTTGGACCATTATTTAACTTTCAGTCCATAATCATCCAACCCTTAAGTGACAACATTATCACCGAAATTTCGTCTATTAAGGGACGAAGGTTATCGATATCTATCTTTCTAATCTAACATATGTGTGTGTATATATATATTAGATTAGAAAGCTATAAAAGTAGCATTGATTACCCCTAAAAAAATCAAAGGTGCAGAGAATTAGATCTAAACTTAACAAATTCGCTTTTCCTGGTTCCTAAACTTTAGAGTTTTCCATCAATATAATGGAGTTTTCAATAATTTGGGACTTAAAGAGGGAGATGTTGAATTAATTGTTTTCATAGCAAAGTCTTTATGTATTTGCTCAGCATCACACCTTAAAACAATTGGTATCATGGCTATCAAACATAGGTCAAGGATATGCTTGTGTAATAAGAATAACTTCGTTTTTGTAGAATTTGTGCTCTTTGACATTGGTTTTTGGGTCCCGACGTTTTGAAGAAATAGTGAAGGCTGTGAAGAGAATGAGAGTGATTATAAAGACAAAAACTTTTGGAGAAAGGAAATGCCGTTATCAAGTGCTAGAAATAAACTACGCAGTTTTGATTAGCCTTTTACATGAGCAGTGATGTGGCGAAATCTAGAACATTAATTTTGAATATAAGATGATGATTTTTCCAATGGTACCAGTACAGTGTCCATGGGAACTTTAGAGGATCCAATGCCAATACTAATATTTTATTGTAAAGTTTCCCAACGTGGACTTTTAATAACATTTATCTAAACCCGTTCTCTAACGAGAGGCCCATTTCTTTTCGATCTATAAAATCTGAATGGCCAAAATTCAAACTTAAATGTGAGTTACGGTGTTTGTTTTGATTAAACTTCAGAAGTAACCTCTTACCATACTCTAAATGATTTAGAGGCTCCCCTACCTCTTAATGTGTTTAGTGATGTGGGAATGGTTGCATAATACATTTTTATACACAAGCTTAACAATTTTGGGTATATATATTAAAAGATAAGATAACAATAAAACAGTGAAAGTAATATATTTAATATCTATTCAGATTTTGTGTTGAGATAGAAAACAAACAAAAATTTTAAATTCAAGTTTTATACTTCAAATTCAGAATATAAATTTTGTACCAGAAAACAAATGCCACATAAGTTCACTCATTTCTTTTTAAATTTTTGTTTTCTTCAAACATACTAGCAAAAAAAATATTAATAATTTAAAGACATTATGAATACCCAATATATCTGAAAACTTTCATTCCCTTCTCTATAAATTTTTGTTGCTGGAAATAAAACATTTATTACTAAGTTAATGAAAATTACTAAACCATGACTACTCCATAGCAAAGGTCGATCCCAACTTATTTTTGTTTAAATGAAATAGTGAACGCATGAGAAAAAAATTAGGTTATTCTCGAGGGAAAGAACGTTATTTACTCAAACAAAAGTGGTTAGAGTATGATGATATTACCCGCCGGTTTCTTTCTCCAGTTCTAATCCTTTTATTTGTCCGACTATTTTTAGTGCGTCCTTCCATTCTTGGATAACCTTTCTGTCATAGCGTCGCTTCTTGTGTTGGCGAAAGGCTTCCTCGTAACTATTACGCTGATGCTGTACATCGTCAGGTGTAATGTCATAGAAAATAGGTAAAATTTTTTGACCCCTATTTTCTAGACATTGTACCATATGTGCGAGCTCAATGAGACACCATTTCTTAGAGGCGTAGTTTTTGGAGAAGATAGGGATGGAGATTTTCGAATCATTGATAGCTCTGATAAGTTCAGGGCCGATCTCTTCGCCCAGGCGAAGCTCGTTATCATCCCTAAAGGTGCGAATGCCAGCACGAGTAAGAGAGTTATAGAGGTAATCAGTGAAGCCATAACGAGTGTCTTGACCACAGAAATTCAAGAATACCTCGTAATCCCCAAATAACGATGGATCTGCTGCGGAGGTAGAGGTAGAGGTAGAGGCAGAGGCAGAGGCTGAACTTTCGCCCATGGTGGAACCAACGATCTATCTCTCTGTACTTGTGTGTGTGATCGAAATATTGAGTGATAGAAAGAAGAAGGCTTAATTTTTCTTTCTTAAGTTTATCTCTTTGAAGACCACTATGAATTGACTTGACTGTTCTTGACTTCTTTGGATATGAATTTCTGTTTCAAAAAATTTATTGGACCGATAAAATCACATAAATGGAATGTATTATACATAATTTTATAGTCAAATGGATTTTATTATATAACTCTTGATGAGTATATTTTAAGTATATAGATTCTATTAAAAAATAATTTTTAAATTTTTACTTATATAATCTTAAAGTTTTTGTAAAAACTTAATGAGCTAAAAAGATGATTTAGCTCTGTAAATTAAGTTTGTATTTTACACAATTTTTTTATACAAATTTTAAGTGCTAAATTTTTTAAAAAATTGGTAAATGTCATTTTTTTACAAAACGTATAAATTTTACACAAATCAAAATTATATTAAAACGGTTAAATATGCTCTAAGCTTCCTAAAATTTACCGTCTTTAAAGGATTTAAACAAATCGGGGTTATAGATAGAGAAAAGAAAAGGGGGATTTTGTTTTTATCCACCAAATCTCGCAATTAATCCGCGCTATTAAGTTAATCCGCATTATTTATCTCCATCGTATTATCTTTTATATTTATTAATTAGTAGATAAAAATAAAATCACTCAAAAAAAGATAATAGAGAAAAAGACGAGAGAAAGATAATACGAGAGAGATGGGGAAATGTTTTATGTCATAGAAGGAGAATAAGGATAAGTTCAAAGAGAGATTAAAAGCATGCGCGAGAATGTGAATATGTTGGGTGGAAGAAATTGGGTGTGGGCCAATGTAATTGTGGCGTGGGAATAATAAAACTAAAAATAATGTAAAAAGTGTTATGTGAGAATATTTTTTTTTAGAATTTAAAGAATAATAATTTTTTGAAATAAGGTCATATTTTTTATTAATTATGTTTTAAAACGAGGATTTTGATTAAAATTATGTTTTGTGCAAACTTAACTTTGTAATTCAAAAAATTTAATGAAAATTTACTTTGTATGTTGTGTTTATATATTTTTTTTAGCTAATGTCAAATAAACCCCAAATATATAGTAATGTATTAGAAAATAAGGAGTACAAACTTAACTTTTCATAACTCGAAAAATACTATCATGTGTGTTTTATTAATAAAGCAATTTCATTTTGTAATTTGTTTAAATAATTTTAAAGATAAGTCAATGAAACACATTGACATACTAATTCATTAAAAAACATGAGCTGCAAACTTAATTTTGCACGATACCATAAAATATTACAATTCAAAAATCTACTGCAAAGTTAATGCACTCATTTTAGAGTTTGGTCAAAAATAGGCCCTTAATTTACAAAAATATTATTCCCCGTTTCTTTTGTATAAAACTTTTTGTAAAAAAAACTAAAAAAATTTCAATATCCCGAAGATAAAAAGAAAAAGAACAGACATTTACTAACTATTACCAGGTGACTAATGGATTGACACAAACACGATTCGTTATCTTTCGGGTCTTATTGGATCCATTCAATAGTGAATTAGACTCAATAAGGGTTTATCTGAAAATTTATAATTTTCCATCAATTTGTGTCATGTTATTGTGTTGTATTCAAGTTTACTAGGTCCAGCCTTTTTTTTTTCATACATTGTTACCCAATATATCTATATATTATATTATCCCGTAGTTACTTAAAAATCTCATTAATTCTTTTAGACAAGATATAAAATTTGAATTTAAATTCAAATAAGAATAAGAATAATTTATTTTAATTATGAGTAAAGGAAATTTTGTAAATTTTTTAAAGTTTTTCACTTAAAATCTATAAATATATTTTTCTAATAAGATGTTTTTTGTAGGGAACAAAAAACATTAAATCGGTTTACATATAATAATATTACAACTTAACTCTTAACAGTCATATTATTGATTATTTTTTTTTAAAAAAAAATCTATAATATATTTCGCACACGTAATATGTCTGTTATGTTAACTTTCAGTTGTCTAATATGCCGCTGTCCCGTTTCTTTTCTCCTTGGAATCTATTGTCGAGTTAGTTATAGATGGTGATTAGAGTATATGCAGGGGTGTTAAGACCAATCCAAAAACCCACTAAACCACTAAACAGATCTATCTAATTTTTAAGAGCATCTTGAATGGTTGTGTATATAATTTTTGTATAAAATCCTATGTATAAGAGTTTTACACATAAATTATACACACATTCATTTTGTGCTCTAATGGTACTAATCTGTAAAATTTAAACGGACTAGTAAAAACCACAAGAATGAAATGTATCATTACATGTAATGTTCAATAGTTTTATATGAAATTTTTTTGTACATAATTTCATAATCACAATGGATCTATTTTGTAACTCTTGATGAGTACATCTCAAATATATAAATTCTATTAAAAACTTATTTTTAGATTTTTAGTTATATAATTTTAAAGTTTTTGTTAAAAAAAATGGTGTAAATGTGTAAATTAAGTTTGTATTTTACTCAAATCCCAAGTGTCAAAGTTTTTCTTAAAAGACTGGTGGAGGCCATTTTTTGCAAAATGCGTAAATTTTACACAAATCAAAATTATACAAGATAGTTGAAGATGCGCTAAGCTCACAAAAATTTAGAAAGCCTTTAAAGGATTTAAACAACTTTTGAATTTAAATTTATATAATAAATGGAATTCAAATTTTATACCTTGTCTAAATGAATTAATGAGATTTTAAGTAAATGCGTGATAATGTAATACATAGATATATTGGTTAACAATGTATGAAAAAAAGGTTAGACCTGATAAACTCGGATATTATAAAATGAGACTTCTTTGAAAAAGATTTCTGCAAAAGAATCGAAAAATAATATTTTTGCAAATTAAAAGCCTATTTTTTTATCAAACTCCAAAAAGAGTGGAACAGAAACTTTGCAGTAGATTTTCGAATTATAATATTTTATAATATAATGTAAAATTAAGTTTGCACTGCGTGTTTTTTAGTAAATTAATATGTCTAAGTGTTTAATTGACTTATCTTTCAAGTTATTTAAACAAATTACAAATTGAAACCTCCTTATTAATAAAACACATATGACAGTTTTTTTTTTTGAATTATGCAAAGTTAAGTTTATGCTCCTTATTTTTTTAATATATTATTATGTATTAAAGTTTATTTGACAACCTTGAGAGTTACCCAAATACATATAAAAATATATTTATTAAAAAATATAAACACGTCATGCAAAGCAAATTTGCATTAAATTATTTGAATTGTAAAGTTAAGTTCATACAAACACAATTTTGATTAAAACCATTATTTTAAAACACAATTAATAAACAAATCTTTACTTCATAAATTTTTTGAAAAAACGTGACCTTATTTTAAAAAATATTATTCTTTAAATTTTTATAAAAAATATTATCACACAAAACTTTTTACCCCATTTTTAGTTCACATCCTCGCACATGATTTTGATCTCTCTTCGAACCTATCCTTATCCTCTCTATGACATAAACATTTGCCCGTCTCTATCATATTCTCTTCTCACATCTTTTTATCTCTTCCTTTTTTTCTTTTCTCTATAGCCACGATGAATGTATTCTAATCACCATCTCCACCCAACTCAGTAGATAGATTCCAATGAGAAAAGAAGCGCGCCAACAGCATATTTGACAACTAAAAGTTAATATAATAAATATATTATGTGTCTCAAAGGCTGAAAAGAAAATTACTTAAAAAAAAATTCCAATAGATGGAGAGAAAATTGCGAGATAGAGAGAGTGGAAGTTATCCAACCGAACCGATAAAGACTAAGCTAATTGGATTTAAATTTTAAAAATTCAAGATAATTTAGCGATAAAGCTTTACGCAACGTAAGCCCAAGCCCGGATCGGGTCAAGTTGGTTCAATTCAGTTAGCACATATAGTGAATCACACTCATCTAAATTTTCACCCAAAAATACAAAATTTAAATGCCCTTAAGACTCAAACTCAAGAGCAAAAGTATATTTATATAAAGTTAGGTAAAATTTCATATTTCCTTCACGTAGCACTCTGGAAATACAAGAACACTGCTAATTTCAAAAACTGCTTTTGAACACTAGGAGGGTAATTTTGTTTATTCAAAATTTATTGCTATGACAGGAAATGATTTTTGGCAATATCAACAACCTTAAATAATTTATATTTTAATTTTTTAAATAATTTTTCAGAAATATTATAACATGTATTTTCTTGAAGAAATGAGAGAAAAGAAGCCAAAGAATCTCGTAAAATCAAATTAAATAAGTGAAAGAGGTACCGCATTAATTGAAAACCCCGGTGTGTCAAGACGCACCAACTTTCACTTGATGGCTCAAATTTACTTTGGCCCTAATTTATTCTTCTTTCAT
Organism: Lonicera japonica; assembly: GCA_021464415.1. Classification (NCBI taxonomy): domain Eukaryota; kingdom Viridiplantae; phylum Streptophyta; class Magnoliopsida; order Dipsacales; family Caprifoliaceae; genus Lonicera; species Lonicera japonica. The sequence goes on along the minus strand of CM038465.1, from coordinate 29,933,536 downwards.
CACAAATGAAAAGGTAAAGCTGCTTTCACGCGATGGATCAAATATATATGCTTTTAGGCTTCGTTTTGTTCACGAATTTTAGTACTCAAAAAAAGAAAGTCATTTTTTTTTTATTTGGTAAGCACAAATTCCGGAAATACTTTTCCGAGAGAGGGGAAAGTAGGGGAGAAAACTATTCCTCTCAAAACACATGGGATTGATTTTGCCATGTGATTTTTAAACATTTATTACAAAAATTTTAGACTATAATACCCTTATCTAAATACTTTTCACGCTTTACCAAACACAAGAAAGAAAAATTGACAAAAAATTTAGTTTTTCACTTCCATGAAAAAAATAAAAGAATTAATTTTCTTTTCGTGAATCAAACGAGATCTTAGGGTGTGTTTGATTGGCAACATTTTTCACGAAAAATAAGCATTTTTCACTTGATTTGACAACTTAAAGTGTTTGATTAGCTTTTTTTTATAGGCAATTCAATTCCCACTTTTGGCTCACACATGTGCATTTTCAAGGTAATTAAGGAAAATATTTTCTTTGGTTGAGGTGGTTTTTTGTTTTCTCTGTTTGGGCACGGTTCACGAGACAAGATTTTTACCATTTTCTACATTAAAAATGCCATAACTTAAAACATAAAATTCAAAATAATATAAAATTTTAATATTTAAAATATACTAATCAAGATCAATTAAACAAGATCCATTATAACTATATAATTATGTAAAAAAATACCAATATTTTTTTCTACATTAAAAATGCCATAATACAACAAATATTTTTCGAGTAAAAAATTAAGGCAATCAAACATACTATAATACATTTTTCATACAACTCAATTCCAAGTAATTCAATTGTCAATAACTTATTTTCTTTTTATAGAAATTTCATACTTATAATCAAACGCACCTTAGTATTTAAATAGTTGTAACCCATGCATTAGTCACATTTACTTTAGCTTTAAATATTTTGTCTTGTATATCAACATTCTGTCGGTTACATTATTGAGTAAATTAGAGCAAGTGGACATTCATATTGCTGGCATCTTGTAGACTAGCTTGGCTGGAATTTGTACTATTTATGATTGTGACCAAAGGTAACTAAAATCCAAGGGGTCAGAAGTCTAGAACCATCTCTAAGACATCTGTCGGTCAAAATTTTTTCTTGGGGCTTTCAATATAAAAGGAAAAAGTAATATTATATTTTGATAAAAAAATTATTATTTTAACAATATAATTATTCTTAAAACATTCATAAAAATGGCAAGTATGAGGAAAAAAAAAATATGCTATGAAAATTTTGGAAAAAAGACAAAATAAATCTCAAAATTTGACATTGATTGCAATTTTACTTTTGATGTTCTGATTTTGACAATTTACTTCTTGAAATTATTGTTTAGTTACAATTCAAACCCTAAACTAAACGGATATGACAAAATGGTGATGTGTTCATTAGATTGGTAATGTGTCCATTAAACAGTTGATGTGGCAATTGATTGGCGTGCTAGGCAGCTTTCTCTTTTCAACTTTTTTTAAAAAAACTTTTAAATACAATAATTTTTAATACAAAATACGAATTTTAATAAAAAAATATATATTTAGAATTTACTCATTAAGATATTTAAAACGATATAGATTGGTATTACAAAATTTTGAAAAAATTGAAAAAGAATGGAGGCTTTTAATATATTTTAGACAAATTATATATTCAAATAAAAAATTATAAAAATAATTTCTGATAAGCACCTATAATAATAATTATAGTAGTGCAAAAGGATAGATTGCAGCAAATTTTTTTTTGTTTGGTCGCATACTATTTATAGCATTTTTTTTTCCTTCTCTTTTCTTTTATAGTTCTTTTAGTTTTTATCTAATGCTATATTTCTGACATTTATTTATTAGTTATAATAAATTATGATAATATTTTTTAAAAATAAATAAATGATGACTACAGTTTAAATATCATCTATTTATATTTCCGTAAAATTATCGAAAACTATATGACAGTTCAAACTTTGTGCGAGGAGGGAAAAGATTGGACAACTCTCTCTATTTTCAGCTATTTTTGTATTGTTTTTAAAGAAAGATAGTTTAGATATTCTTTTAAAGAAAATAAAATAATAATAAAACATTTTAATGTGCGAAAAGGAAGTTAAATGTCATCAGGATTCATGAGAGAGAAATAGCGTTGAGTGAAATTGTTCCTTTTGGTCCCGTCAGAGAGGAAAGAGCAAAAAAATCTCCTGTTTCAAAGATACAATTATTTAGGATTTCATCTTTCAACTTTATATTTAGTGGATATTACTTTTTTAATAATGTTGTTTATATACGTGCGTGTGTAATACTAAAATCTATCCAATAATATTTATGTATTTGAGCTCGACAAAGGTAGATATTATTATATGTATTTGATTTTATAAAGAGTGCATCTTTAAAAAATAGGTTGTGAATAACTTTGACATTTTTGTTTTGTTAATCTTGATGGACAGGATATTAAAAGATTCGAGAAGAAAACGTCGGTTTGATTTTGTGTAAATTTTTGATTAATTTACGTATACCATATGCAATTCTCATGTAAAATAGTAGGAGTTATAGTATTTCAAAGAAGCTATTCATAAGTTACTATTTAAATTTATAGTATCTTGAAGATTAACGTTTGTAATATGTTTCAAGTGACTCTACAAAACTCTTTAAATTTAATTATTTAAATATTTTTCTGCACTTGTAGTTTGATAGAGCATTTATTACTTTGGTATGATATCTAATTAAATGAAATAATAAAAATATAATATTTGAAGAGTCACTCTTATATATTAGTACTTGTTTGATTATGTATTTTAGTTTTTAAAATAACTTCTTGGAGTAACATGTATATCCTTGAAGAAATGAGACAAGAAATTGAAGAATCTCATAAATTCAAATGAAATAAGTGAAAGAAGATACCACATTAATTCAAAACTCCAGTGCCTCAAGATGGCCGTACTTGCATAGGAATTGAATAATACTAATGACATGTATAAAGTGTTTGCAATTTTTAGTCTTTTTATTATTTATCATGATGGAACATTATAGCCTTAATTATATACTTATAAATACAAGATAGAATACTCATTCTAAGGATCATCAATTTTATGGTAACTTGTAATATTCTCTAAGTTATTGCACATAAGCAAATACATACACACACATTAAAGGATGACGTAGTGCCGAAATAGTATCACTCAATGTCTCTCTCAAAATCACCATTTTCACCATTTGTCAAGAACTTGTTTCACTTTGGTCCACGAAGTTCAAAAATGCATAAGTTCGTATATGAAGTTTCATTCGCGTCTCATTTTTTCCCATTTTTGGACGGACTGTCTAAAAAGCTAACGGAATTAGTCATGTGTAAGGCACATAAGGGGCAAAAGTGAAAAATACTATTCTAATTCCTGTACAAACCTTAGCCTACTTTCCCAATTACTACCCTCACAACAATAATAACAATGGCGATCTCGATCTCCTCCCTTTCGATTTCAATCCCCTCTCTCCTCCCAATCTCTCATTCTTTCTACCATCCTCCTCCTTGCATCTCTATAATCCCCTCTTAGATTATTCAAATTCTTAATCCAATACCGACTCCGATTTTGATTCCGATTCACTCACTTACACTATGAATTATGTTATAGATTTATTTGAATATACTCAAGATTCAGTTTTTGATCCGTTTGGGGATTCTATTAATAACGAAATCGAATTTAGGGTTTTTGATTATAATGATTTTTATTTGAATCACGTCAATTAGTTAGGGTTTGGGGTTGAACCAAGCAAGTATTTAAACAATTCGATTATAATGGTTTTAAAATTGTGAGTATTGAATCAGATTCTTAAATGAACAATATACAATATCTAGGGTTTTTTAGGATGGTTCAGGTCGGGGCAGTGGTACAGATTTACCCATTTTTTTAGACTGGGGGCGAAGATCTGGATTGGGAGGAAGTGAGTGGAAAGGTTGATGAAGGGGAAGGGTCAAGTTCTTTTGAAGAAAGTGATGAAATTGAGGAAGAGGCTGTGAGGGATTTAGAATGGGACGTTCTTTTGGCAGTCAATAGTTTTGAGAGATACAATGAATTCTTAATAAACGGTGAAAATGATGATAATGTATATGATACCGATTAAGATGCCTTCTTTGGGCATTTCTTGGAGAGTGAGAATGCTTTGACATTGCTTGGTGGATCTCGTTGTTTTTCTCTTTGATTTCTCTCTTTATATTTTTTTTTGTCCTCCACTGGTTTTTTCCCCAAAATAAGCTTATATATATGTAATGTAGGTTTATATTGGTTTAGGCAAGAGTTAGAATAGTGTTTTTCCGCTTTTGCCCTTCTTGTGCCTTGCATATAACTAATTTCGTCAGCTTTTTAGGCAGTCCGTCCGAAAATGGGAAAAGTGAGATGCGGGTGAAACTTCATGTATAAACTTATGCATTTTTGAACTTCGTGGACCAAAGTAAGACAAGAGGTAAACTTTAGGGGTGACTTTTATAAATAACTCATACAAAAATCCTTGATTTCTTTACATTTTTTAAATTAATTGTTTAACTGATTATTGCTCGGAACTTTTCTTGTGAGGAGACCCAATTTTTTTTTTCACCCACAGTTCTTTCGTCACAAGTGAAGAAGAAAACCAACTTATTAGGCTCGGATGATATTCGTTTTTGCTTATGCCGTTTTCTTAGGAAGATCCGGTCCTCCTCCTTTTCCCTTTTTGTTGTGAGCTCCTGAAGCTGTGCTTTTCAAACTTACTTCATTTTTTTATTTTAACAAAATAACGCTTTAGCGCTCTAGTTTTTTAAGGGTTTGAGTTTTTCTTTTCTTTTTTTAAAAGATTCAATATTTCTTTGGAAGAATTTGTTTTCATCCATTCATTAGATTTTTGTCCTTTAAGTCTACATCCATCCATCAGATTTTTTTAGTTTTATTCTAAAATAAATAAGAAATTTAAATCTCTTTCCTTTATTAGACTGGTTATAAACGTGTCATGAAATAAATGAGATCACTGTAGCATTATTGTTACAGTGAAATCTCTGGGTATAAACGTGTCGTGAAATCTCTTTCCTTTAAACGTGAAATCACTGGGTATAAACGTGAAATTTAAATCTCTGGGTATAAACGTGTCGTGAAATCACTAGGTATAAACGTGTCGTGAAATCTCTTTCCTTTAAAATTCGAATTATTGTTACTAAGGTACATTGTAGCATATATTTTTTTAACAATTAACTTTTTATACTTTTTGAGAATATTTGTAATACCTTTTGTAATACCTTGCGTATCATTTACTCTTTAATTATTCCCTATCTTGCTTTACTCGATGGATTAAGTTGTGGGATCTCATTCCGACTTCCATTTGGGTGATTTAACACCACTAGCATGGCATATCAGACATATTACGTTTGCGAGGGTAATCATTTCATAATTTGAGTTATTTGAATTGAAATTGAGTTGTTAATCACGTGTTTTGGTTTTACTATATTTGTCGATTTTTGGCTATATTTGGGAAACCTTAAATCCTTCATTTCTTATCTAAATGAGTCTCTGTCAACTCCCAAAGTTTCTCCTTGTTCCCCTCTACAATTTTTGTGCTTTGACTGAAAGTCAATTCATGCTCCTTGTTGGTCAAAATAGTATGAGAAGTAAGCTGGTTAGTGAAATCAGCTTTATATCGGATTTCTGTAACGCTTCAACAGAGCGCTATCTTCGATGAATTTCTAGGGTTAATCCATCCATAATTTGGAGAAACTTCATCTTATGAAGTTTTATATCTTTGAATTAGCCTTCCATGCACATAAAGATCACCCTAATTGGAGTTTCGAACGAAAAGTTATGAGCAAATTACGAACAATGCACTTTTTACCCAGAGTGTTTATGGTTGGTTCCATAATATATAGGATCCCTAACAACTAATACAAATATCAAAGCAAACAAACAATTATAAGCAATTGAATTGAAATAAAATTGAAAAGTAGGGTTTACCGGGATGAAGAATAACAATTGCAATTGAATCTTGATTACACAAATATTCCATCCTTGATATATCATAAACAAACTAAAATAACAATTGCTTTAAGGAATTGTAAAGAAAAACACTCAAGTTCAATTGTCAACTGTAGCACAAAAGCTCTCAGAAAGTTACGGTGCTCTTAGCCTCTCTATTTTTTAAATTCTAAAGTGTGGCAGACCTTAAAATATGAGATATATGGCATTTTATATATCCCACAAGAGTCTCTAGTTGTGGGATGGATATCCTTGAAGAAACGAGTTGAAAAGAGCCAAAAATAAAAAAACGGGCCAAAAATTGAAGTGGGGATCGATCCTCATGCATTTTTTTTTCGTTTTCTTTTGGTTGCTTCTTAATTTGCTCATAACGTTTTACTCCGAACTTCGATTGATGCACCGTTTTCACCTACACGCAAGTAATTCAAAGCTTTCCAACTTTTATTTTTGGAGATTTATTCAAATTCTCAATGGAGAAGAACTTTGATTAGCTACAATTTCAGGCCTTTTACGGCAATTCTCGATTTTGCTCGAAAACTTCCAGAATTGATTTGATTGAGTTTTTTTCCTCTTGGGATCACTCTTGGACACTTACATTCACTTCATTCATGCTTGGTGACTTGCTATTCTCTTCTTGCTAGCGCTTTGGGGGTAGTTTGAGGAATTCTCCTCGCCTCGGGCCTCGAAATGGATACCGTTTTATTTTTTGGGCATTCTTCTTGCATTGTTCCGCTTTCAACCTTCTATCTTACATACAACTTCAGTTGTTTAACCACTTTAGGCCTGTAAAATGTCTTAGTAACACAAAAATACAACACATTGCCTTTTTTTCATCCTTAAACTGAATTTAGATGCAATTTTTAGTTTTAAATGATAACTATAAGTTTATTGAGCCTTATTTAAGGGATTAAAAATACAATTTATAGGCTCAATCAATGCCTATTTGTAAAGGTAAATTGACGAATTTTTATATAAAAATAAGTATAAATGATCTATATCATGAATATATTAGGTACACCAAATTTCATCAAAAAATTCAATCCAACAATATGTGAGATGATCATCAGAAATTTCAACAGTCGAAAATGCACATATATATCAATTTTTCATTACAATTAGTTCTAAATTAATTTTTTAGATAAAATTTTGTGTAAGTGATCTATTCACTGTATATCTCGTGTGTATAAATTTTCATGACAAAATTCATTCATTTACCACACTCTAAATGAGTATCCATTTTTTTGTTAAAGTGAAGATTCCCTCTTTATAATCGAGTTTTACCTAAGATATTAAATATTTTTTTAAAAAATAAACATAATTAAAATTACATAAATTATAACTATCATACAAGTTCAAACGAAAAAAATCATACCACAAATATTTTTTTAAATGAAAATATTTATAATTTATTAATTTATAATGAAATAATTATAAATAAAATAATGAGTAATTAAAATAATAAACCCTAAAATTTGAATCAAATTCTAATTATCTCCCTAAAATTTTAGAGGTAATAAGTCAAATATTAAAATATATTAAGTAATATGTTTTAACCTTTCGTTTAATTCCGTTAAATTTTTATTTTTTTGACAAAATGCTTACATAATAATTCATGTGGATCTGGGACCCAACAAACGCCCACACGGATCTGAGTAGGCAAAAAAATAAGAGAGAGAGAGAGAGAGAGCCTTCCTCTTTCGCTTCCCCCCATCACCACATAACTTTGCCGCCACCTTCTCTCCTTAATTTGGGGATGGCAATGGAAGCTTAAGCATCAACAAACACGACAATTTAGAAAACCATTGTATCTCTCTCTCTCTCTCTCTCTCTCTCTCTCTCTCTCTGTAAAATTGGTGACCAAATCAGGCCTTGAAAATTTAGGGCTTGAAATTTGTGAAATAATACATAAATAAACATTTAGAGCTTTTTACAAAATTTGGGTTTCTCTCTGCCCGGCTCCTCAGATTTGTGCAAGTGGGTTATTCTCCTCTTCTCTATTCGTTATTTTGTGCTTGAGTAGCCGTGTTTACTTGGAACAAATTTCACGAATAGAAAGAGAATTTCGTCTGAATGCATGAGGAAGAAAAGAACGAAGAGGAAGCTGAAGCAGAAAGGGATCCTTTTCCTGTCAAAAGTCATGAGGGAGGAAGATGGGGGTAGGGGAAGCTGGAAGCTTCTCTTTCTCTATTCTTTTTTGTATGTTATTTATTTATTTATTTTTATATTTTTTTGCCAACTAGAATTCCTGAGGCCTTTTTTTGGGGTTCAACATCCACATGTGCTGCCAAATAAGCATCTCGTAAAAAAGAAATTTGCGAAATTAAGTGAAAGATTTAAAATATATCACTTAATATATTTGTAACTTTAACTTATTGCTATTAAAACTTTATATATACAATTAAAATTTGATTTAAATTTTAGAATATTATATCTATTACCTTAAATTAATTTATAAAACCAAACAATCTCTTAAACAATGATACTATATATATATTTGAGAAATAACTTGGTTTTAGTCGTCATGTTTTCGGCTAAAAGCCATGTGATTTTAAATCTATTCTCCATTAATTATGCAATAGGTTTTATTGATACCCAAAGTTTATAAATATTATTTTTTTGACAATTTTAAATGGTTCTATCGAGTTAATAAGGATTGCTCGTTAAATTTATCATAAGAAAAAAAGGAAAGAAAGAAAAAGCAGTTGTTAAAAGTTTAGTCCATATATACACATTGTCCATATAAGAAACAACATTCCGTACACAAATTATTCTATTACAAAAGAAAAAATTATTCTAGTTTCAATGAATAAAAATATTTTCTATCAAAATTTAAATTTATCTCAAGCGATTGTTCTTTTTCATATGAGTAGAATATTATGCGTAAATTAAATAATAAACGTTATAGTCATAGGCGGATCTAAAAATCTTTTGAAGAGTGGATTAAAACTTAGTAAAGTTATAGGCTTATACTAACATTTTTTTTACAGGTGTTAGTGGGTTTTTTAAAAAAATTCTCTGTGCTAAAACCCACCATATCTCCCCTTGGATTTGCCCTTGGTTATAATTAATATTTTTTAAATTGAAAGTCGAACAATATTAAAAATTATATAAATACTACATTTTAAGTCTATCTTAGAGGGCGAATAAATTTAATGAGTACCACGGATATCTTACTAAATCTCTTGACGTGGATAAACTAATAAAACTTGTCACCTTTAATTTTTGATGCATATGCCTTAGGGATGTTTAAAAGGTGCCTTTTTTATATTGAAATGTGTCCTACTCTAACATGTATGATCAATGCGATTTATTACACATCTTTTAAACTATGAACTTCGTGATCATTTAATTAGATATGATGGGGTTAAATATTAATTTTACCATTGGCCTACAAAGGTAATTCAACATTTTTTACTTCCGGTAAAATCCCATTTTTACCCCCGGTAAAATCTCATTTTTACCTCCACTAAAACCCACTCAATTCCACTCAAATTCCACCTATCTCCATTAACTTCCACTCAAATTCCACTCACCTCCATTAACTTTCACTCAAATTCCACTTACATCCACTCACCTTTGTAAAATTATCTTTTTACCCCTCATCTTCATCAAATTTACTTTTTTACCATTCTATATTTTACCTATAAATACTTCTCCTCATTCATTCATCCAAGACCATCTTTCTACAATCTAAACACAAGAAAGACACCAAAAAACATAATTCTTCTCATCCAAGATCCATCCATCTCATTATAGAGATATAAAGCCATTGGCAATATAAATACAAGCCAATTCGAGAAGAAATAGAAGGGTCTTATACCCTCTCTTTTCATCAGTTAAAAAAATAGAAGAGTCATATACTCTCTCTTTTCATACTCCAAAAAATACCAACAACCCTTATACACTCTCTCTCTTACACAGTTTATTATTTATTCTGTTGAAATATTTGTAATCTTAATTCTATACTTATAAATAGAATTAAGGAAATTATAGAGAGAGAAGTTGGTAGCTTGTATTATCATCCAAATTGATCGCCTTTGAGCTAATACAAAGCAATCACACACAAAAGGAGGACGTACCACTGGAATAGCATAAGCGTTACCGGGGGAACCTACCTTAAAAAAAAAAAGTCATGTGTTCATCATTGCGCCGCATTTATTTTTTATTCACCGATATTCGCTTATTGATTGGTTAATTATCTACTTCTAGATTTTGACACCATCAGTTGGCGCCGTCTGTGGGAACAATAAACTCTCTAAAGCTTTCGTTCTTTAGAAATTACAAGTGATTTTTCGGTGAAAAACTCTAAATCTCGCAGGCTTATGTAGTTCAATATTCTCGGGAGCATAACTTCCTGCTCAGAACTCCAAATTATGCGATTCTGAAGTCTATTTTGGAGAAAAATTCAAGAGCTACAACTTTTCAGTTCAAACTTTTTTCAAATTCTGCCATCTCGGGGTTCAAAACTTCGATACAAACTTTCTGTAACGAAAAAGGCGAAAATCCCGCAGGCCTACGGTGACTCAATATTATCAAGCGTATAACTTTGTGCTCAAAACTCCAAATCCTTCTATTCTAGAGTCTATTTTGGAGAAAATTTCAAGAGTTACAACTTTCCAGTTTAATCCGTTTTTAAATTTGGCCATCTAGGGGTCCAAAACAGGGATACAAAGTTGCTGCAATAAAAAATGCGAAAATTCTGCAAGGCCTACGCTAGCTCAATATTTACGGGCGCATAATCATTCAAAAATCCGGTTACCCAAGGGAATAAAACCCAAAAGAAGAGATAAGTTATTTTTTAATAACTCATATATGATTTTTCTCTCTATATTAATATATCTAAAGTTGTATCATTTTCTTATGATAAATAATCTTTATTGTAGGTAAAATTGACGAGCTTCCAAAAAATTACAATTGAATGTAATTTTCATCAAGTTCGTCCAATAAACCACAAGAAAGAAATTAAAGAAATTTTCAGCGGATATCAAACTTCCACAAAGCTAAATGTGATGTTGAAATCCGTCAGACAACCGCTGGACCACCCCAGCCCAAAGAGATCTCGCTGAAAATTGGCCGACAACAAAGGCAGGCCTCAAAAAAAAAAAAAAAGGAAAAAGAAAGAAAGAAAGAAATTCGAGAATTTGATGACAGTTGAAAAAGGCCCGAATATAATCAAACTATTTATGACCAAAAGTATAGCGAGCTTTACATATTAATGTTCCAAGCTCTACGACTTGCATCCAATGTCTAACGAGTTCTACACATTGATGTTTCGAGCTCAACGACTAGCATCCGAGATCTAGCTTCCTTGGACTACGACTTGAGATCAACGTCTAGCCATCCTTACACAATGATGTTCTGAAGCTCTAAAAGTTCTACACATTGATGTTTTGAGCTCAATGACTAGCATCCGAGATCTAACGTTCTTGAACTAAGACTCGAGATCAACGTCTAGCTAGCCTTACACAATGATGTTCTGAACTCTAAGACTAATGATCAAAGTCTAGCTAGCTTTACACATTAATGTTCCGAACTCCACAAACTTATGGTCAAGGGTTAACAAAGCTCTATACATTGATTATTCGAGCTTTTTCCATGATTATTTTTCTCGACAAGTGCCCACTCTCACGCCTCAGCTTCGAAAAAGATTTCTAATAAAGACAAAAGATCTAACACAGGCATTGAATTGTCGACCTTGTTCGCCTACGAAGGATTCGAGCATAAGACATCACGAACATCAGAACTCATAGCTACTACTAGCTCCTGGGTTGAAGGATATCCTCACCAATCAGCTCATCCTAGCTAAATGATAAGGATAGGGGGCAATTGATGGGGTTAAATACTAATTTTACCATTGGCCTACAAAGGTAATTCAACATTTTTTACTTCCGGTAAAATCCCATTTTTACCCCCGGTAAAATCCCATTTTTACCCCCGGTAAAATCTCATTTTTACCTCCACTAAAAATTCACTCAACTCCACTCAAATTCCACCCATCTCCATTAACTTCCACTCAAATTCCACTCACCTCCATTAACTTCCACTCAAATTCCACTTACATCCACTCACCTTTGTAAAATTACCTTTTTACCCCTCATCTTCATCAAATTTACTTTTTTATCATTCTAGATTTTACCTATAAATACTTCTCCTCATTCATTCATCCAAGATCATCTCTCTACAATCTAAACACAAGAAAGACACCAAAAAACATAATTCTTCTCATCCAAGATCCATCCATCTCATTATAGAGATATAAAGCCATTGGCAATATAAATACAAGCCAATTCGAGAAGAAATAGAATGGTCTTATACCCTCTTTTTTCATCAATTAAAAAAATAGAAGAGTCATATACTCTCTCTTTTCATACTCCAAAAAATACCAACAACCCTTATACACTCTCTCTCTTACACAGTTTATTATTTATTCTGTTGAAATATTTGTAATCCTAATTCTATACTTATAAATAGAATTAAGGAAATTATAGAGAGAGAAGTTGGTAGCTTGTATTATCATCCAAATTGATCGCCTTTGAGCTAATACAAAAGAAGCACACACAAAAGGAGGACGTACCACTGGAATAGCATAAGCGCTACCGGGGGAACCTACCTTAAAAAAAAAAGTCATGTGTTCATCATTGCGCCGCATTTATTTTTTATTCACCGATATTCGCTTATTGATTGGTTAATTATCTACTTCTAGAATTTGACACCATCAAGATACATGTATCTTAACTTAAGATTAATAAAAGAAGATCCCTTTTGGTATATTTAAAAAAAAAAGTATCCTAACTTATTTTAACGTTTATGGTTTCATCTAATAATAAGATGGAAAGAGATAAAAAAAACAATTTATTTATGTGAAAAGTTAGAAAATAAGTTGAAGAATGTGGTGAGATGATCTCTTAACTGTTGGGTTTTTTCCATGTAAAATTTTTCTTTGAATGGTGTGAGGAAGTAATTTTTTTTACAAAAAATAATGAAAGATAAAAGACATCTATCTACTCATAAAAATAAGAATGAGATGAGCAAATCTCACCGCATAAATAAACATATTTTCCTATTTTTCAAATAAATCACTTGTTATTTCTATCATTTTTATTTTTTATCTTGTGTTATCCAACCGTGCCTAAATAGCTTTTGTACATTTATAATAATCTCATCCATAAATTTAAGATATAGAAAAATTTCAATGCTGTTATTAGAAGAATTTATTTTCATCCATCTACAAGATTATTTTCCATTATATTGATTTTCTTACTTAATATTATCACCTATTTTTATTGGGTGCATTAAATAAGTTGTATCCAGTGACGGAGCCTAAGGAGGGTTAGCCAATTTGTAGCCCAAGCCCAAACTTAGAAAGCACCAATTGATGTGTAAAATTTTGGTGTGATTTACATCTACTATATTATCCAAAAATAAAATAAAATTACATCTACTCACTTTCATTCTTTAGTCCATGCGCTCTCATAAAAAAGGCAAATGCAATTATATATTGGAGGGATTTGAACACGCGACTTAATATATTATATTTTAATTTATTTAACTATGATTATGTATGTTATTATTATAGACAATTGTACCATCTATCTCAAATTAATATTATCACTTTGACTTTAATACTTATTAAGAAGACACTAATTCAGCTTAATCAACAGTTAATGGTATAACTTATATTTTTTTATCATAAAATTCGATTAATTGACGATGTCTCAAAGGAGAGAGACTAATTTAAAAAATGTCTGAAAAAATAAGTGTATATATCAATTTGAACTGATAGAGTGCATTAATTTTACCTCTTACTATAATTTAAAATTATTATTCTTATATCCTTAATAAACAAAATTATACTAGCCTCGCCATAGAAAATTTCCTAACTTCGCCACTAGTGGACCCTCATTTTATGAATGTACCACTCAAGTGATGAATGTCGATGATAATAATAGGTAACAAGAACAACATGTAATATAGTATTGTTCTTTTCCTTTTGGCCTGAATCTATCTCTTAGATTTCTTTTATTACAATAATAACAAAAACACACCTCCCACTTGTACGTCAAAAATTGAAGGCATTGGAAAAACTTCAAAGACTACAAAATGCCTCCAAAACAAGGACTGGAAATTGTCGTGTGACAATCGGCAAAAACTGGTGGCAAAGCATTAAATGCATTGAGTTGCTCAAAGCACAAATTTTTTTTTAAAAAAATGAGGCTCCTATTGACACACAGCACTCCATCTCTCTTTAACATTCCATAAATACATTTTTTTTCTCTTCCTAACACTCCTACCCCTCCATATTTAATTTTAAGATTAATTAATATTAATCAAGAAAACACTACATTCTCACTGCTCCACTATCTCTTTACATTTCAAAAAAACAAATCAAAATCACTCCAACCACCTCACAAATCTCATCTTTAATCGCCTTCCAACTTCTTCATACACAAATCAACCTATCAAACAAACAAATAAGCTAAAGTATTATTGGATGAAGATATATATGTCTTAAATAGTGAGCTCTCTCTACCTTCATCCTTTTTTTCCTACTCCAATTTTAGATTATAGATTTTTGGCCACGGATGAACGTATACTCGGTTCCTAAGAACCGGCTAGTGTTCGTCATACTTGGTCGTAAGGAACCAAGTGATGTTAATCATACTTGGTCCTAAGGAACCGAGTCTAAGGCTTATACTCGGTTCTAAGGAACCGAGTATGTTATATTGTCCATATGTTGATTCTCCGTTCTCAGTTTCATTAGACTTTGTGCCTTTGTGCCGAGTATGATGAACACCAATCGGTTCATAAGAACAGAGTATACCTCATACTTTAGTTATCCATGGTAACCATCTTTAAAACAATCAATCAAGGACAATGGGTCGATGATAATGTTTGAGAGATTATGTTGTTTAATTCTAATTCTTTCATTCCTTGCATGTATAAAAGAAGTAAAAGAAAATGAGGAAAAAAAACATACATAAAGAACAAAAACATCTGAGAAGAAGATGGGTAGAAGGAGGGGGAGAGAGAGAGAGAGAGAGAGGAGTGGTGGGAGTGTTGATAAGATAAAATTTTTATTTGGAATGTGTTAGGGAGTGATAGATTGTTAGAAAGTTATCTGGAGTGTGTCAATAACAATTTCCGAGAAATAATGGGAGTGTGTCAATAGAGAAAAAAGTGATTTAATTTATAAGAGTGTTAGAGAGTTTTTTAAGATGTCTCAATTGCAATTTCTCCAAATAATAATAATAATAATAAATAAATAAATAAATAAAAACTACGGGTACATGAAGACCAAAGAAAAGTCTTGGTCTTGGGCATGTTTTCAACCAAAAGCCATGTGGTCCCTTTAATTAAAAGGGTGGTTTTAACTCTATTCTCCATTAATTTTGCATACTTTTCATTGATGCCCAAAGTTTATAAATATTATCTCCTTAACAATGTTGGATGGTTCTATATGGTCAATAAGGATTGATCGTTAAATCTACCATAAAAAAATAAAAAAATAAAGTCACTAAAAATCTGGTCTATATAAACATTGGTCATATAAGAAAAAAGTCCATAAGCAAAATTATATAGATTGTATGCTTTCATACATAAGTTTATATTATCTTTATACTCTATCAGAAAAGAAAAAAAAATTATTGTAATTTCAGTGAATAAATATATTCTATATCAAAATTAAAATTTATCTCAAGCAATTGTTCATTTTCATATACTGCTTGAATATTATGCGTAAATTAAATAGTAAAGGTTATATAGTTCATTTTTTTAATTGAAATTCGAACAATATTAAAAATTATTTTAAATATTACATTTTAAGTCTATCTCATGGGGTGAATAAATTTAATGGGTACCTCACATATACTTACTAAATCCCTTAAATGTGGATAAACTAATAAAACTCATCCATTGGGATGTGTATTTCTTACGGATGTTTAAAAGAAGAGAGGGAGGGGGGGGGGGTTAATATCATAATTTTTTTATATAAAGTAATGCATTTGCATCACATTCGCACTTATACTAGAATATGACTCTTAATCTACACATACTCTAATATGTATGGCAACTGCGATTTATTATACATCATTTGAACTATGAACATGGTGATCATTAAAGTAAGTAAATGTATCTTAACTCAATATAAATACAAGAAGATCACTTTTGGTTATTTAAAATGAGTATCTTAACTTATTTCAACATGTATGGTTACGTTTATAACAAGTTGGAAAGATATAGAAAAAAAAAATTTATTTATGTGAGAAGTTAGATTATAAGTTAAAGAATGTGGTGAGACGATCTCTTAATTGTTGGTGTTTTACATGTAAACATTTTCTTTGAATGATGAAAAAGAAATTATTTTACAAAAAAATAATGGAGGACAGACGATATATATATACTCATAAAAATAAGAATAATATGAATCATATCTCTTTCACTAATTCTAAATACTCGCAAGTGCACGAATCAATATTTAATATAGTTTAGGTAAGAGCGATGTCAAATCCTAGGAACCTGACGGATGGAACATATGTATCTCTCTCACTAATTCTAATTAATTCATACTCTAAATTAAAATTTTAGAGTGATGGTTTATCAGCTAAAAACACGAATAAAATAATCAATTAATAAAATACTTGGGTGGCGGAGTCATATATTTGATATCTTGTTACTAATATTCATGCCTAATAAATTTTACTCCTTATCTCACACTAATTTGATTTCTCGACTCTATTAGATGCGAAATGTAAAATCAATTAGATTCAATTCATTTTTAAAATTCAATTATTAATTCTCCCATAGCCAAACGTGTATATAAGATCAAAATACTTACTATATCCATCAAAACATAATTTATATCCGCTTTTAACAAATCATAAACTCAATCCAACAAATTATAATGAGAATACAATCTTATTTTTATCAGTTAAAATATGCATTCAATAGAAAAGGTAATTTTGAACATTAAAGCATTAATCAATCAAAGATACTCATCTTCAACTTTAGAAAATAACATAACCTAGCATTCTTGCAAATAAAACGCAAAGTATAATTAAAGAATGCATAATTAAATTAATTAAATATTTATTTGAGTACACACAAATAAATTAAAGAAAAAAATAATTCTAAACTAATTGTAATTTAGACACAGGAGCTACAAAGAGTCTAATAAGTGAAAAATTAGTACCAAAAGAATTCTTACAAAAATTAAATTATAACTTAAACTTCCATCAATATAATAATAATAATGTAATATAAGTCACACATTGTATACAAAATATCTCTACAATAATAAATGAGGAATAATTTATTCTACCACAAATATAAGTAACTAATACAAATTCAAAACATACATTCTATTAAAATTAAATTTTATATGATTTTTAATGTAAGGATTTATATATACGCCCACAAGATTATAATTTTTTAAAAGAGCAGCATATGTCCCGCATAGTAAAGAAGATGCTCGGCATTCGATAACCAGAGAAAAATAAATAAATTATATGCTGTCATCCTCTGGATAAGCGTGCCCAAAAGAAGAAGAAATAAAAGAAAATATTGCGGCTCTGTTCTTGAAAACCGTGGGGAAAATAAAGAAAGAAAGAAAATAAATGGGCTATCTCATTTGTGGTATTCTTCCTGCTGGTATGCATATGAACTTTTATATAAATACAGATGCTACCTCCTCCATGCTCTCCACGCATGATGCTCTTTTTTTGTTGATGCAATATAATCAATTAAAGATACTTATCTTTAATCCTAAAAACATAACCTAATCTAATATGCTTACAAATAAAACGCAAAGCATAATTAAAGAATGCATAATTAAATATTTATTTAAGTATGCATAAATAAATTAAAAAAAAAAATTCTAAATTAATTGTAGTGATCCAAAAAAAAAAAAAAAGTATACAAGATGCTCCGCAACAAGAGAAAATAAATGAATTGTATGGTCTCCTCCTTTCGTTAAGCGTGCCCAAAAGAAGAAAAAACAAAAAAAAAAAAAACAAATTGCGGCTTTGATCTTGAAAAAGGGGCAAAAAAGAAAGAAAGAAAGAAAATCAATTTGCGGCACACCCCCTCGATGGCTTTGGGGCTCGTATAAATAAATGGGCTCTCTCTTTCTAACATGCTTGGCCCATTCTTCTCAAGGCTGGCTTTATAGCTTGATGCTCTTTATATAAATATAGATGATATCTTCCTCCAAGCTCTTTTTCACACATGCTGCTCTTTTTTTTGTTGATCCTTGAAAAACAAAGTTAAAGCTTCAAGGATTTGAACTCTGGCCAACTATATGAATAATTGTCGCAACAACCAATTGATTATTGATCTAGACAACTTTTTTAATATTAATCTCACTCCTTTTTGTATTTAAGCCTAAAAAATTGCTCCTTTATTTCTGCAACAAACTTAGTTTCGCCTTAACTTTTTTCGTATTAATTCCAAATTACTTCATTTAAAAACCAGTTCTCTCCAATAAATTTTAAGCATTTGAAAAACACTAAAAATGCAGCAAATATAATAATATATGCTCTCCAAAATATATATTAGTGAGTTATAATATACCAATTTCTTGGCATGTACATCAAGTCTCATAGTAAAGCAAAACATAATTTATTTATTCGATAGGTTCAACTCTTGTTACAAACATTTTTTTATTTAGAGTAAACAACTCCAATGGTTACTAAACTATCGATCTAGTACCATTTTGGCCATCAAATTTTAAAACGAACCACTTTGGCCATCTAACTTCAGAGTGAGTATAACTTTAACCATTCTGTCCAATTTGACTATTAAATTTGATGTATTTGTGTACCACATGACTTCGTGTAAGATCCTTTTAGTCATATTGCAATAAAACGGCATTTCCCTCCGATTATTGCCACCAAAATGGAACACACAGTCACACATAGTGTATAAAACATATTATTATTTTCAACAAACAGCACAACTTGAGCTATTTTATAACCAAAATGATCGCTTAAATAAAGTCATGTGCTTTGAGCACGATTTTATTCCAGTTAATTTGGCAATCAAATTGGAAGGAATGACCAAAATAGCACTCACTCCAAAGTTGGATGGCCAAAGTGGTTCGTTTTAAAGTTTGATAGCGAAAGTGGTATTGGATAAAAAGTTTAGTAGCCATTTGGGCTATTTACTCTTTTTTTGTTTGTTTGTTTTTTATGATTGAGCTTGTTTTTTTTTTTTTATTATCTTGAAAAAAATATAACATTTCTAATTTTCGAAACCCTCTTTCCATAACTAAAATTCTAGGTCCCCTACCTTATTGGACTAGTGAATAGAAAAAAAGAGAAAATATTATAGATATTTTTTGGACAATGAGAAAATATTATATTGAATTTAGTGTTGAACATTATAATGAGAATGATTTTATATAGGCTTGGTACAGGGGATAGAAAAGGAAAGGGTGAAAGTAAATTAAAGAGCTAATAAGGGGATTGATACAATGAAGGATTAGAATCAATCATACAATCAAACAACTGTACCACCTTGTACGATGTGCAAATGTGACGTCCCATTTCCATGGGAAGACTAATCTCATCTAGGAATGGTCAATTACAAATGTCGTAAAATCAACTACGGGTTAAAGAGGTAAACTTTCATAATTAACTAAAACCATTTTATGACATACAATTTTTAAATCTGGTATGTGTAGATAAATCCCTTCATAGAATAGTAAATCATGCTTTTAACCCTTGTGAGTAATATACAATCCAACACATGTTTGTAAAATGAGGTTCATAATTATGTTCATAAACCAATTTAAGTGCATAATATTATTAAACAATTGTTGGTACCCAAAGTGCTTTACGTTATATGGTTCATACATCACTGTCAAATCTTCCAACGAGGTTTCAAAATAGTTTACAATGAGGTCTAGTTGATTTATATTTTATATACAATGACAGCTTTATATTAATATTCGAGACTCAAAGACATAATATAAAACCAAGTCCTTTCATTGTGGATGAATCTTCAAATGTCAAGGTGATCATAGGCTTCTAAGGAATGTGTACACATGCCATCACGTGACCCCACTTGCAAAATTGGTTAGAAAAAGGGAGTAAGTCAAATAGACTGAACGAGAACTATAAGCCTATATGGTTTGTGTCACATAAAAATACAGCAACGAAAGCACATTCGCGTGCTATTTATATAAGAGCGTAAGTTTACAGATATACAAGAAAACAAGTATATACTCGGTACATCATATGTGAAACCCCATGTTTATAATCTTGTGTAAACTACCTAATTATGTTGGCAAAATAAACCGATAGGCATTCACCATTCGTAACATTGTAAGATATCCACATGAGATCATGTCTCATATCAATCTACAACTAGCCAAGCGTAACACCAACTCTTCATTTAGTTACCTTTCAATCACGTAGTAGTTGAGCTTCTTGTTAGTTTTTGTGCATGGTTTTAGGCCTTTCACAGGGGTGACTTAGTCCCAAATTCTAAAGCCCTTTTTTTGAGACCAAACTTGGGACCTTAAATGGATAGCGTAATAATATAGGAAACCTAAATATAATAACATATATCAATGTACATGCGTGCCAATTCATATATATATATATATAACAACAATTTATGACAAGAAATCTCTTTCTACGCCAATATGATAAAGTATAATAATAGTTAATTTATGCCTCAATTATCATCGTATAATGAACATTTACCCAATTCTATCAGTTTTGGTGGGTCTTATAGTAAATACCTAAAATATAAGCCATGCATGTAATTTAGTATCATGTATAATCAAATCTTCTTTATCAAATAGTAATCATGTGATTTTTAACAACAAACCCATTAGTATTATATATCAAGCCATGTACCAAAATCTATTAGTAATATTTACGACTTGGTGGGTTTTTAGCAAAATAACTCCGTTAACAACATGCACGTAGATTAATAATCTTCTTTATTATGCCTTTAGGTTAACATTAGGCTTATTTATATTGTCAATTAGTGAATCAAACCAATCTTTCTGTTCTGCTAGGTAGTGGTTCTCGACTAGGGGGGCATATGTATCCTTACTTTCAAGAGGCTTATTTTCTTCTTTTTATAACTTTTATTTTGGCCTCACCATTTCAGAGAGGAGGAAAGATCTTCTCCGTATAGGTGGCAGAGGGCTGGTTTGTTTGTTTGCTTGTTTATTTTATATTTTTTTTCACAATATAGTGGAGCAATAAAAACTCAAAACACAACCAATATACGAAAGATAACATTGGCTCTTTAGGAATCGAAAAATCACATAACCAAAGCCATATAGACTCTGTTTACTGAAATAGTCAGAAATATAGTAATTAATTCTAAGAATGCGACTCTCTTTCTTCAAGTAAAACGAGGAAGTCAACATTTATCCAGCGCACCTTACCTAACTCATCCGCTTGAGAATCAAATGAGAAGAAATAGGGGAATACTAATTTTGAATAAAAAAGCAGATCAAAGGTAAGGAAAGGCACATCGAGTATGAAAAAGAAAGCGGTTACCAAATAACATTCTCTTTGAGAAATGGAAGATCCAAGCTAGTGCGTGCCACTAAACCTTTGGTTCTTTCCATTTTAAACTTGAATATGTTAGTTCATCCATATGCAACAATACAAAATTTAAACTAGTTATGTACTAGTGCTCCCACCTCTATGGAGCTCTATTAACAAGAGTGTAATGGTGGATGATGATTGTGATGGCTGGACTATGCTCAATCCTCCAGCTCTTCCAAATCCAAGGTGGTGTGATAGAAGGGCAAGATGAATGAAAGTGATTTATAACTTGAATCTTGATCCATTAACAAACCCCCCAATAGATCCCCCAATTTGCTCTCCTCCTTCTCTCATTAAGAAGCTTTGAATATGTTTTGGTGGTTATGGGACGAAATATGATGAATCTAGTGTAATAAGGGGTTTAAAATCAAGTTAAAACACTCGAATATAGGTTGACCCATATTCCAAACATTAATGTATCAGTACAACATAAATAATTGTATTAGTACACCCCACCAACAAGGCTTCCCCAAATACTCCTACCAAATGCATACTAGTGGTGTATCGATATACTGCACTAGACCTACAGCCCTAACCATAAATTGCAATAAATTCTCGCAAGATGCTGAAATCAAAACTTGGTCAAAATACAGAACTTATAAACAAATACGACATCAAACTAATGGCTCAAACAGGGAACCATTTGGACAAAAGTTGAAAGAGTTATGGCCTTACAAAATCATAGAAATCCAATTTGTTAGGAAATCCAAATTTTACCATTAACACCTCAAAGTCAAAAATAGGCACCGAAATGATGCAACAATGGTGCACATATGTGTATTGTGACTAACACGATGTGTTTAAGATATTCTTTCTAATGAAAAATATCTGGAACAAAGAATCGCTATCAAAATCGTGGATTAACACATAAATATGATTAACGAAGGAATTAACAATCTAAGAACTATCAGGCCATTACAACAATTGTTTTAAAAAATATATTTTTTGAAATATGGTATCACACAATTTATGAAAATAATAAAATTAAAATTTTATGTAGTTAAGTAGTAAATATAAATTATACAATAATAATGTGATGCGTTATAAATAAAAATACATTTAAAATATGATTAAACGTAATATAATTTAAAACACGAAGGATGACATAGGAAATACTATTTTATAAGAAAACAATGAATTTAATAAAAGTTGTGATCAAAGGCAGTCTAAATGATGGAATGGAGAGGATGACCATAAATGAAAGAACATAGAATAAGGAATTAGTTATTGGACATGTGGCAACACCACATAAGAAGAGAGCATTTTACTTATATATATATATATGTTAGTAAATGGTTAAATAGAGGGCCATGTATTTCCCAACCTCGGCTCGTGGGGGATTTGCCCAAGCACGCGATGTAGTGGCCGGCGCCGCGACCTTGGTTTTGTCCCATGGCTCGTGTGCGGTGATATCATAAAATAAGTTAGAGTCATCAATCTGCTTTTCTTGAAATGGATAAAGGTGAAAGAATTGACCATGTTAACAGCAAGGGTTAGCCGGTCCATGACCAGTCTACGAAACCAATAAGTTGGGGTTGAGATTAATTTACAAATATGGAATGAATTATACCAACATATTCGCCTTTTTTAGGTCTCTTTGTGGGAATTAATGCTCTAACCCCTGGCTCTCAATGGGCGATTAAATCATGTCATATTCTATCCTACATGCAGGAAGGTTCGTTTAGAATCGTCGGTTCATTTTACAAAAAAAATGAACAAAAGAGTTGTGCAAGGAGAAAACCTACAAATAAGCATCATCTTTACACATTTTGTTTGTAAAACCAGGGTTTTAGGGTTCAAGAATTATATCATGGACTAGGAAGGTGTTAGACACCCACTCCACCCGTTCAGTCTGTATGAATCTTATGTATTTATCCTATTTGGAAAACATGTAGGCCTTTATAACTACTCTACCACCATTTTGAAAATGTCTTTCAAAAGCCTAATTGTAATTTTAAAGGGAAACTAGGGAAAAAGGGGCTAAAATAACTTACTCCCTTTGTGATCCAATTTTTTTTTGTCTTGTCATCTCGTTTTATGTTTGTTTTAATTTTTAAAAAAGTTTAAATTTCTATTTGATTTGCAATTATACTCTCGAGCAGATAGAATTGGAGATATAGCAATCATATGAGAGACATAATATACCTGAATCGCATTCTTATGCAAAATCAGTATACCTGCTTTGAACCATGCATTTTAAAATTTTTGTTTCATCTAGTTAGTTTTTTGGTTTTATTGCTTCAGTTTTGAAAATGATTTTTATTAACATTTTTAAAAGAAAAATTGTAAAAAACAATTTAACAGTGATAATATGTTTTGCAAGTTTCTCCAGCCAGAATTGGACAAAACAATTAATATATTATATATACATTGTATGCGATAAAATTTAACAGGTATGGATAGATCAGACATAAATTAAAGAGTTCTTTAGATGATTACCTCCATGACGAGAATATTTATAAAAGAGAGATAAGAGCACAACAGATGGGAATGAACCTCCAGAAATGCACTAATCCTAGATTATTTTTGTCGATTGCTGTTTAACCGCGATGATGAAAACTAACATTTTGGAAGTAAACTTTTACTGTAGAGTTATTTCGAAGTTTAGACTCTTTTTAGTATGTTTCATACATATAAGAGAATTCAATAAACTTCTTATTAAATTATTTTCAAATAACTTTGAAATTAATTATTTCCAAAATCTTTTTATTCATATTTTCTTTTTCAACCTATGGACATGAACCTATATATAGATAGAAAATTGGCTATTGCACGAAAGTGGCCAAAAGGGCGGTCTCATGCGATAGCAACCACAAAGCTGAGTCATATAAGAACACCAAAAACTTGGTGTCGTGCAGCAATTGAGCTTTCTGCTCAACCCAAGCGTCCTCTGTTAGACATGTTTATGATAGGTCATTTGGGATTTTCTAAGGTTTTAGTGAGTTATAAACTTAATGCTTGTCCTGTTTGAAAATTAGGGTTCTGCAAGGATCGCAAAATAGGGTGTCTACAAAACCTCTTAACTTGGGGTCCCTCCTTGTAATGAACTGGGTTAATTATAAGAGATAGTCTAGTTCGTAATTCTCGCAGGAACACTAATAGAAGATGCATGGTATGTGAGTAGATCTTTCTTTTGGATAAAATTAAAAACATGATGCAATGCTTTTTGGAAAACTTCCCGTTTTCGGAACCATACCCTCTTTGGGTTAAAATGTGGGGGCTTAGTCGCCATAAGGTAGCTATCATAGGATTTCAAATCCTTGTGAATGCAATGGTTACCGTTATACTAATTTATTGTCCTAATGTGCGTGACAACCTAGTTTTCTCACCTTTCATCACCTATAAAACTAGGACATCACTTGTTTTTGTGTATTCTTTGGTAGAGGCAAGGAGTTGCGTGTGTAAGTGCATGGTATATATGCGTGTCAATGTAGTTTTTAGGACCACACTTTAGTATGTGAGGTTTATGAAAGGACTACTAAGGGTAAGACTCTAAAGGAGAGTGATCTACCTTACTTCTATAGTCTGGGTTACTAGATGAACATCATGGGTGGGCCCCACAGGGATACACATCAATATTTTTTGAAAACATGGTATGGGACAAACTAAGCGACTAAATCCACAATTAAGCCAACCATAATAAAGTAATAACTATATTCCTTAACATAATTGTATACAAACTATCACAACTGATCAACCACATTAATCCACAATTTCCACTAAGGAGGATAAAATAAACTGTTAAATTTCAAGTAGTATACCACTATCACTATCTTTTCAAAGCAAAGTATTCTCCAACCAAATGCTTTCTTGTTTAACCAACGATAGAGCATTCAAATATTTAGACCATATGCACTCACCAAGTTTAGTCTAGAACTCATTATCCAATTTACCAATGTGGATGTAAAAAGTGAAACTACCACAAGATCATACAAGTTTTTCCACCTATCCTATAACGCCTCATATTTCATTTCTGCGCCAATTCTCCTCTTTAAGCCGGTTTAAGGCAAAATCTCCGTTGGAGGAGCTAATTTTTGTCTTGTAGCCTCCATAATGGATCCAACACTTTTAACAAGTTATTTTAATGATATTAAGTATGTGTGCATGGTTGGAAAGAACTTTGAGAAGTCTTGGTCGAATTGGTGGCTAACGGCGAAAAATTGAACCTTTGCCAAATAAGTTTTTGGCAAACTTTGTGAGCCCATAACATTCTCATACGAAGTCCAAATGAGTCCTCATTTGCTACTATTTCTAAGTTTTGATCCATTATACAACTTTTGTGTTTCTTGAGAAGTCTTTTATGCATTTTTAAAATTAATCCATGGAAAAATTTCTCTTAGAAAGTTGTATATTTTTAAATTACCTTTCCATTGATATAAAGACCATGCAAATCGGAGTTCTGAGCGAAAAGTTATGACAAAATTTCGAACATAGCTTCAAAAAATGGGGCCTCTGATCGATCAAAGGGGGTCCAGCGGGTTTTTTTAGCCATTTATCATGGCCTTTTATTCACCATTCTTCTTCCCTTCTTTCCCATACGAACCACCACCATGGGAGGGGCTTAGAGAGAGGTGAGAGCTCCATTTTAGTGAGATTTTGAGAGATATTGAACCACCCATTATCATGATCTAAAATGACCACCAAATCATCCTCATCCTCATCATCTTCTTCTCCGTTCGCTTCCATCTTTTTTAGGGTTTCAAAGCTCCAAATTATGGGTTTCAAAATGGGTGCTTCTCCTGCTTGATTCGGTGGTGAATCTTCGAAAGATTAACCCTAGTAAGGTGGGAACGCTAGTACTCAAACTCAACTTCTACTATTATGTGTTTCATCTTCAATTCTCAATAAGAGTTTTCTTATAATCTTGTTGACACACACATACATGGGGCTTGGGTTTGAGATTTATGACTTGTTTTCTAGATTTTATCCATGTTTTTGTTGTGATTTCATGCCTATATAAATGAACCTCTTTATATGCTAGCTTACCACGGACTATATTGGTTATCTATTAGCGTGGGTGCGCATATACTCAGTTTGAGGGTATATATACTATGTTATGATTTAGGAAGGAGGATTTATTCAAGATTTGAATTTTGGTATACCTTGGTACGAACTTGGTTTCTTAAGAGCTATACATAATTGCTCTTACTGATAATATTAAGTTATAAAGGGAATTATTTAATAAGTATAAATTATAGAGGGCATTGGATGCATTTATATATTGTGTAACATTCCGTGTTTTAAACTTTTAAAAATTTTAATTTAAAAGCTTAAAATTTGTATTAAGCACTAACTTTTACCTTGATTACTTCTAGAACTCCGAATTATGTTTCGTCTTTTTCGAGAAGTCATTTATCCTTATTAGACTAATTTTGAAAAGTATTGTTGTAATCCGGAAGTGGAATGAGCGAGTTCTGCATTTTTTTATTTTCCAAAAAATTACATTTTGGTCCAAACTTCCGATCTTTTTACAATTTGGTCCAAGCTGACAGCACAGTTTTTTTTGACATTTTGGTCCACAACGTTTTTGACAAAATTGACCAACTTTGACCATCTTCTTCACTCCTTTAAACACCATTCCTGAAATTTTAGACCAGAGAACAAGCTCATATACTTCTAAAGAGAGAAATGGTTATTCATGGGTAATTTCTAGCTCAAATTCAAGGATTTTGACCCGAAATCTCTAATTTCACTAGCATTTCGCATGGTGAATCCAATTACGAGGTCGGTTTTCTCATTCGTTTGCTGTAGGTGGTCTATTAGGAGCTATATACTTCTGTCCATAGGTTACTAAGTTGGGAACTTCCCTTCATTTCTTCATTCTTTGCTTGGAAATTGTTGTATGAGTAGTAATACTAGATTTTCAGTACCAAAATCTTACTTTTCTTTGCATGCATGTGGTTTATGCTTGATATATATAATCTAAGCATGTTGATAATTATTATATGAGTTGTTGATGATGAAATTAAGGGCTGATCATAGTGCAAGTTGGTATTTATGGGTTATTTTGAGATTTTGGTACCAAAATCTCTAGAAACGCTGCTCGCATGTTTAATAATAGAATTTTCATCTAAATTTATCAAATTACAGAATGTTAAACATCTTAAAATCATATTTAATTTTGAGGTTAAACACGCATGAGGCATTTGATAAGGTTATTAGCGGGTCTAGTATTACTTCTTTCACTAGTTTTTGCTAAATTGTAGAAATTGAGAAATTTTGACTAAGACAAGTAAAATTCATGAAAAAATCTGAGAATTTGGATTATGTTTTATTACTATTGATGGTTTTATTGTTGATCCTTTTCAGTATAATGCTATGATTATAAAAGAAAAGTACTATTCTACTAAACTTTAATGTTAAAGGGGCAAATTGTGTAATTAATCTAAGAATTGTACTATAGGTAAACTTTATAATTATTTAAGCATGTGATAACATATTATCTAGTGGTAACATTATTAAGATCACATGGGATACACTTACTGATTTTATAAATATTGCCCTGAGCACAACTACTACCTAGTGGTTGTTGATTATATTGAGATTGTTGGAACCAGATAAGCACCGGTATAGAAATGCTTGAGTTATGTTATTGCACAGACCCATGGTAAAGATGGGGTGCCAAAAATCTGGTTACCAATGCACAAGCCCACGGTAAGGAGGGGTGCGTTTATGAGCGTATTATTTCATCTAGTACCGGTATTAGGTCGAGAAGGAGGAGGAGCTGGATGGACGTTTATGCAGTTAGCGTGTATGTTACACATGGATAATGATTAACATATATTACGGTATAATAAACGGATTTTCCTTATTAATTAATGTAATCTTGAAAATTCTTGTTAATGAATTCAAGGTAAATCAAATTTCTTATATTATGATATGTCCATGCATTACATTTCCCTTTCCCTATAATTCCCACTAGGCCAGTCATGGCTCATTCCCTCATTTTCCTTTTAGGTACACCTCGTGTTTTGGGTAGAGGTCGTGGTTCAAGTCCGAGTTCCTCTTAGAGTCTTCTCTGATGCCTCTATGGATTTACTTGTCATTTTATCTGAATTTGTGGTACTTGTAATATTGAATTTAGTTTGGGTACTTTGTACTACCTATGGATGTATTAATTCGTATTATTGTCAGATTTGGATTTGTATTTGGATTTTAGCATGTTGGAAGGTTATGCTTGAATTATTGTATTAGACTATTTCGTATTTGGATTAAAATATAGTTGAAAAGTATTCTATGTAATTGTTATGTTTGTCAACAGGATGGTTTTCCTTGTGTTACGAATACTTCATGCCGAATTTTCATTGGATTTCTCTACTTTTGATTAAATCATCGATAGTATACTTTTATTTATCTGCTGCTAAATAAATGCAGCATCTGTTAACACCTGCTTAATTCGGCGGGTTGTTACATATTTAGTGTATTGAAATGGATTTGTATATGTATTGTTCTTACGATGTAGATAATGTATACATGCCGTTGGAATTACTAATACCATGAATGTGGTGGGCTCACCTTTTTAGTAATAATCATATAATATTTTCTTAAGTTACACACTTGGAAATAGTGGGTAAATCCATGGTTTCACAACCAAAGTCGCTATGATTATATCCATGCGATGCATACGCTATAGAATCGGTAAATTATCTAGTGAATAATATTCTATCAACCCGAGAGTTTAATACCAATAGAATACTAGTTCACCAATTAGAATTGTCAAAGTATCGTATTGATAAAATCATGCGATGGTGTTAGTTTCTCAAATAGCTCGTGTATGTTAAATACATCTTAAGTTGAGTATATCATCGTTGTACATAAACCTAGTACCACATATACATATTAGTTGAACATATAATTTGTGTATGGGTTAGACGTTGTGTATATGGTTCCCAGATACACTCTTAGTAAGCAAAATTTGTAGGGAGATATGAATTAAGATATGGTTTGAGAGATATATAAATATATATCTGTGTGTATGTTGGATACGTATTTACTTGATAATTATTATTATTCGCAAGTCACACTATTTTGAGTTCAGACAGGCACTAATGGTCCATGGGGTTGACTTAGCCTTGGTGGCTACATACCCTGGTCCGTGTAGAGGGACCCTACTTTGGAAGCGGCATACTCTATGGTCCAGCTAATGGGACCGCGCAAGGCACCATACCCTACACATATAGGTGGTCCACGGGGGGACCCAGCCTTGGGGGCTGGATACGTTAGCCTTGGAGGATTAGATTGCGATGGCTGTGCACAGTAGAGTAAATGCTAGTTGTTCAATGAAAGATGGACGAATACAAGGCTAATGTTAAAAAGATTAATGCCTACGCTTGTTTTATATTTAGACTTACGATTGATACTACTATTTTTACTTGTATCTTTGGGATATGCATCTTATTGTATTTTCGGGGATGGGGCGGCACTTGGTGTGCATTACATATAACATAGTTTCAAGTTATTTTGATAAGAGTACTACCTATATCTATTTACATATATAGAAACGGTATAAGTATATAAGCATGGTTTGAATTACTTTCATTATTGTATGTTGCATACGTTTTCCAACGTATATCTTCTTATGCAAACTCCTTATAGTTCCTGTAGGTCGGAAAATACCCTAGAGAGGGGGTGAATAGGGTTTTAAAAAATTTAATGCGGAATTAAAACGTTTTTAAAATATTTAAACAAAGCAACTTAGTTAAATAAGTTTATCAAGGAAAACAATCAATTAAATAATCAATCCCAAGAATAAGCAATAATATAACCAACTTCAATCAATTAATATAACAAATAAATAAAGAGATTGAGTAAGAAAGATTGAACCAATTTGAAGTCGAAGATTTTTTGTCCACACGGTTCGGCTTGTTCTCCCTACTCTCCGCTCGGTTAGTTCCCCGAGAATTTTCACTATAACCGATCTCCTTCCAGGTGAAGATCAAACATCTACAAGTGTATTCTTATCACACACTCTCACAAGTATTAAAAACACCTTCAATACTTTCACAAAAAATCCCTCTTGCTAATCTATCAGATACACCTCTCATAATTATGATTCAAATGAGTTTTGGTGACAAACGCCAATGTACAATATCTCTATTGTATATGACAAAATACAAATTAAGCTCACACTAAGAGATATCAAAATTGATCAAAGTATATAGCTCAAAAATGAAAGATTGATCAAAATATGTTCTTGAATCTTTGTATATTTGAATATATGAATAATAGAGTATTAGAATGATTCAAGGTATGTTAAAACATGTCTAGGACCTCATATTTATAGCTTGCAAAACCATATGGCCGTTGGGGATGATTAAGAGAGGTTTTGGCTCCAAGGTATACTTTTTCAAACTTTCCAACAGCTAGTTTTGACAAAAAAATTCAAAATTGTTTTGTTAATTTCTCTTAATTAGACCGTTGGATCATGCTCAAATTTTAGTCAAAATTTTCAGGAGATGTTTTCTAACTACTTTAAAAATTTCAAAATGATCGGAGTTCGGGAAGGCCTCCATCTTACCGTTAGATCAAAACTGGACAAAAATTGAGCGAATTTTAAATGTAAAAAAAAATGTTATTTTTGCAATTTAACAATTTAGTTCCAAATAAAATTCTAATGATTTTTGAACCTCAAAGATATGTTTCTAAGATACCTATTTTTATTATAGCTTAAAATATGATCATTTAAAATTAATATGAATTTATTTTGAAACTCGGTTTTTGTAAAATGATGTTTTTCAAATAAATTCAATTCAAGCTAGTTTGAATCAATCTTTAAAAGATGCAAGAATATGTTTGAGCTATAGGGATTTGATCAATAAAGTATCTTTACATAAAATCTAAGCACTCACTTTATTTAATGATAATTCGAGTCTTCGTAATACTTGATTTTCTTGTGCGTATCTTCACTTGTTTGATGTTCTTGATCCTTTCTTGGTTTTGATAACTTGTAGAACATGTGGAGATCATTCTTGTGCATATCTTCACTTGCTTGATGATCTAGATCTTTTCTTGACTTTGTATAGTACATGTATATCACTTGAGTTCATTTCTTGTAAGTAGAGGCGTTTGTAAAGCTTGTGTGAGATTTTGATTGCTTCGGTTTGAAGTTACACTTGGTCGGAAGATATATCAGTTAAAATGGCTATCATCATTGGAACAACCGAGTTAAATAACACTTTATTAACTTATTGTAATTATCAAAATAAGATTAATTGACTTTAAGGTCAACAATTTTCCCCTTTTTTATGATGACAATAGAGTTAATGTGTGTTTATAAAAAGATAATAATTTTAAGTATATGAATAATATGCTCCCCCTAAATAGGTTTGTAGATAAAAATATACAAGCAATTATTAAAATGAAAAGTACTTGCATAGATAAGATAAGTTCAAACAACTTAACCGAAAGCATAAGTTCGAAAAGTACTTAAACAAATAAACAAACAAGTAGTTCTTGATCAAGCATAGCATAATAAAATAAATGATAAAATAAACGAGTGTGTACCACACACACACACATAACACGCATACTTCTCCCCCTTTTTCTTCATCAAAAAGGAGGGAATCAGTAATTATCAATCTAAAGCTGCAAAAATACTTGTTAATACTCATAATAATGTGTACATTAATGCAAGCAAATTTTATATAAAAAAATAAAAAATAAAATTAAGCATAATTAAATAATATATGCTCAAAATTAAGCATTATCAATCCCTTTTATGAACTTTTTGGAAAAAACTAGATATCACAAGCTCTAGTCATACCGAGTTCACGTCGAATACTACAAAAACGATCATCCGAAAGTGGTTTAGTGAATATATCCGCAAATTGCGATTCGGTGCCAACGAAATCAATATCAACATTGTAACAACCCACCTAATTAAGCAGGTGTTAACGGATGCTGCATTTACTTAACAGCAGATAAATAAAAGTATACGATCGATGATTTAATCAAACGTAGAGAAATCCAACGAAAATTCGGCATGAAGTATTCGTAAATACTAAGAAATCCATCCTGTTTAATAAACAACGCGAAGATACAGAATACTTCTCAAATCCGTTACAATCCAAATTCGATAAATACAACTAGTTCATCCATAGATAATGCAAGTACTCAAACTTAATTAGAAGTTACAACTATTACAATTTAGGATAATACAACAACTAATTCTATAGGGGCATCAGAGAAGACTCTAAGATGAATTCGGACCTGCTCGACGATCTCTACCCGAGACACGATGTATACCTGAAAGAAAAATGAGGGAATGAGCCACAAATGGCCCAGTGGGAACTATAGGGAAAGGGAGAATGCAATGCATGATCATACCACAATATGAGAGAGTTCACAATATTAATTATTGACAAATTCCTGATTTATACCAATTTATAGAAAAAAAAACTATTCATAAAGCATCAATATAATCTTTTTAATTAACAATACGTATCTCACACGATAGCTGTATAAACATCCATCCACCTCCTCCTCCTCCTCGACCTAATACCGGTACTAGACGGAATAAGATACTCACAAACGCACCCCACCTTTTCCGTGGGTCTGTGCACTGGTAACCAGATTTTCGGCACCCCATCTTTACCATGGGTCTGTGCATTAGCATAACTCAAGCATTTCTATACCAGTGCTTATCCGGTTCCAACAATCTCAATATCATCAACAAACAACTAAGCAGTAGTTGTACTCAGGGCAATATTTATCATATCAACATTTCAGTCCATGTGTTATAAAATTTCAAGAACAATAAGAATAGTCTTTGTTGCTTTAACACGAAATAATTTTGTAGAATATCACTTTTCTTTTATATAACCATTATTATACCGAAAATGGCCAACAATAAAACCATCAATAATAATAAACACAATCCAAAATCTCATATTTCTCCATGCATCACACTTGTACTAACCAAATTTATTAATTCCAAACATTTAGTGAAGACTAGTAAGAGGAGTAATACTAGATTGGCTAGTAATACCATAAAACACCTCATGTATATTTAACCAAAAGTTTAAATATGATTTTAAAGTTATGTATACTCAGGGAATAAGGTAATTTGTGCAAAAATCCCAATTATTAGACATACATGTGGTTTATCGAGCCATTTCGGTACCAAAATCCCAAAGTAACACTTGTATAGCAACATGTATTATGATCAGCCTTTTTATTCATCAATTACAGCACATATGATACTCATATATAGGCTCAGATCTTATTTAACAAGTTTAAGCCACAAATATGCAAGGAAAAATACGATTTTGGTACCGAAAGTCTAGTATTACTACTCAATCAACCATTTAAATCAAGGAATTGAAGAAAAGAGGGAAGTTCCCACCTTAATCACTTCTGGACAGAAATGGAGAGTCCCAAAACGACCACCTACAGCCACCGATCGAGAAAACCGAGCTAGGAAATAGACTCACCACGCCAAAAACTTGAGAAATGAGCGATTTCGGTTTGATTGGAGTTAGATATCTCCTATTTCTCACCCTTTCTCTCTCTAGAAGTGTATATGCGTATTCTCTGGTATCAGGGTCTGAAATGGTGCTTTGAAGGAGTGAAGAAGATGGTCAAATTTGGTCAAAGCCGAAACAAAACGGGTTGACCCGGTCAAACCCGACTTGACTAAAGGTGTTATGGTGCACTGTTCGTATTTTGGCCATAACTCTTTGCTCGGAACTCCGATTGGGATGATCTTTATATCAACGGAAAGATAATTTAAAGTTATACAACTTCACAAGAGGAAGTTTCTCCAAATTCGTGATGGATTAATACCAAAATTTGGTCGAAGACAGTGCTCTGCCGAAATTCAGCATAATCTGATTGTTGCTAATGGGCTTACTTCGCACTCTGTTTTGACCATCGAGGAGCGTGAAGAAGCTTTCGGTCAAAACACAAAATTTGTAGACTAATATAAGGTGAAACTACAGGAGTTTACGGAGTGGAATTTGGATAATTAATGAAGAAGTTATGAGTCTCCAAAGTCGACTAAAATCCAACCGACGAGTAGAAATTCCGTGTTCGAAAAATGTCTCCGAAGTGCTCATTTCAATTCCGAATGCGACAAAACGCTCCAGATTACTTATAAGATATATTTATGACATGTCAAAAAAGACGGAGCTAAATTCGGAGGCCTGAAAGTTCCGGAATCACAAACGAGAATTGGAGGAATCGTTAACGTTTTAAAAAAAAAGAATTCGATTCCACTAAATACTTAAAAATGATTAAATGAAGTCCGAATCTAATGAAACTTTATAGGATGGTTTAATAACTATAATATGATACATCGGAAAAGACAAGCGTCAATTTGGACCTTCCTAGGTCAATAAACCGAACATAAGAAAAGTAGGAAAAATTGAAACTTCAAGAATACACCAAATATTCCAAGTATTAATGCACCAAATGTTATCCATAGCACCAAAGAGACGTGTAGGAACATTCGGACTTGTCTAAGTCCACGAATGAATTGGACAAATAGCTAACTAAATTAACGAAAATACACCTACTAAAATACGGGGTGTTACAAACATCACCTTTTTGCACATGATCATGAATAAAATGATATCTTATCTCAATGTGCTTAGTACGTGAATGTTGTATGGGGTTCTTGGTCAAACTTATGGCACTTGTGTTGTCACATTTAATGGGAATGTGGCTAAGACTAATTCCAAAGTCTTCTAGTTGTTGTTTAATATATAAAGTTAGTGCACAACAACTTTCGGCCGCCACGTATTCCGCTTCAGTCGTTGAAAGAGCCACCGAATTTTGTTTCTTACTTAACCAAGATACTAGTGCGTGTCCTAGAAAATGACATGTGCCACTAGTGCTTTTTCTATCGATTTTGCAACCCGCAAAATTCGCATCGGAATAACTTATTAAGTCAAATGTGTTCTCTCTTGGATACCACAAACCCAATGAACTGGTACCGGAAAGATAACGAAAAATTCGTTTTACGGCAAGTAAATGTGATTCTTTAGGATCCGCTTGGAATCGTGCACAAAGACATACACTAAACATAATATCCGGCCTAGAGGCCGTAAAATACAATAAGCTACCGATCATACCTCGATATTTCTTGAGGTCCACACTTTTACCTTTCTTGTCTTTGTCAAGTTTCAATGTTGAACTCATAGGAGTGCTCATGGATTTGGCTCCTTCCATGTCGAATTTCTTTAAAAGCTCCTTCACATACTTCTCTTGATTAATGAAGATGCATTCTTTGCATTGTTTCACTTGTAATCCAAGGAAGTAGTTCATTTCTCCCATCATGCTCATTTCAAATTCCTTTTTCATACAAGTAGAAAATTCTTTGCAAAGATTGTCGTTAGTAGAACCAAATATAATATCATCAACATAGATTTGTACAAGTAGCATGTCATTGTTATGATTTTTGATAAATAAGGTAGTATCAATTTTGCCTCTAACAAAACCATTTTTAATCAAAAACGAACTTAATCTATCATACCATGCTCTATATGCTTGTTTTAAACCATACAATGCTTTAGATAATTTAAATACATAATCCGGATAAATATGATTTTCAAAATCGGGAGGTTGTTTCACATAAACTTCCTCTTCAATAAAGCCATTCAAGAAAGCACTTTTCACATCCATTTGATATAATTTAAAATTCTTAAAACATGAATAAGCAAGTAGCATGCGAATTGCTTCTAAACGAGCTACGGGTGCATATGTTTCTTCATAATCAATGCCCTGCTCTTGATTGTATCCTTGGGCAACAAGTCTAGCTTTATTTCTAACAATAACACCATTTTAATCCTTTTTATTTTGAAATACCCATTTAGTGCCTATAATAGTATGATCATTTGGTTTGGGAACAAGTATCCACACTTTATTTCTCTCAAATTGATTGAGCTCTTCTTGCATAGCCATCATCCAAGATTCATCTTGTTCGGCTTCATTTATGTTTTTTAGGCTCATATTGAGAAACAAATGCCACATTATTGCATACATTTCTTAAGGATGATCTAGTCATAACCTTACTAGATGGATCTCCAAGAATTTGATCAATAGGGTGGTTGGATACAAATTTTCAACTCCTAGGCAAATCATTCGAGTTTTGCTCGGTTGTATTTTCTAACTCCTTAGGAGGAGCTTGAGCACTCGAAATTTCTTCCTTAGATGTATCATAAATTTGAATATCCGAAACCTTTTCGATAATTTCAACATCGTCATCGGAACATACTATGAGTGAGAAAGGATTTGTCTCATTAAATACAACATGCATAGATTCTTGTACTACTAAACTTTTCTTGTTATAAACTATATATGCTTTACTATTAGTGGCATACCCAAGAAAAATTCCTTCATCGAATTTAACATCAAATTTTTTCAAGTGATCACGATCATTCAAAATAAAACATTTGCAACCAAAAACTTTAAAATATGCAATATTTGATTTCTTGTCATTCCATAATTTATAGGGTGTCTTATCTAACATTTTACGAAGGATAGTGCGATTAATCACGTAGCATGCGGTGTTAACGGCTTCCGCCTAGAAATATTCCGGTAAAGAATGTTATGTAACATGGTTCTAGACATCTCTTGAAGAGATCTATTTTTTCTTTCAACAACACCATTTTGTTGAGGAGTTCTAGGTGCCGAAAAATTATGATCAATACCATGCTCATCACAAAAAATTTCAATATCAATATTATCAAATTCTCTACCTCTATTACTTCTGACATGTATAATATAAACACCTTTTTTATTTTGAACTTTTCTACAAAATTTTGCAAAGATATGTGGAGTTTCACTTTTGTGGGCGAGAAAGAACACCCAAGTGAGTCTAGTAAAATCGTCAACAATAACAAAAGTATATAATTTACCACCCAAACTAGCAACCGAATTAGGACCAAATAAATCAAGATGCAACATATCAAGAGGTCTAGTTGTAGTAATGTCCTTCTTAGATTTAAATGAAGATTTATGTTGTTTACCAAGTTGACATGCATCACAAATTTTATCTTTAACAAATTTGGTCTTAGGCAATCCATTAACTAGTTCTTTCTTAGACAATTTATGAATTAAATCCATATTAGCATGTCCTAATCTTCTATGCCATAACTAAGATACATCATTAATAGCGGATAAACATTTAACATCTTGTTGTGATAAATCATCAAGTTCAAGAGTATACACATTGTTAGTTCTATATGCAATAAGTAAAATTGAATCATCATTAACATTCTTAACAATGCAACGATCGGATTTAAAAATCACTTCATAACCTTTATCACATAGTTGACTAATGCTAAGTTAATTATGCTTTAAACCATCAACTAATAGAACATTGTCAATACAAGTAGAATGCTTACCAACCTTACATATACCGATGATTTTCCCTTGGCGTTGTCCCCAAAAGTCACATTCCCTCCTTGCTTGGGAATAAGACTTAAGAAATTGTTCTTGTCTCCCGTCATGTACTTTGAGCAACCACTATTCAAGAACCACTTGGTTTTGCTACCTTTGGCTTTCAAGCACACCTACACCATAACCTTAAATAACTTCTCCTTTGGTACCCAAAATGTATTGGGTTCCTTTGGGTTAGCAAATATAATGGTTCTTTTTGGAACCCAAGCAAGCTTTCTTTTAGGAAAATTTTTATTCCTATAGTAACAATGATCCACGTAATGAGTATTTCTACCACAATATGAGCAAAGATGAGTGGGATCATGAGGTGTGTATGTTTTAAAAAAGTTTTTGTAATCTTTTTGGTTATCAATTTGGTTATAGCCCAAACCGGCTTTGTCGAATACACACCTTTGCATTTCTAATAGTTTATCCAAGTTATCCTTTCCTTTGGTGAACTTGGCTAGACTATTAGTTAAGTCATCCACTTGATCTTTCAATTTGACATTTTCTATAAGTGAGTTTGGAGTTTCTTTCTCTTTTTCTTTCTTCAAGGTTTTGTTTTCATTTTTCAAAAATACATTTTCTTTCTCAAAGTTTTCACACTTGCTAGAAATAATCAAATTTTCCTTTTTGAGGCTTGCATATAATTTAGTTCCAAATAAAATTCTAATGATTTTTGAACCTCAAAGATATGTTTCTAAGATACCTATTTTTATTATAGCTTAAAATATGATCATTTAAAATTAATATGAATCTATTTTGAAACTCGGTTTTTGTAAAATGATGTTTTTCAAATAAATTCAATTTCAAGCTAGTTTGAATCAATCTTTAAAAGATGCAAGAATATGTTTGAGCTATAGGGATTTGATCAATAAAGTATCTTTACATAAATTCTAAGCACTCACTCCATTTAATGATAATTCGAGTCTTCGTGATGCTTGATTTTCTTGTGCGTATCTTCACTTGTTTGATGTTCTTGATCCTTTCTTGGTTTTGATAACTTGTAGAACATGTGGAGATCATTCTTGTGCATATCTTCACTTACTTGATGATCTAGATCTTTTCTTGGCTTTGTATAGTACATGTATATCACTTGAGTTCATTTCTTGTGAGTAGAGGCGTTTGTAAAGCTTGTGTGAGATTTTGATTGCTTCGGTTTGAAGTTAGACTTGGTCGGAAGATATATCGGTTAAAATGGCTATCATCATTGGAACAACCGAGTTAAATAACACTTTATTAACTTATTATAATTATCAAAATAAGATTAATTGACTTTAAGGTCAACAGCTCCACTGAGCCCGGTTTGGCTCACTCCCATTTTTCAAACTAGTTTTGCAAGTAATTCTTTTTGGGGCGGTACGAATACAAAGTATAGACACCTCTGATGACCTTAGACTACTTGTAGTCGTACCTAGACGACTCAGCTTTTGTGCATTTAGTTAATTTGTGTATTTTGTACAATTAAACCTGTATTAAATTATATTCTTGTGTGATGTAAAGCCTTTTAATTGTTTGGGACCTCGTTGGAGGATTTGTTTGATATAAGAATTATATGATTTCTTTTATTGATTATAGACTTTATAAATATGGAGTTTATAGACATCAGATTTATTTTATAATTTTACAGGTTCATATTTGTTAAACTAACGAACTCCACATGCCGAAATTTTTAAAAATTAAGGCCTCACATGTAATTTACTATTAAAAAAGTTTCAAATCCTACTCATTAAACCTGCCGTCGCATACAATACCGCAGTTAGCCGGATTTCAGAGGCCTAAACCTCCTAACGGAATTTGGGGATTCACATATCCAACCAAAATTTTTTCACGAAAATAATCGCTAAAATATATTACACATGATACAAACATTTCTTATGACAAAGAATTGAATATAACATATATGTGTAGGGTTCGTTTATTGATTCTTTATACTCCACCACAAGGGGAAACCATATTGTGTGTGTCCTCTACTTCCATAATTTGAGCACATTAAGTCTTCAAAGACATTCTCTTCTGATCGTCCTTGTACCTCACCATCAATGGGATGGCCATGCTACGGTTGCTATATTCTCTTTTCTTTTTCTGAGAAGATTCAGGCTTATCAGTTGCTAGTTCCTTCCTTTTTGTTTGGGTTGTCTACTCGGCCTCTTCACCTTGCCCCTAGCCTGGAGGCTCTTAGCCAAGTCAGTGGGGCGCTACTTGGCGAGAGCACTCTATATAGCCAGCTCAAAGCAATAGAATGCATCCATTAAAACTAATCGGTGCCTTGGTACCTTGGCAATGGCTATTAGCCACACGGCTTCTCCACTAAAACTGAACACAGGGGTATTGGTATTTCTGACTTGGGAGACTCAGAGCTTTATCTTTTCATATAGGCTATTATACATGATTTCAAAAGAGCTCCCTGGATCTATGAGTACTATCTTCACATTGAAAGTATTGATGTTTCGTGTGAGGACTAGAGCATCATTATGCATTGCATCCACTTCATACATATCATTTTCTATAAAACTTAATTCAAAAGCGTCCTTGGCGTGCTAAATCATTTTGCAAGTTGTAACTGATATTACCTTAGGTGGAAAAGCTTTATCTACGCATTGGACCTTCTTGACGTGTACCCTAATTGCATCTTCGACACAATATCTCAGCTGGTTACATCTTAAATTGCCTTTATCAGGCCGGCCACAATCTTGTTCGCTGGTTTTTTTATCGGCACCTTATCCTCTTCATCTTAATCATCATCACTATCATTCTTTATCATTGTCTAATTTTTCTTTATGTGCCCCTTGTTCACCAATCTCTCAAAAAATTGCTTGATGGATTTATAATTCTCGGTTTTGTGATCATGGTCCTTAAGGTTAGAACAATGGAGCTTAGCATTTCTTGCACTGGGAATGACCCTTATTGGCCAAGGCCATTCAAAGAAGGGTTTGTTTTAAATATCAAACATAATCTTATGGATAGGCTTAGTGAAAACTGTGTTTACCCCCTTTTATTCATCCTCGCTTACCTTGCTTAGTTCTTTTTTCCTCTTCCTCTTTGAGTTGTCAAATTTTTTTTTGTTGCCACCCCTTCTCTCATCATTTGCCCCACCATTACCATATCATTGGCCTCCACGCGAGCATACTCTTTGACTCTGGATAGCATTTCGTCAAATTAAGGAGTAAGGAGGGACTTTGGTTAATGAATTATAGATTTCATCACTGTCTCTAGGAAAGCCATACTTGAATATATTGAGAGCAAATATGAGGTCACGATCCTCAGTTTCCTAGTATCGTCATGAGTATTCCCTGAGGGTCTCCCTAGAACTACTCGGCTAGTTCTCTAAAGTTATCAATCTGCCGGGCAGGCAACAAAGTAAACCATCTAAGAGCTGCTTCCCCTAAACTTGCTGGAAACATTCTACACATTACAATATTATTTAAGATCCAATAGGCCATGACCTGTGCGTAATACCTGAAAGATTGGCCGAGTCTATTCGGCCGTTGTAAATATTGAATTTTGGCATCCAGAACTTCTTCGTCATAAGAGCCTCGGCTATCTTTTGGGTGAACAGAGACCCATTATATTCTCCCAATGACTTATTTTTTGAGCCCTTTGGGGTGCAAGAAACAACTTTTCCAACAATAATTGTATCAATTAACTTGCGAATATCATTTTATGCCCAAGTCTTTGAGAGGCCATCCTTTTTAGTACACCTGTCAAAAACACTAAGTCTTTCCTTTGCCGGTACCACTACTGGATCTATGGGACTTTCTTTTTGAATGGCTTTAGCCTTCTCGATTACATGGCCTTCAGGATCTGTGGGAACTGGCCAGGCCATGATTTGTGGGTTTACTCTTCGAGCAGAGAATGCGTCAAAAGTTGTTTCCAAGTGACAATAAGTTATTTTCCTCATCTCATTCTTTAGAAGTTGCATGAGTGCTTGGTTTTCTACTTTAAGCTTCATAAGCTCAGTTTGGGAGTCTGCCTCTCCCGCACTACTAGCAGTATAGTTGCTATCGTGATCACCATTATTTCAGCTTGCTAGTGCAGCATGATCCACCT
This sequence comes from Lonicera japonica, assembly GCA_021464415.1. Lineage (NCBI taxonomy): Eukaryota > Viridiplantae > Streptophyta > Magnoliopsida > Dipsacales > Caprifoliaceae > Lonicera > Lonicera japonica. Next base: position 29,891,512 of record CM038465.1, on the reverse strand, counting down.
GGGGAGTGTGCTTCCATCACCAACCTCTAGTGGGACAGTATGTGACGGTTGAGGGCCTTCCAACCTGCTGTATGTTTGTACCATGGTTTAGAAAATAAAGGAGAGTTAATTTAAGTAGCTAGAAAGAAAACTAAAAAGTTCTTAAACAATGACTCCCACATACAGCGACAATTGTTGGTGCCAAAACAATTGGTTCCCCCCACTAAAGATTGAGTTTAAGCATAATTCAGTAAAGTAATGAAGTAAAGGTGAATGAGACTAGGATTTTGAATGTAGATAGGTTCCTCTGCTAACTTTTATGCTATTATGATAGTACGTCCTCCTTTTTGTGTGTGTCTTTACATTAGCTCAAAGACGGAAAATTTAGGGAATAATAAAAAGTAAGCTACCAACTTTATCTCTAGAGAGTTTCTTACCTAAAAATCAAGACCCTTGTAACGAGCTTTCCCCATTCGATTTATAATCATAGAATTAAGGTCATATGTGCCCTAATAGGGTAAACAATCAAAGATCAAAAAAGGCAAAACTTAGGTATCATGCCAACACTATTACATCAGTAAGACTATCTCAATCGAGAAAGGCCTCTTCGGCATTCTTCACTCTATTAAGGTAAAGTCCAAATCTCATTCTCTTATGTTGGACTTGACGTTGGCTACCTGGTTGGTTTTGGTTGAATTATTGGGCCCGTAAAGTTGAGTTAGCTCAAAACAAGGTAATTGTTTTTGGGCTTCTTAGTTTCTTTAAAATAAATTCTTTTTTAGATAATTGCAAAAAGTACTTTATATGAATTTAATTTTAATATGGGCCCAAAGTAAATAAGATTCCCTCCAGAGAATTTTAGTTCCACTCACACTATGTTAATTACAATGGGGTGTATTAAAACTAAGGGTGCAGTTTCGATTAATCGATCGATAAATTATTTCTACTTAAACCAAAACTGAGATATCAATTGGTATTTGAAATTAGAAATTGATACTAATCACAAAACTATTAAAAAAATTTGGTATGTTCTCTATTTTCGGTACATTTCAATTGTGCCATTTTATAAGTATAAAAAATTGTAATACTTCTAGTAAATTCGAGAGAGTTTTAGATTGGAGGCTAACTAGAATTTAAGCTTTGTTTATTGAATGAAGTCAATAATCATGATTAAAAAAATATTGGGCAAGATCATTTTATAGTTTCAATATAAAAAAAATATTGAAAAAAAAAACAAATTTATAAGAGCTTAAATTATCCGTATTTATGGTAGCTATATTCAATAACTTTTAAATATAATTATCTAATAATTTTGGTATTACAATTTTTTTAATAATTTGGGCATTGATTTGTAAGCACTTTTTGGTATTGTTAGTGAGTAATACAGTAAGCATACCATATAGGTAACTTCAATTTCAATCTTCATATAGATAATCATTTACTCTTTATTTTGCGTTGGGGCCTTCTATAACCACCCAAAAATGTGAATTTATGGTTAATTAACAAAAATGAAAGCAAATATATATTTTGGCTAGTCTAATGGTCTTATGCTGATAGTGGTATTATAAACATGTTATTGCATCAAAATAAATAAAGAAGAATCAGGAAAAATTGTAACATACAATTTATTTATTTATTTAAAAAAAATTCTTTATATTATAATAATAGCTCCAATGGGTAGCTAGTTTTACTTTTGGCCTTTAATTATCCGTAGTTTGAGAAACTTACATATGATTAATTTTACTGTTAAGTAAAAAGAAAAAATAATACAAACAATAGCTTGTCAACTCTAGGTTCTTGTCGGGTTCGATTGGGAGTTTCCCAGATCAACTTCTTGCAGTGACAAATATGTTGTGGCTACCGGCATGCACGAACTGCAAATGTAGATTAGTTGATGTACGTAAAAGGTGGCCTGGACACTGTGATTAAAAATAAATAGTCAACCAAAAAAAAAAGGAAAGAAAGAAAGAACAAATATATTGTTACTACACATTTATAAAAGTGGAGGCTGCTCTTTCCTCTTCATGGGTCAAAATGTTAAAACTGCAAAGATGGGGCGCAATTTGGTAACTAATGAAGATTAAGTTTGAAACCAGTTAAGTGAAAGTTACTCTTTCTTCTTCATGGGTTAAAAAAGTTAGAACTACGAAGATGGGGTGCAATTTGGTAATTAATGAAGACTAAGTTTGAAACCAATTTGATTGGTAACAAGTTGACATATTCTAAAATTTATTTATAAGAACAAAAGAGAGATACATATAGTTTTAAGAGCACATTGGTCAGAGAATATCTACGCGTCCCATATTTAAAAATATATATGCATAGATTTTAAAAGAACAATTAATATATATATATATATTAAAATAAGTTTTCATAAAATATTCTCTTGAAATATATTTCGTGGAAAAAAATGCACACAAAAGATCGCAAACATAATTAAACACAAACAATATAAGCAATATCTTATACGAGCACAACAAAATAACGCAATAAATCCTAATCCCAAGTCTAAGGATTGCTTTATACCTAACATTTGATACCAATTTGTCATGCCCCAATTTTGAGACGTGATTTAATATAAAATAAGGAATTACATACATTCAAATTATAAGAATTAAAAATTATTCATAAGAATAAAAAAGAGATACATAAGATTTTATAAGTGCATTACTTAGAGGATATCTATGCGTCCCATCTCCTAAATATAACTAAAGAATAATTACAAGGAAGGATATACAAATCTTACAAAAATATAGTAAATAATATTGCTGCAATTCCTCCGTTCCACTGTTCAAGATTGAATACTATCAAATTCGCAAAAAAATGTCTAGTGGGGAATGAGCTACATAGCTCAATAAGTTCCTCGACAATATATAAGTTCTACTTGAAATCATATATAACAAGCATATAATAATACAAATCCCTGGAGAACGAATAACGAACCATTCATAAAGCCATATTAGATCAAAAGGCAACGAGCACGTAAAAAAAATAAAAATTCACACAACTGTTATGGGAATAAAAAAATTATATCTAATTGAAACTCAACAAGAAATTTCTCCCCTACCTCAAATTGATGAGAAAGTAAATTGGGCGCGTAAACCTTTTGTATTTTTTTCCTCCCATTATATTCTTTCTCTTTTGTTTTCTCTTTGCCTTCTTTCTCTTCTTCCCTTGTTCCACATCTCTCAGCAGAGTTTGTATTTTTTTTTCTTCCCACTTTTCTTTTTCTTCTCTCTTATTTCTTTCTTTTCTTCTTCTTCACACCTCTTCGATTGCTATTAACAAAATACACTTACATATATAAAATAAGGTAGAATAGACTAGACAAGACTAGAACACCTATATATATGTATGTATGTATGTATGTATGTATAAAATCCAATCAAATAAATATGGCAAGAAGAGATAATATCTACAAAATGGTCAACCAATCAAAATCAAATTTCAAATATTTTTCTCAAAATAAATCATTATCTTTGAAAATATAGGTTTTACACGATACTTTTTATTGTCTAATCAACAATCTCCTCCCTCTCATTGCCGTCTTTAAACTCAACCAAATCCTATAATAATCCCTTTTTCGTGCAACAACTCCAATCCAATTCTCAGAAAAAAGTATGTTGGTGTACAAATTGAAGTTAACCAAAAGCTCCTGCATTCATGAAGGCCAACAAAAACATGATGAATCTCGAACATTACATTGAAATTAATAACCAAAAAAAGAAAGAAATTCAAATTTCTAGCCAGTAGCCATGACAGAATATGACCCCGTTAATAAACTACTTTCTAAACTCTTTAGATAGTTTTTCATTGTCCATTTTAGCGAACTACTCAATGCGCATATTCGCAAAGAACCAATGAAGTAAACAGAGATATCCAATCAAGAACGAAAATCAAAGATTTGCTAATAGCTTGATGAATATCCGATCCAAAAATACTTTAACATTTTTAGACATTGCATCCAATCTTAGATTAAATCATAGGCCAGTGTGACTAAATTTCTTAAATAACCCCTTTATTTTTTAAAGAAGGAAATGCCTATTCTTAGTTTAAATCAGAAATTCATAGATTTAATGGCCATATGAAAGTACTCGACCAAAATAAAATGAACAAACAAGACATTACCATATATGTTCCTAAAGTTAATACTAGCTGGACCTAGGGTAATTAAGAAATTCTAGAGCAAATCAGAAAAAGGGAAAACAATTAGAAAGCAATCATGGAAGATATCACTTGAATATAGAAAATATTAAATGAAATGTAGAGTTCAGATATACCATAGTACTCGTAGTCAAAATTCATATGTATCCTTATCCTTTAAATCTGACAATACATTAGATTATTGAGTGATTTGCATCCGTAAATGAACTAGTTCCCAACGGATTCCATATTCACAAGTCCCTGGATCTCATTTAGTTTCTCACAACCAGTGGGACCTTAGGCGATTAAGAAATCCTAGAGCAAATCAGAAAAAGGGAAGACAATTAGATCGCAATCATGGAAGATATAACTTGAATAAAGAAAACATTCAATGAAATGTAGAGTTCAGATATACCATGGTACTCGCGAAAATCCATATGCATCCTTATCCTTGAAACTTGGGAATATATTAGAGTATTCAGTGATTCACATTCGCCAATGAACAAGTCGCCAAAGGATTCCAAATTCTCGAGTCCCCGGATATCAGTTAGTTTCACACAGCCAGTAGCATTTATTATTTTTAATTTCCTAAGATTTGAAAAATCAGGTAAGTTTTCAATCGACTTGCAATGGCGAACGTCCAAATATTCCAAGGATTTTAGTTCTTCAAGCCCCGTGATCTCAGTTAGCTTCACACATTTTCGGATAGATAATGCTCTTAAGCCTTTTAATTTTGATAGATCCGGTAATGTTTCTATGGATTCGCAATCATCCATGATCAAACACCCCAAGGATTCCAATCCCTCTAGTCCATGAATCTCGATTAGCTTGGGACAACATCGAATGTCCAATCTTTTCAACCTTTTTAAGTTCATCAGACCAAATACTCTTTCTATGTATATGCAACAACTCATATCCAAATACTCTAAAGGTTCCAGTTCGTCTAGGCCTCGAATCTCGGTTAGTTTCGCATGAGTAACATATAATTCTTTTAACCTTTTAAAGTTTGACAGATCTGCTAATCTTTTTACGGACTTGCAATAACTCATGTTCAAAAGTTCTAAGGAGTCTAATTTGTCTAGCCCTGGAATATCATTTATTAGACCACAGCCTCTGACTCTCAGTTCTTTCAACTTTGTTAACCTGGATAGATTTGGCAGTGTTTCCAATAAATGACACCATGTCGCATCCAAGTATCTCAAGGATCCCAATTCTTCGATACCATCAAGACTATAGAGCTTGTGACAATTATTTACCACTAACCTCTCTAAATTCAAAAATGTTGATAAGAAAGGAACACTCCTTAAGTAGCTGCACCAAGAGAGATCTAGTACTTTCAACTTCTTTAACATCTGTAAAAAATAAAATATAGAGAAAATAAAAAAAAGAAAGGCCAATTTTCAAAGAGAAAACATATATAATAAGAATATGATGATGATAAGACCACTGAAAAAAAAGGAGATCTAGATAGACCTGAATCTGACTCCAAAGGTCCAAGTCCTCCCTGATATGACTATATGATAGATCGAGAATAACAAGATTCCTCAAGTGAAGATTAGTTGTATTAATTGGTTTGAACGAGCAAAATCTCCACCGAAGCCATCTTAAATTTGGAAGACAATGCCCAAAATCACCATACAGAGTATCCTTAGTACCAAGAGTAAGATACCTTAGATGTGGTAGCCTAAGAAACTTTTCTCCTTTAAGGCAACGCAAGGTAAAATATTTCCAATTACCAGCATCAAGGCAAAGGGCTTTAACCTTTTTTGTTCCCTACAAAGAATATCACGGGATATGATTTACTAAATCAAAAATTTACGTAATTGAGAGGGTTCTTTTGAATAATATATAAATCTCGATTTTTCAAAATTTAGTCTAATTTTGGAATCATGGAAATTATGTGATTTTATAATACAGTTATAGAGTTTGGGTTTGATCCATTTCTTTTAAATAATCCCTCTCCTCCATTATTAGTTACTAAAATTTCCTTTTTTAACTAAAGCATGTAAATGTATAAGAATATCATTTAAACCTAACTTTTATTACTATATTTAGATAATTTATAAAATATGTATAAATTTTATAAAAGAACACCTAAATTGAAAATTATATGATCTTAAAATTACATATTTCAAAATTTTATGATTTATCAAATAATATGATTTCAAAATTTTGTGAAAAGAACATATTCTTATAAAAAAAATAATGAATGATAGATAAGGATTTTACAAAATTGCCTTTGGTATTCATTATGAAATTTAATAAATTAATCTTATTAAAAAGGTACATGTATGCATTCACACAAACAAAAAACCAAGCTGGACTTTTTTGCATCAGGGGGCATAATCCATAATCCATGATATACACTTATATTAATATTGCAATAAATTCATTTAGAGATTAATAAAGAGTTGATAATTGCAGGATGGAGAAAGTAAACTAAATATAAATATATTGTAAGATTATACTACTACATGTATTACTGCTAAAATATTATGTTATAATAAAATCATGGTGTAATTTAACGACAAATATTTGCATAGCAAACTTGTTAAACATTGATAACGTATAATACAGGGAGAACTAGTGATGATAATAAAAGATATCAAGAAATGATAAATGATAAAAATAAAATATAATTAATATAAGGTCCAAAAACATTAAGAAAAAATCAACTAAGTGTAGATCATATAGACACTTAGTTAAGATTTTATTTTAAGTTTACAAAAATTAAGCATAAATATATAAAGAAATTCTAGACAACGTAAATGTAAAAATAAAAATAAACATATATAACATAAAGAACAAAACATTTAATAAAATTAGATGCACTTGCCAATTAATTTTCTGTATCTAACTTTTTAAAAAATGGTTTGAAAAATAATTCCATATAAATAAGGAACAATTTAAGAATTCATATCCCAATTCACAATCTAAAAGTAGTGACTTGCTTTTGAAATGAATACTTTGTTTAAGGACTATCCTAATCTAAACTTACAGACAATTCTAAACCACACATTCAGTCAACAGGTTATGTTTCTTTATGTGCCCAATTTCACCCCATATTTATCTTACAGATAATTTAACCCATGCAAAAATAATAACTTTCATTCTAAAAATTGTTTTAAGTATTTTTTTGTGATACACTGTCTTAAGTTATTTTCATTTTAATATCAGTTTAAACCCATTAACCGTGATCCGAATGGGATATGACCTGGACCATTTTGGGGCCAATTTGTTCCTCTATTTTTCACCCAAACACTTGGGTTATCGATGAAACAGCGAAATATGTCATATATTTTCCATGTATAGAAACGAACTTTATTCAAGTCCTAAAAGGAATATAGTATATGTCTGAACTTTATGAGTTTATTTATGCACGGATTTTGTTAGCTTCATTCTGTAGTGACGGGCTGTGGGCATTTATTATAGAAGTACAGAGGTCTTGGTATATATCATTTTGTTCAACTTTAGTATTCTTGATTGTCAATCACAAGCAAAATTTAAGGCTTCCTCTTAAGAAAGATCAATAGGATATTTGCCCCTTAAATAGCTGGAGCTGTTTGTACAAACCCACTGCTAATTATTTTCCATATTCATCACTTTTTTTTTCTTTTGGAATTATTCTGTTTGTTCACGCAATGTCATAGATATGTAGAATTATGTTATAAAGAGGGATTTTCCCACTTTACTCAAAAGAAGGGATGTCCGCGTGGAGGGGTAAATAGATACTTTTTTAATGAAAAATTGTAAACATGATCTATATGTTGAATTCATCACCTAAACTAAATTTCATTAAAAAAATAAAAAAAAAATCAACCTAGAAGTGGGTGAGATGTTCATAGAAAAACTCAGCAGTGGAAAATGAATATATATGTTTATATTATCAATTTTTCAATATGTACACCCTTTCTAGGTTGAATTTTTTTTACGAAATTTGGTGGAGATAGTCTATTCATTATATAGATCATCTCTACAAATTTTCATAAAAGAATTCAACTATTTATTCATCTAAATGGACATCCCTTCATAAAAGATTGTTTTATTTGTAAATTATTTTCTTTTGTAAGTAAATGAAGAAGCAAAAGAAATACTAAATTGTTAAAAAAAAAATTAATTAAATTATAGATCTTACCTGTCCAGTCTCATAAACTTCGAAAGCTTTGTCACTATCCCATAACCTGCTCCACCTCCCCAACTCATCCAATTTTCCTTCACACACAATTTGCCTACCAAGGTCTCGCAGCTGATCGTGCATCCTTAGGATATCATCAGCTCCAACTGTTATAAGAGACCTGTGTACGAGGTCATTAAGCACAATCCTTGGATGAAATCCGCAGTCATCCCACATGTAACAAGGATTTATTTTTTTCTGTCCAATGAAGAGGCACGCGATATCAAGGAATATCCCTTTTTGTGCGTCAGTCAATGGGTCAAAACTCAATCTCAATTTTTTTTGGACTCGCTCATCAGGTACTTCTTTTAGCTTTTTAATTTTAGATTCCCATAACTCTTTATCTGTCATGCCATACAATGATGACCCTGTGACCTTAAGAACTAAAGGAAGACCTGCAGCCGTGGATGTAATGCCCTTAGAAAGGGTATCATAATCTTCTGGGGGGTTTTCGCATCCGAAGGCATGCTTGCAAAATAGCTCAAGAGATTCAATAGGGTTTAAATAATCTAGTTGGTAACTTCCATAAACATCAAGGTGAGCTCCTTTTGTAGTACTTTTAAATGCATGCAAAACCTCATAGTTTCTGGTTGTAATGATGATCCTAGATCGTGCACCAAACCATGTCCAACTTCCTACGAGTTTTTCTATTTGAGACTCATTATTCACGTCGTCAAGAACAATTAGAACTTTCTTTCTACCAACAATGCCTTTGATTTGTCTAATTCCGTCTTTATAATCATTAACATAAACGTTCTTTACCTTGAGGATGGCTGAAAGAAGTTGCTTTTGCAAATGAACTATACCATTGCGGGTTTCTGTTTCTTGGATGTCTGGAAGGAAGCTATGACAATCAAAGTGATGTTGGTACTTCTTGTAGACGACCTCGGCAATAGTTGTCTTACCTAGTCCACCCATGCCATGGACTCCAATAAACCGAACGCCGTCAGAGTGAATGTTCAAAAGTTTCTCTATCTTTTTTATGCGACTAGGCATTCCGACCAAATATGAATCTTCAAGTTTATCGTTTTGCATCAAAATTTCTAACACTCTCTTCGTGATGATTGCTACTAGTTGTCCTTCATACCTGCGACATATGTAATAGATATTAAAGGGATTATAATCTAATTTCTAGAAAAGAAATTACCAATCATGGAAAGTTTAATAATTTTTTTAGTTAGTCAATTTGTAACCGAACCAAGTTTAAAGCCTTAAAGAATGAAACAAAGCAAGGAAGGAAATAAACTTAAATTGTGAATATTTTTTAATAATATAGTCCATACTTCATAGAAAGCATTAACTATGGTAGCAATAATTAAAATAACTCCTCTAAAGTTCCTTAATAGACTGTACTGGTACAGTTGGACCATTATTTAACTTTCAATCCAGAATCATCCAAATCTTAAATGACGACATCATCATTGGAATCTGGTCTATCACTACACTGGAGATGGGACTAAGGTTGATATCTATCTTTCTAATATAATATATGTGTGTATATATATATTAGATTAGAAAGCTATAAAAGTAGCATTGACTACCTCTAAAAAAAATCAAAGGTGCAGAGAATTAGATCTAAACTTAACAAATTTGCTTTTCCTGAGTTCCTAAACTTTAGGGTTTTCCATCAATGGAGTTTTCAATGATTTGGGAATTAAAGAGGGAGATGATGAATTAATTGTTTTCATAGCAAAGTGTTTCAGTATTTGCTCAACATCACACCTTAAAACAAATGTTATCGTGGCTATCAAACATAAGTCAAGGATATGCTTGTGTAATAAGGATAATTTTGTTTCTGTAGAATTTGTGCTCTTTGACATTGGTTAATTTTTGGGTCTCAGCATTTTGAAGAAATAATGAAGGCTGCGAAGAGAATGAGTGTGATTATAGAGAAACTTTGGGAGAAAGGAAACACCGTTATCAAGTGCTAGAAGTAAACGACACAGTTTTGATCATCCTTTTACATGAGCAGTGATGTGGCGAGATCTAGTTTGTTAATTTCGAATAGTACCAATACAGTGTCTAAGGGAACTTTAGAGAATCAAGTACCAACATTAATATTTTATTGTAAAGTTTCCCAAAGTGGACCTTTAATAATGTTTATCTAAACCTAATTTATAATTAGAGGCCAGTTTCTTTTGAATCTATAAAATATGAGTGGCCAAAAGTCATACTTAAATATGAGTTAAAGGTAATGCTTTGAGTTGAGTTTTTAAAATCTGGTGTTCGTAGAATTTGGAAGTATGTTGAAAGTGAATTTTGTTTTTATTTGAATTTTTTTCAACTAACTAAAAAATCTCATAAAAAAATTTCAAAAATTAGTTATAATGGATCTTATTTTATAGATTTTGATGAGTAGGTTTCAAGCATATATTTTTTATGTAATTTTAATTTTTGAATTTAAAGTTATGGTGTTTCAAAATTTTTTTAGAAAGAACAAGTAAAGTGAAATAAATTTTGAGAAGTTTAAAAATAAAGTTAATTTTAAGTTGAGTTTTTAAAATTTTGAAAAATAAACACTCACCAAACAGGGTCAAAGTGTTTGTTTTGTTTAAAACTTCAGAAGTAACCTCTTACTCTATTCTAAATGATTAGAGGCTCTCCTACCTTTTAATGTGTTTAAGAATGATTGCATAATATCATTTTTTATACACAAACAGTTTTTAGCATATGTTAAAAGATAAGAAAACAGTAAAACAATCAAAATAATATATTTAAAGTAAAAACAACTAAACCCCTTCAAAATATCACTTTTTGACACTAACCACTACCCCCCCCCCTCCCCCATCTTCTAAAAGTGACACTAAATCCCTCTGATTGAACTGTTCCTAACACTTAACTCTCAAAGTTGACAGATTTGCTAAACACTAACGAAATGGTTCATGTGCCACCCATGTGAGCATCAATGGATAAAAATACACCAATCTATCTATTTAAACATAAATTTTCCGAATTACCCTCGCCTATTTTATAAAACACTCATGTTTAACTATGTAGTGGGTGTTTTATAAAATAAGTAAGAGTAATTCGAAAAATTTATGTTTAAGTGAATAAATTGGTGTATTTTTTGTCCATTGGTACCCACATGAAAGGCATATGACAATTAAGTGTCAATCACTATTAGATCAAGGGGGTTTAGTGTTACTTATAGAAGATGAAAATTTAGTGTCAAAAAGTGATAATTTGAGGGGATTTAGGGCATGTTTGGTGGCTCACTATTTCTTTTTTTTTTCTCCAAATTTTAAAAACTCAACTCAAAATCAACTTTACTTTTATACTTTCCAATATTTATTTCACTTTATTTTCTCTCTAAAAAAACTTTTAAAACACTATAACTTTAAATTCAAAAATCAAAATTAAATAAAAAATATATATATTTAAAACATACTCGTTGAAATTTATAAAATAAGATCCACTGTGACTATTTTTTGAATTTTTTTTTGATATTTTTAGTTGGTTAAAAAAAACTCAAAAAAAAACTAAATCCACTTTTCAACATACTTCAAAATTCTACTAAACACCATATTTTAAAAACTCAACTCAAAATATCAACCAAACATCACCTTAGTGTTTTTAACCTTATATTTAATAGAGGCAATTAGGTATAAGGGCTCATTATAATAATAATATAATTATAAAGGACATTTAAAAATTAGCTATGTAAATTAAGGACACTATACAAAAAAGACACTAATACCCTTTCCTTATAATATTGTCTCATTATAATACCAACAGCAACCAGAAGGTGCTAAATGCATTTAGCACCCCCTGCACAGCAACCAGAGGGTGCTAAATGCATTTAGCACTACAACCAAAAGGTACCAGAAGGTGCTAAATGCATTTAGCACCCTCTGGACAGCAACCAGAAGGTGCTAAATGCGTTTAGCACCCCCTGGACAGCAACCAGAGGGTGCTAAATGCGTTTAGCACCACAACTAGAAGGTGCTAAATACATTTAGCACCCGCTAGACAGCAACCAGAAGGTGCTAAATGCATTTAGCACCCCCTGGACAGCAACCAGAGGGTGCTAAATGCATTTAGCACCACAACCAGAAGGTGCTAAATGCATTTAGCACCATTTAGCACCCGCTAGACAGCAACGATAAGGTGCTAAATGCATTTAGCGCCACAACCAAAAGGTACTAAATGCATTTAGCACCCCCTAGAGAGCAACCAGAAGGTGCTAAATACATTAAGCACCACAACCAGAAGGTGCTAAATGCATTTAGCACCCTCTGGACAGTAACCAAAGGGTGCTACATGCATTTAGCACCATCTAGACAACAACCAGAAGGTGCTAAATGCATTTAGCACCTTCTGAACAACAACCATAAGATAATACCACTTGAACAACAAATCAGAAGGTGCTAAAATAATTTTAGCACCATTACAAAATAGAGAACAACAAAATTGATGAGATCAACATCCACTCAATTTATTTATATGTATATAGATATGGATCGACGTAGGGTTCGTAAAAAGATAAAAAAAAAAGAGTTACAATCATATTTTTTTTTCAAATCCCGCTGGGCTGTTAAAATTGATCGATTTCGATAGCAAAACGACTTCTGATCGTCTTAATTTTTTGCGCAATGATAGTAACTTTGTCTTCCGAACAACATATCCAAAAATCAGCCAAATCCAACGGTTCGATCAAAAATTATATATGTTTTACGATTGCAGATCTAGAAAAAAAAAGAAGAAGAAAAAGAAAAAGAAGAAGAAGAAGAAGAAGAAGAAGAAGAAGAAGAAGATGGTGATGATGATGATGATGATGACGATGATGATGATAAGAAACATGATCCTCTCGGAGATACGATCGGAGAGTAAGGTGGTGGTGGTGGTGGTGGTAGTGGTGGTGGTGGTGAGACAACTTTTCTTTTCTCTTGTTTTTTGTTTTCTCTCTCTAAACTATGTGTATGTAAAAGAGAATAATATGTCTTTTGTATAATTAGAATAAATGATATAGTAGGGTAGTTTTGTCCATCAACATTTTTCATTTTCCTTAAAATAAATTAATATTATGAAAAGTGTCTTTATTGTAAAACCAAATTATGAAATTAGTACTATTTCCCTTTATTAAACATGAATCCGTCCTTAGAGTTATAGCACATTACGGAGCGAGACCTTATAACCCATTATCTCTATTTAATATCTATTCTTGAGACACAAAACAAACAAAAAATTTATATTCAAATTTTAGACTTCAGATTCAGAAAATAAATTTGGACAAGAACAAATGCCACATAAGCTCGTCCCCTTCTTTTTAAAAATAAAATAAAATAAATTCTTCAAACATACTAGTAAATGCATGAATTACAAATCAATTATTAATAATTTGAAGATAATCAAGATATTATGAATACCCAATATATCTGAAAACTTTCATTCCTCTTTCTATAAATTTTTGTTGCTAGCTAGAAATATAACTTCTATTTAAGTTAATAAAAAATACTGAACCATGTCCCAATTTTATTTGTTTGCTCATTTTAAATGAAATAGTATAAAGATGAGAAAAACAAAAGGGGGCTATACTCAACTGGATAGAATGTTATTTACTCAAACAAAAATGGTTAGAGTAGGATGGTATTACCCGCTCGTTTCTTTCTTGAGTTCTAATCCTTTTAACTGTCCAACTTTTTTTAGAGCATCCTTCCATTCTTGGATAACCTTTTGATCATAACGACACTTTTTGTGCTTGCGAAAGGCCTCCTTGTAAATCCCGGTTTGATGCCGTACGTCTTTAGGGTCTACGTCATAGAAAATAGGAAAAATCATTTGACCCCCATTTTTCAGACATTGTACCATTTGCGCAAGCTCAAGTAGGCACCATTTACTAAAGGCGTAGTTTTTGGAGAAGATAGGGATAGAGATTTTTGAATCTGTGATAGCTTTTAGAAGTTCAGAGCCAATCTCTTCTCCGATATGAAGACCTTCATTGTCTCTAAAAGTGCGAATGCCTTTACCGTTAAGAGAGGTATAGAGGTGATCGGTGAAGTGTTGACGAGTGTCTTGACCACAAAAACTCAAAAATACATCATATTCCCCTACTAACAACGATGGATCTGCTGCAAAGGCAAAGGAAGATGCTGAACTATTGCTTATGGTGGAACCCCCTGCTAGTAACGATGGATCTGCTGCAGAGGCAAAGGAAGATGCTGAACTATTGCTTATGGTGGAACCCCCTACTAATAACGATGGATCTGCTGCTGCAGCTGAACTAGAGGCAGAGGCAAAATCAGAATCATAATCAGAAGCAGAAGCAGAATCATAATCAGAATCAGAAGCAGAATAAGAATCACAATCATAATCATAATTATAATCATAGGCAGAGGCAGAGGCAGAGGCAAAGGCAGAGGCAGAATCAGAATCAGAATCTGACATATTCTGGCTACTAAACCATCTCATGGTGGAACCAACGGTCTCTCTCTCTCTCTCTCTCTCTCTCTCTCTCTCTCTCTCTTTCTACTTGTGTATGTGATCGAAAAATTGAGTGATAGAAAGAAGGCGGCTTAATTTTTGTTTCTTAAATTTTTCTCTTAGAAGACGACAATGAGTTGGATGTTCTGTTCTTTCTAATTGCCAAGAAGGTACCCGGAACTTTCTCCACTCCTATCAAAGCGTGTGGGGTCAGTAATATCTCTAGGAGAGAAGTGAGCCAGTAATTATTTTTCTTTTCAACTAAAGAGGAATGCACCATAATTATACAGAATGGATGAAGAATCATGATGAAGAAATTGGAAAAATGCAATAGAGAGCTCACGCGGGAGCGACAGATGATTAAAAAACGAAAAAGGAGAGAGAGGGGGAGAGATTGGAACGTGGGGGACCAGATGGGATGTTAAAAGAATCTTTGGGCGTAAAACATGGGGAAAAGAAGAGATTTAAAGAGATGAAGAGATTAGAGAGAGAGTTGGGTATGTCAGAGAATAAAGAAAAAAAAAACTAAGAAGGAAGAGTTAAATGAAAATCGCGTGGGTGGGGACAAATGTGAGTAAAAGTTAGTAATTTTATGGGGAAGAGGAAAAGTAAGAAGATAAATAAATCTCTCTTTTAGGATATTTTTTTAAAAATTTATTTTTATACATATAATCGGTGTAGTTTAGTTTTATAAGTAATTTTATTCATAAGATGAAAGATCGGGTTGGATTATTTCGGTCTATAAAAATTTAGATCGAACTGAAACATTATATATATATAAAAATAAAAAAATGTCTTATTTTTGGTTCAATTCAATCGGTCCAATCAGTTCAATTGAATTCTTGCACACCTTACCTTAAAAATAGAATTTTTTATCATATCTAAATAGAATTAAATAATTATATTCGACTTTTTAATCTTATGAATCATACCTTAAAAGAATTGCCTCAACTTGTACTCTTCTCTAATCAACCTCGAATCCTTCACTATATCACCATCCTCATCCTCTAAAGAATTAATTACTTGTTCCATCAAACTATTGTTATTGAGATTTGAATCTTATCCACTCATGTAAAAAGTAGATAATCATTCTACGTGATTTAAAGCACATTTTTTAACTTTTTTATTTTTTGTTTTAGGATAGTTAATTTATTTTATTTTATGTTTCCATTTTAATTTTATTCTTCCTTAACTGAATTCACCAATTGGATTGATTTTTTGTGGTCCATGCTTGTGACCTTAACTTTTTCGGGGGAAAAACTTAAATTACATACAAACAAGTGGTCCACTCATGTGGCCGTGGTTTTTTGTTGTCCTTCTGTGCTCCATTTATTTTTTTGACTCTTTATATTTGGGGGTAATATTTTTTATATATAAACAAGTCCCATTGAATAGAAAACAACAAATACAATTGCAATTTGGTATTCCTTCCGTCTTAATTTAATTGTTCACTATTTTATTTATAATTGTTTTAAAATAATTGTCCACTTTCTATATTTAGCATGTCATTACTTAACAACAATTTTTTTATTTTTAATATTACCCTTTAAGCTCCCCTTACTTTCTTTATTTTGAGTCCCAACACATTTTTTACTGGAAGAAAAGCGAAGGATATTTTTGAAAATAAATATTTTCTCTTGGAGTAATCATTATATTTCCTTAATTTTTAGTTTTTCAAAATGTGACAATTAAATTGAGACGGATGGAGTATTGAATTTAGACACAAATTTCAGACCACATACCACGATAGTGGTTAAAAACTTTAGACATAAGACAATCTCCATTGGGTAAGCTAAATGGCTAAATTTAGCCATTTGCTTGCCCCATCCGGTAGGCTAGGTGGGTAATAGTGAAGGTAAAAGTGTAAACTAAAGCCAAATTTAGTGGCGGACAAAATTTTAGCTCGGACGATTAATAAAATGTTGTGGCAGAGAATTATCTTTCTCATGTGTCGTGAGAAACATTGTGCATTCGGACGATACATGAAGTATCGTGGGAAGTAATGTATTTTGCTCGGCCGATCTTTCATGTATCGTGGCATTATCCTTTGAACAATTGATTAAAATGCATGAAAAAAGAGAAAGCATGAAAAAAAGGAACATGCATGAAAAAAAAAAATTAATTGAAATGCTTCACGTGAATATGCAGCCTTTCAATATTGAAAAAAGAGAAAGCATTAAGGACAAAATCCATGCATGCAAAATTTTCATCATTTTCATCAAGCCTTGCCACGACTAAACAAGGATCATGCATGGAAAAAAAAAATAGCCCTGCCAGGGAGTCAAATCTTTCGGACGACATATCATTTGTCGTGGTGAGTTTTCCTTGCTTGCCCCGACAAATGATGTGTCGTTTGATAATTATTTACCTTTTCGCGCTGCAACTCAAGTTTAGGGGATAAGCTAAATATACATTTTTGGCTTATCTTTTTGGCTTTTGCACTAAAGATAGCCTAAGCATGACACGATACAAACACATTATTAAAAACAAACTAGAGAGCAACACACTGAAAAAGGAGTATCTGTCTATTATCAAAAAACAAAATATTTACAAGTGCTAAGGGTTCTTTGTAGAAAATGAAAGAAAAAAAAAATCAAATTATGATTTTTATTTCAGAGTGGATTTTAGAATTTCATGAAAATAAATTAAATGAAAAAAAATAAGTAGTTCTTTGTGGAAAAAAAATGTAATATTTTTTCACAGTTGCTTTTTAACTTCATGAAAACAAATTAAAAGGAAAAAAAATTGTTTTCGTGGAAAAGAAAGTAATTCGAAAAATTGAAAATTTGAACCAACCGTCTCTCTCTCTCTCTCTACTTGTGTATGTGAGAGAAAGAAGGCGGCTTAATTTTTGTTTCTTAAATTTATTTCTTAGAAGACGACAATGACTCAATGAGTTGAGTGTTCTGTTACTTTCTAATTGCCAAGAACGTACCCGGAACTTTCTCCACTCCTATCAAAGCGTGTGGGGTCAGTAATTTCTCGAGGAGAGAAGTGGGCCAGTAATTATTTTTCTTTTCAATTGAAGACGAGTGCACCATAATTATAACATACAAAAATAATTATTTTTTTTAAGTTAAAAAAATAAAAATTATTATTATTAATACACATCAAAATATTATTTAAACACTAAGGGTGTGTTCGATAGGCCATGTTTTTTTTGAAAAATATGACTTTTCCACCCAAATTCTTACTTTTGTAGTGTTTGATTGCATTTATTTTTCATATAGTCAAACTCCCACTTTTTTACTATTCATGTACTTTTCCTTGTAAAGATAGAAAATATTTTCTTTGGGGTGGTTTTTATTTTTCAGGCAATTCACACAAGGACCGAGACAATTAGCACAAGTGTAGTCTAAAAAAAAAAACTTTTTTTTTGATGAAGTAAAATTGTTCAAAAACCAAAAATTGTTTTCAAAAAATCTGTTTTTCATTGAAATAAAATTGTTCAAAAAAAAAAAAAAATTTTGATGAAGTAAAATTGTTAAAAATAAAAAAACTGTTTTTTGATGAAGTAAACTTGTTAAAAATAAAAAAAACTGTTTTTTGATGAAGTAAAATTGTTAAAAACAACTGTTTTTTTAAAAAAAATGTTTTTCAATGAAGTGTGGTCTAAAAAAAAAAATTTTTATTGATGAAGTAAAATTGTTTTAAAAAAAAAAAAACTGTTTTAAACAAAACTGATTTTTGATGAAGTAAAATTGTTCAAAAATCAAAATACTATTTTTTGATTAAGTAAAATTGAAAAAAAAAAAAAAGAAACTGTTTTTAAAAAATCTGATTTTTTAGGTAACTTCCATGTAAAAAATATACAAGTTCCATGGAAAAAGGTTCAAGTTCCATGGAAAATAATAACTATCAAACAACAAAAATTGGAAAAAGTTATAATTACCATAGAAAATAATATCTATCAAACACCAAAAGATGGAAAAGTACACTATTTTCCGGGTAGAAAATTAAGACAATCAAACACATTTAATTGACATTTTTCATGCAATTCAATTCTAGACAATTCAATTACCTGAAACTTATTTTCTTTCTATGCAAATTCCATACTCGCAATCAAACGCACCCTAAATATATTTATAAATATTTTGTACTACGGAGTCAAACTAATGTATTTTTTTTATAATTAACAATAATTCGACTTTTAATGTCCAAGTATGTGTACATATACTTTTGATACTAAATATATATACAAGTATTAAAAATATATTTAAATCTACACTCATTTTACTACCAATAAATTCGTACGCATATAAAATCAAGAAAAAAATATATATCTATAAACAAAACATATTATAATTCTAAGCATGTGTATATATACACACATATATAGAGAGAGACAAAAGAAGAGAATAAACACACTCCTTTAATTTCTTCAATCCTTGTCTTTTACAGGTTTTTTGATCTTTTATATGCCCCTTTAGAAAGTAAGAAAAAACAGAATGGATGAAGAACCATGGGGTGAAAAAATTAGAAAAACGAAAAAGGAGAGAGCGAGGGGGACAGATTGGAACGTGGGGGACAAAATGGGATGTTAGAGGAAACTTTGGTCATAAAACATGAGAAAAGAAGAATACAAGGCGAAGTCAAATAACTTTTTTGAAAGAGAGAGGCGTTGGGCATGTCAGACAACAAAGAAAAAAAAAGGAAGAGTTAAATGAAAATCACGTGGATGGGAACAAATGTGAGTGAAAGTTAATAGCTTTATGGGAAAGAGGAAAAGTAAAAAAAAAAAAAAAAATCTCTCATATGATATTATTTTAAAAATATATTATTTTACATATAATGGGTCCAATTTAATTTTATAAATAATTTTATTCACAAGATCGAAGATTGGGTCGGATTAATTCGGTCTATAAAAATTTGGACCAAACCAAACTATTATATATGTAAAAATAAAAAAAAAATCCTATTTTTTGGTTTGATTCAGTCAGTTCAATCAGTCCAATTCAATTATTGCACAACCTTACATTTAAGAGATATAATTTTTTATCATATCTAAATGAGATTTAATAATCATATTCCAACTCTTTAATGTTACAAACCACACCCTAAGGGCTCATTTGGTTGGAGCTTTTGAGGATTCCTGGAATCTTAAATTCCATTCCATGAGGATTATTTTGTTTGGTTGGAGTTTTAGCTAGGAATTTAGGATTCTTAGGAATCCTAAATTCTCCCATTTTGCCAAAATCTATTCCCTTATAAATTGGGAGGAATCTTGGATTCCCAATTTGAGGAATCATTTTTTTTTGTCCAAATTTTTTTTTTTTCAGAAAATGAAAAAAAATTCTAGAAATTTTTTTTCCCAGAAAGTGAAATATTTTTTTCCAGAAAATTAAAAATATTATTTTTTCCCCAGAAAGTGAAAAAATTTATTTTTTCCTAGAAAATGAAAAAAAATAAAAATGAAAAAAAAATATTTTTCCCCAGAAAATGAAAAAAATTATTTTTCCCAGTAAATGAAAAAAAAATTCCAAAAAATTAAAAAAAATAATTTGCCGAGTTCATTCCTAAAACTCCAACCAAACGAGCATTAATGGAATCCGAAAAAGGATGCCAGGAATAAATGTTTCCTGTCATCTAGAATGCCAATTCCATTCCTAAAACTCGAACCAAACGAGCCCTAAAGGGATTGCCTCAGCTTGTACTCTTCTCTAAAAGCTTAATTTCGCTTTGGTTCCATTGTAGTGCCATCACCATCCGATCGTCCTCGAGCTCTTCGCTACATCACCATCCTTTAAGGAATTAATTACCTGTTTCGTCAAACTATTGTTGTCGAGATTTGAACCCTATCCACTTATGTAAAAAGTGGATAATTATTCCATGTGAGTTAGAGCACATTTTTAACTTTTTTTTTTTGAGATAGTTAATTCATTTTATTTTATGTTTCCATTTTAATTTTATTCTTCTTTAACTGAATTTACCGACTGGATTGGTTTTTTGTGGTCCATGCTTTTTTGTTGTCCTGGTGGGAAAACATAAATTACATACAAACATGTGGTCCATGGTTTTTTGTTGTCCATGCTTTCCATGACTTTTGTACGTATAGAATATATTTGGGGGTAATATTTATATACAAACAAGTCCCATTGAATAGAAAACAACAAATACAACTACAAATTTCAGATCACATACCACGAGAGCGGTTGAAAAATTTAGATTCAAGCATGACACAATACAAACACATTATTGAAAACAAACTAGAGAGCAACACACTGAAAGAAGAGTATTGCCTACTATCATAAAACAAAAGATTTACAAGTGCTAAGTTGTTCTTTGTAGAAAAGGAAAGAAAAAAAAATCAAACTATAACTTTTATTTCACAATGGATTTTAGAATTTCGTGAAAAAAAAAAAAAAAAAAGAGAGAGTAGTTCTTTGTGGGAAAAAAATGTAATATTTTTTCACAGTTGCTTTTTAATTTCATGAAAACAAAGTAAAAGGAAAAAAAATTTGTTTTCGTGGAAAAGAAAACAATTCGAACTACAAATTTTCTTTTACCGTAGGTTTTTGAATTTCATGACAATAAATAAAAAGAAAAACAGGTGGTTCAAATAACAGTCTAAAAAAATAAGGGTGTTCTTAAATGCACCCACAAAATCAGTCTTCTTACCCCAGTGTGAGAATACTTTCTTCTCACCCCATCAAATCTTTAAAAAATCTTGCACTTCACCCCAGCAGTGGGGTGAGTTTACTGAAATAATATAGGGACGATAAAATTTCGTTGCTAAAAGTAAAAATATTAAATTTTTCATTAAGATAAAGCATAATAATAAAATTTACATCGTTCTTAATAAATTTTATTAAAAATTTCATCTAAATAGTACCTCCAAGATACAAAATATTAATTGTCATAAATAAGTTTTAGTAATTATATGATATTTTATATAATCTTTTCTTAAATGTTTATTATTCATATTTCAAATTTATTTACAAATTTTATTTTTATCTTTATCAAATAAGTAAATATAATACTTAACTCACTACTTCAAAAATATTAAAAGATCAATTTGTTGTTTGAAAATATATGTTATATTTTGTGAAAATGGAAAACATTAATTGGAAAAATAAAATAGTTTTCAAAAAAATAAATCATTTATTAACGTATTTTGTTACTTTCGATTTCTATGATATTTAATTTTTTGGAGATTCAAGAAAACGATTTCTTTACAAAATATTAAAATGATAGAGATTTTCTCACCAAACTATTTCCTTTTTCAATATTGTTTTACGATTAATTTTAAGAAATTAAATATTGAAACAATAAAAACACAACATACAATACATATTATATATATATATATATATATATTTATATGACATATTAGACACGCGTTAACACTACATTTTTTTAACTTTAACATTAGATAACTTAACATGAGTTTTATTGAATTTTGCTTACATGCATGCTCAAATAAAAAGATTGAATAAATTAAGAAAAACATCATTGAAAATGTTATTGTGCCGGTGCAAATAAAAATAAAAATAAAAGTCTAGTAATTTATATAAAATTATGAGAATACTTATTATAAGCATATATTTATGAGATGTATGTTATTAAGTGAAAATAGTAGATGTTTGTTTGTTGAAAATAATGTAATTTTTTATTAATTTTTAATTTTTAAAGCTTTAAATGGGTGAAAAGATAAATTAGTGGCGATTTTTTCAAAGTATAGAAAGCGGGGTGAGAAGAAATGGTTTTATGCTATTTTTTAGGTTAAGATTAACGTAACTTTGACTTTTAGTGGGGTGAGAAGACGGATTATGTGGGTGCATTTAAGAACACCCAAAAATAATTTTTCTGTCAGTGGCTTTTACGAATAATGGAGAGAGAGAGGATTTGGGTAAATGTGAAATGACCATTACTTACCTCTACTTCCGTTAATTCAAAGGAGTTTACTCACATAATTATTCACACTACTAGTTATATTTGAATAAATTCTTAAAAGTATTATTATTAGCCACGGTCTTATGTTTTCTAACGCTATTAACTTTCTATCAATTTTTAACATCTTCTTACTTGTGAGAAAAAATCCCATCTTTTACACTTTCTTCACCTCATGTTTGTTTCAACTTTCAAAATAAAACCAAACCCAACTTAATCAAAATTAAAACAGAATCCAAAATCAAAATTGAAATGGAAGCTAAATCAGATTTAATCAACATTGAAACAAAATTAAAAGTAAAAGCAAAAGCAAAATTAAAATTAAATTTTCTCTCTCTAGATCTAAAATCTAAAAGTAACTTGAAAATTAAAAACTGATAGTTAAAAAAAGAAAATCAATAAAGTTAGAAAGGAAGTGGAGTACATAATTAAGACATTATTAATTTTTACTAATGAAAAAACATGAATGGCAAAAGTTGCCAGGTAGCATACATGGCGTGGATCAGATCAAATCATGTTCTTAGGATCCCATATTTCTTGAGTTAGCTAAATGGCATGGAGATTTATATATACATATATAAATTGGGGTTAAAATTGTACAAAAATAAATTTTTTTCTCTAGAAAATAGACGGAGTCAATAAATATGAGATTATGTCTAGTAAAAATTATTTTGGGGTATTTATTAAACTAGGGTTATCTACGTAAGATCATCTCCGATGGTAATGTATAAAATTAATGTGTAAAAACATGTGGACTAACAAATTATTGACACTTAGTTGACAAAAATATGTTTTAAACATAAATTATATACATTCTCATTTTTGCTCAAATGGTTCATACTTATAATCTTGTATAAAATTATGATGCACAAATTATATGATAACACATGGAATATATAATATTCAACATTTTTTATAAATATTTTTTATTTACAATTAAATAGTCAAAGTGGGTATTGATTTAAAGATCTTGATGAATAGAATTCAAATATGCAAGTTTTATTACAAAATGTATTTTAATTTTTAATTATACTATTTTGAAGTTTTTGTAAAAAGTTGGAGAAAGAAAATGATGATGTGGACGTGTAAAATGAATGTGTAAGAGTATCTCCAATCGTTTTATATAAATTTTGTATAAATCCTACGAGTAAAAATGGGATTTACACAAAAATAATAAAGAATTCGCTTTGTACTCCAAAAATTTGTTTTAGACTTTTGTGTAAATATTAAACTAACAATTAGATATGCACAAGTGGAACTTATCCTATATTTGTGTCAAAATTTCTTAAAAGACTGCTAGAAACCTTTTCTTTTACAAAACGTGTAAATTTGACACAAACCAAAATTATACACTACGATTGGAGATGCTCTAAAATACACACCCATTTTACACAAAAGATGATGTGGCATATTTTACACAACACAATTGAAGCAATAAAAATTATACACAACGTGTAAATTTGACACAAATTCTATGTAACATAGTTTACACATGCCTATTGGAGATACTCTAAGGGTTAAGTTAAAAAACCCTTAATACAAAAGTATGCCATGATTTGCAATAAATGCAAAAGGATGCTATGAAGTACTTTAAGTGTTAGGGTACTTTTTCTCTTGCAACCATAGCAGTCCTGAACCTGTTATTACTGCAGTTGCCGTAAGATGTAAAATAAATTGTCATATATAGTACAAGTAAAGTTTTGGAATTAATTTATCCAGCAAAGGATATGGCATTTACAGGGAGAGGGAAAAGGACACTAAACATGGTAAACAGTTGCTGCAAGGAGGTGACTTAGTAATAGCCTTGAGAGATATATAGTACAAGTAAAGTTTTGGAATTAATTTATCCAGCAAAGGATATGGCATTTATAGGGAGAGGGAAAAGGATATTGAACATAGTAAACAGTTGTTGCAAGAAAGTAACTTAGTAATAGCCTTGAGGGAACTACTTGCACGGATCAGTTTTTATTAAGGTTAGTGATAAAACACTTTTCCATCATAAGGAAAACATCAAAAACCTATAACTTTACTAAATTACATTAATAACGTAAATAGCGAAAGTAAGGGCATCGAGTCCATAAGGAACAAGAGTTATAATTTGTATTAATTTAATTAATTTTATTACATAAAAATAACATATTGAAAATTAAATTGCACACTAATAAAATATGAAATAAAAACAAAGATAATATTACTAATATAGTTGGACGAAATTCCAAATACTCCTCTACTTTGAATTACATCTGATAAAAAGGACAGAGAACCCTCCACAGACTTATGCATGTAAATTTTTTTCTTTCCTAATTCTCACAATACAATTTTAATGAAAATATATATTTGCTAAAAATACAAATAATTTTATCACTTAATATTGTACCACGAAAATCAAGGCTCAATATTTCATTTTATTATTTCATTGTAGAGATATATTCGCTAAAAATACGAATAACCTCTACACATCATCGCATAATGAATATGAGGAGTTTTCAGAACTTTTACCATGTTTCCTTGATATAGAGATTTATCTGTTAAAAATGCAGACAACCTTTCCAAAAGAGTTGCTCAATTAAAATTGGAAAATTAGAAAAATATTTTATGATCTATTTTTTCTTCTGCCGAATCCCTCAAATATGTACGTAAGGAAGGCGATAAGGGAGTAAGCAAGGTTGGCAGCTAGGGATTTAGGATGGCTGCCGAAAGGTGGAACAAGCAAAGGGCTAGGACTAATGGCAATGGGCCGAGTTTACAATTTTCATCCTTGCACTTGCTATCAAAAACCATTCCCATCCCCGCCTTATCCTCGATTCAGGGTATCGGGTAATACCCACCCCCATCCCTGTTAGGTAACTGGTCCTTGCAAGTATTTCCCAACAAATTTTATTTAAAAAAAAAACCGTTAAAAAAAGAAAAAGAAGAATGACGTCAGAAATAATATAATTTTATATAATATATATACATATATAGATGAAATTATATATTTACACAATCAACAATGAACTAATTTTATATGAATATGTATTTTATATACATATATACACACATATATATATATATATATATAAGCAAAAAAAATTACAAAATTAAGTATATCGTGGCGGTACGAGATGGAGACACCCACACCCGAACCCGACTAAGTTTAAAAATCCCTAAACCTGCCCCTAATTACTTGTCCCCGTACCTGCCTCCATCGGATCGAGGATCCTCGAGTATTCTTGCCATCCTTAAAGATTAAATGGTGATATGGGCTTGGCTTATATTTAATATAAGAGATGGGCTCAACTTTGGGTTAATGGGCCAAAGGGCTTATAATGGTGACTAGCCCACAGGCTACAATGTGATTAATCAAGGGCTCATATAAGTGA
Organism: Lonicera japonica; assembly: GCA_021464415.1. Lineage (NCBI taxonomy): Eukaryota > Viridiplantae > Streptophyta > Magnoliopsida > Dipsacales > Caprifoliaceae > Lonicera > Lonicera japonica. The sequence continues at coordinate 29,865,544 of CM038465.1, read as the reverse complement.
TTGCAATGTGAATAATTAAGTTTGGGCTCCAAATTTGGTTAATGGGTCTAAGGTGAGGCCTGTAATAGAGACATTTATTCTAATTTTTGCAACTGTGGGCTTGCAATAGATTCGGAGCTGTTTTCACTATCAAGATATGAGGATTTGAAAATCTTCAAAAGACAAAAGTTTTAGCCTTTCGAATATTCTTTCCAACTATATATGGTATGTCAAAACCCGAGTTCTCAGCAAGAAAACATGCTCAAAATACCAAAGTGTTGTGCAACTCCTTCAAATTAAATTTTTGCTTTGAGATTATGGCGCTTCGCTTCTTCTTGACTTTGATACTTTTATTTAAAAAATTAATCACTTTTTTGATAATTTCTTTACTAACTCTATAATTATTATAATATACTAAAAATAAAATAAATAAAGAACTTTTTACAACCTAAACTGAATAAACAAAGATTAATAATTGGTCTAAAATATGCACTAAATTGTGCACATCAATGTGCCATATTATATGAGAAATGAATTTTCTTAGTTGAGTTACTGTGATTTTGGGTGGTCTGAATTTTTTTTAATTAATTTGATTATGTAAAAGGCATAAAAAAGAAGATCGAAATAATTTATTGTTATATTCATTTTGTTATTCGATAAGCATGGGATAAAATAATACCACCTATAAGTGTGGTATAGTTTTATTCGATTCTAATGGGATAAAATATTATTAATTTCGAGTGCAATTCTATTACGTGTTGCACCAAACGCGGGATATGATAAAGATATCCAATTCACCCTTGCACCAAACACGGGATATGATTTGTTCATCATATCCTTTCTGACAACAAATACTATATAAAATTAATTAATCAAATCCTACTTCTAATCCCGCATGACAAACACATCCTAAAAGGATTGCCGCCCTCGTACTCTTCTCTGAAAACTTACTTTCCCTTTGGTTCTATCATAACTCCATCGCCGTCTGGCCACCTTCGACCTCTTTTGCTGCATCACCATCTCCTAAGAGATTAATTAACTATCCCGTCAAACTACCATTTACGAGATTTGAGCCATGTCAACTCATGTAAAGAGTGGAAAATCATTCCAACTGCGTACATTTTTAACTTTTTTTTTGGGACAGTTAATTTCTTTTGTTTTATGTTTCCATTTTAATTTTGTTTGTCCTTATCTGAATTTACTGATTAGGTTGGTTTTTTGTGCTCCATTCTTTTGACCGTTAACATTTTCAGTGGGAAAATATAAATTAAATATTTATTTTTGTGCTTCATTTCTATGACTTTTGTACATTTAGAATATGTATGTGCTCTATTTCTACACTCTACTTTTGTGACTCTTTATATTTGGGGGTAATACAGGACTACACCACTAAAAAAAAAATTATGTACAAACAAGACCCATTGAATAGAAAACATCAAATTCAATTGCAATTTGGTATTGGATTTAGAAACAAATTTCAAACCACATACTATGACAGTGGTTAAAAATTTAAACACAAGCATGTGACAAGACAACCTATGAGCACATTGTTAGAAACAAACTAGAGACCAACAAACTAAAAGAGGAGTATCTGCCTACTATCATAAAACGAAATAAGTGCTAAGTGTTTCTTTGTAGAAAGGAAAGGAAAACAAAAATCAAACTATAATTTTTATTTCATACTGTATTTTTGAATTTCGTGAAAATCAATTAAATGATAAAAAAAAAAGAATGGTTCTTTGTAAGGGTGAAAAATTGTACCAAATATACCGTACCAAACTATACCATACCGTACCATTGTCAAAATGTACCGAAATTTGGTAATGGTACAATACCGATCGGTATTGTACCACACCGATTTTTTTGGCACGGTAGTGGTACTCAAAATCATTAACAATGTTATACCGTACCGTACCGTACCGAAATATTGGTATTGCCATAGTATTACCGTACCATATCATTGCCAATTGTACCATTATGCCAAATACAAAAATATTACCACAATATTTACCAATAACATTTAGATTAAGTGTCCAAATTTGAGCTACCAAGTTTTCACTTTCACACTAATTTAGGATTTCACACCCTCACTCACAAACACTCCGCCCCTCTATCTTCCTCTCTTATTCTCTGTAAATCTGAAACCGCCACATACCCATTGTTGCATTACCATCAACACCACCATACACAATATCAAATTTCAGTCATTTCATTGGCCCCTCACCTTTCCAACTCTACTAAACCCATTTTAAGGCTCTTCTCTATTTGAGGTTAATTATCTCTCTCACTCATAGTCTCTCTTTCATTCATCATACATTCATACGTATCAAATGTTTGCGCCATTTCTTATTATTCACTTTCATTTCTTTATTTCTTTTTAACTATATCCTACAAACCCATGATGATGAATTAGCATTTTGCAATGGCCAAATAAATTACATATTCACCGATCATTCGGCTTCCTTTAATCAATCAAAGGCTAATTGTATTAAACTTCAAACTTCAAATATCAAATATTTATCTTCATTTTTTTCTAATCATATGAAACTTCAATCCTTCGATTTTCAAGTATTTGATTTATGCGTATGTATTGATTATAATTTATGAAATAATGTTTATACATGGTTTAGTGTTCTTAGAACAGTCAATTGCTCAAACTTAATTAAAGGTAAGTAAAAATAATTTAATTATTTTATTTTAGAAAAAGAAATGCTCACTTTTGACTTTCTAGTTTCAATTTTTTTTAAGGACTGAATTTTTGGTAATGTATCGTAGCATACCGATATTTTGGTATACCAAAAATTTGGTATGGCAATGGTAATGGTAATGGATTTCGGTATACAGTACACTCGGTATGACTTGGTATTGTACCAAAGCCACCCCTAGTTCTTTGTGGAAAAAAAGAAAAAAAAATGTAACATATTTTCACATGTGCTTTTTAATTTCATGAAAACAAATTAAAAGGAAAAAAATTTGTTTTCGTGGAAAATAAAAGAATTCAAACTACAAATTTTCTTTTACAATGGCTTTTTCAATTTCATGAAAATAAATAAAAAGGAAAAACAAATATGTGGTTCTTCATGGAAAAGAAAAAACTCAGTTTAAAACTCATGGAAAAGTGAAAAGTAAAGAAAAAGCCACTCTATTTAATGTAAAAAAATTAAAGAAAGAAAATAGAATAAATAATGCAAGAGAGAGAGGATTTGGGTATATTTATAATTTCATGAAAACAATTTTGATTTGGGTATATTTGAATAAATTCTTAAAATAATTTTTATTAGACATGATCTTATGTTTTCTAATACTGTTAACCTTCCATCAATTTTTAACATTTTCTTCTTCCTTGCAAGAAAAGTTCCATTTTTCACTCTTCTTCACCTCGTCTTTGTTTCAACTTCCAAAATTAAACCAAACCCATCTTAATCAAAATTAAAATCGAATCTAAAATCAAAATTGAAATGGAAGCTAAAGCGAAAATCTAAAACTAACTTGAAAATTAAGAACTGATAGTTAAGAAACAAAATCAATAAAGTTAGAAAGGAAGTGGAGTACATAATTAAGACATTATTTATTTTTACTAATGAAAAACATGGCAAAAGTTGTCAGGTAGCATCCATAGCGTGGATCAGATGCACAAATCATGTTCTTAGGACCCCATATTTCTTGAGTTAGCTACACAGTGATGGAGATTTATACATACATATATAAATCGGGGGTAAAATCATAAAAAAATAAATTATTTATCCAAAAAATAGATGGAGTCAGAAAATATGAGGTGCGTAGTAAAAAATATTTGGGGAGATGTATTCAAATAGGGTTATCTGCTTAAGGAGTTGAAGTTAATAAACCCTTAATGCAAAAAGACGCCCTGATATGCATTAAAGGCAAAAGAATGCCATGATGCACATTAAGTGTAGGATACTTTTTCTCTTACAATCACGGCAGTCTTGGACCTGTTATTACTGCAGTTGCCATAAGATGGAAAATAAGTTGTCGTATATAGTATAAGTAAAGTTTTGGAATTAATTTATCCGGCAAAGGATATGGTATTTACAGGGAGAGGGAAAAAGGACATTGAACATAGTGAACAGTTGTTGCAAGAAGGTGACTAGGTAATATGCCTCGAGGGGACTACTTGCAAGGATCAGTTTTTATTGAGGTTAGTGATAAAGCATTTTTTTGTCCTAAGAAAAACAGTAGATCAAAAACCCATAACTTTATTAAACTACATTAATATTGTAAATAGAGAAAGTAAGGGGACGAGTTTATAAGGAACGAGAGTTATAATTTGTATTAATATAACTACTTTTATAGCATAAAAATAACATTGTATTGAAAATTAAATTGCACACTAATCTAATATGAAATAAAAACAATATTACTAACATAGTTGGATGAAATTCCAAATACTTATCTACTTTGAATTACATCTGATAAAAAGCAAACAAAACCCTCCATAGGCTTGTACGTGTAAATTTATTGCTTCCCTAATTCTCATAGTACAATTTCAATAAAAAGATATATCGGCTAAAAATACAAACAATTCATCACCTAATATTGTACTATAAAAATTAAGGTTCAAAATTTCATTATGTTATTCCATCATAGATATTTCTTCATAGAAATATATTTGCTAAAAATACGAATAACCCCTGCATAGCATCGCATAATTAATATGAGGAGCTTTCAGGATTCTGATAAAAATGCAGACAAATTCTCCAAAATTAAAAGTTGTACAATAAAAATTGGGAGATTAAAAAAAATATTTTAGGATCTATTTTGTATTCTGGCTAATCCCTTGGGAAATTAGAGCATCAATGTATGGAATAAGGAAGGTGATTGGGGAGCAGCGGCCAGGGATTTGGGATGGGCAGCCGGGTGGTGGGACAAGCAAGGGGCTCGGATTAAATGGGGCATGGGCTTGGCTTATATTAATATAAGAGATGGGCTCAACTTTGGGTTAATGGGCCAAAGGGTTTATGAAGGTGACTAGCTGGGCTGCAATGTGATTAATTATGGGCTCACGAAGGTGCCTAGCTGGGCTATAATATGCTTAATTATGAGCTTATATAAGTGACTAGCTGGGTTGAAAGGAAAAAATAATAAAATAAACTCACCTCACCTCACCCCACCTAAAATTTAAAAGTTCACTCTCAAATTAAAAATCCTAGTTAAAGTAGTTTTGTGTTTTACGGTGTATATTTTATTAAATATAATCTATATATGTTGTTTTTCTCTAAGTGTGTATATATATATACTTATAGTTTAACGGTGGTGGTTGTCAAGGGAGGGCTGGGGTTGAATCTCTATAAGGTGGGATGTGGGTTTGAGGATGATAATAGTGGCTTGGGGTGGTGGGGAAGGGGGTGGGGGCTTGTTTGTGATTTGTTTTTCTTCTTCTTCTAGGCAATTATGTCAATTTCGGGGTTAAGTGCTAATGTCAATTTGCAGTATTATTAAGAAAAGTATGTGGTGGTTTAAGTAAAAAATTATAAAAGTTAGTTTGTGGTAAATTAAGAAATATTTGTGGTGTATTAAGACCATGTAATATCAAAAGTAAAAAAATAATCAAACCAAACGTTACCTTCACACATTCTTCTCTCAAAACACTCACGTACCTCCTTGGCTTGAAGTTTTCTTTGCACGGAAACAATGGATTCAGTGTATAAGTGACTAATTTTTTATATATTTGGTTGTTTATCGTCATATATCAATTTATTCGTACTAAAAGTATGCTATATGCTCTACTTTGTTTAAAAAGATTTAAGGAAGATGATAAACTTGAAGATTATTGATAAACGCATATTATTGTCGATTGTTATACTCTTTTATTAAGTTTGTTGACACAATTATTATGTTAATTATTGTTTTTAGCTTAAATATATTCGGTGCTCCTTTTATAACGTTTTGTATCTAATATAGTTCGAAAGAGTCTATTAATTTTGTTATATAAACATGTCTTCAAATGTTCGGGTTTGATTTAGCTTGCTTCAAATTGATAGCATTGAAGTTTCAAGTTGAAAAGCAATCCAACTGCCTTCCTGTGATTTCATCTAAGTTTTTCTTTGTTCTTAGTAGAGTACATATAATAAGTGTTTTACCCTTTACTACTCAACCAATTCCTAAGAAACAAGAAAAAAATTCTATAAACCTTAACAAACCATACTTTGGACTATATAGAGAATTGGATCTAATGAGCGGCACAGCTTATGCATTTAATTTATTTTAATAATTTTGGTAATACAGAAATCAAGTCAATGGTCTTTGTTTAGATTATTTCATGCATTTTAGGTGTTTCAGCAATGTGAAAGGCATGTAGATTTGTTACTTGGCAGCTCACATTTACACACATCCAATGTCGACCCAATGATCATCTAAAAAATTGAGTATATATATATGCATTGATTTGAAAGATATTCGTTGATTTGAAGAGAATTAGGTAAAACTCCCGCTTTGTTTCTTGTATAGATTTGTTTGAGAGCCACTGTTTTCATTTCTTGTATATATAGTTTGATTTTAGCAAAAGTCTTGCTCCTTTCAAAAGTATTACTATATTTTATTAGTCCTAGCATTCACCCAGTATGATCGAATTTAAACACATCACTAAAAATTCGTCTAATTTTAAGTTATATTTTTTTATCATTTTAAATCACGAAGTCTTATTCACCATAACACAAAATACTAAATGAAAAAGATAGTTCCTTAAAAAAAAGGCTTTGACTAATTTTGTTTAAATAAATTAAATAACAAATGTTACACACGTCATTTTTTATTTTAATTAAAAAACAACAACGAAGGATTGTCTATTTTATAAAAAAATAAATCAAAAAGAAATGCCAGTAAATGAATCAACTAGATGAAATAACATAGTAACCAATATTCATGTACTTGTGCAACCATTGTTGCAAGTGTATAAAAAAAAATAACGGAAAACTAGAATATAGACCTATATTTTGAACGATGGTAAATTAATTTGTTTATAAAAAATCATACAATAATTATAACACATAAAAAAGGTATAACACACTAGATCTTTTGTCAAATTTGAATAAAAAATTATAACAATAAAAAACCATCGGAATGTGTTATATCTATCAACACGAGCCATATACCAATATGTGTATATATAAATATTTTAATTAGTAAATAATATAAATAATAAATAAACTTTATATTTTCGCTCATTAAGTTATATCCATCAAGTAAAAAATAATATAAATAATTTTTAAAAACACGTCATAAATTATTATTTTTAAGTATTGGAACAAATTTAAATAGCATAAATTGATTCACTAGTAAATACTTTCTACAAATATTTAACATTTTAAAATTATTTTTGGAAAATTAAGAATGATAAATAATAAGAGACATAAAATAACTCTATTTGAAGCCCAATCTGCTTTTCTTAATTTGATAATATATAGCGATCTTCACTATCTACACTTGGTTAAGTTAATTATCTTAAGTACTATCTGTTTTGAAGGGAAAACGGATGGATACTTTTATAAAATTTGATAGAGATGATCTTTATAATGAAAAGAACATCTTCATCAAATGTCATCAAAAAATTCAACTCAAAGTGGGTTAACTAAACATACGATATATATATGTACACATATATGCACATTTTTGGAAGTTAAAATTTGAGATGTTTAGTTAACCCACTTTTCGTCAATTTGAGTTTTATGAAGAAATTTGGTGAAGCTAATCTACTTATTATAGAGATTATATCTATCAAATTTCATAAAAATACTCTTCAATTTATTTTTTAAAATAAATAATCCTTAAGTTAGTTAACTTAAGAATGGTTCTTAAAAAAGAAGAATCGTATATATATATATATATCTAATCTAATAACTAATACTAATAACAAAAACTTTTTACCATGAACTGACATTTGTCATCCATCCTAATTGTCACGTGTCCTTTCCTCTTTCTTAAATGTACAGCATTTTTTCTTTCATACGGTCTCTCACTCTCTCAATTGGAAACTGTCTTGAGCGATGTCAATCTCAAATTGTCTTCGATGGTTCTCCCCATCATCAGAAACTCCAATCGTCAGAAACTGCTATCCTTTTCAATCGTCAGAAACTCCAATCACGAAGCGGTTATTCTACAAATGGCTTTATAAACAAGACAAGAAAACCAATTCCACGCTGAATCCCTATTTCTCCCCATGTCCCTCCAATACATATTCACTGTGTCCCGTCCACTATGCTACAACATTTGAAATTCTTCCAGTAATGTTTCTCCCATTTTCGCCTTTATCTTTCTTTTGTTCTGGTGTATACATTATCTGTTAAACTAGGACTAAAAATTGTTGAATATTTTTTCCAATTCAATTTCCCTTCAATGTGAGTGGCTTTCAGTGTCATTCATTTATGTTAGTTTCAATGTGTCCAATTATGACTAAAATTGTTGAATTTAGACAATAATTTCTACTTTTCCATTTAATTCCCCTTCAATCGGAGTGGGTTTCAATTTCATTCATTTATGTGTCCGGTCGATTTCAGTGGGATTGAGTATAATTCATAAATTTCACCACATATGATGTAAATAATTCTCTCAATTCATATGAATTGTCCTCCAACGCCTAGCAAGGCATTTTCATTGACTTTTGAAGTTGGATTTTTCATTATCTGCTTTTACCTTTTTATTATGGTGCTTCTCCTAAACTTATGCATACAAATATATACAGACATTATATTCATATACAAACATTGAATTTGGGCTTTTGGCAATCCCAAAAGTTCAGTTACCCTCATATGCCAAAACTTTCTCAACCCCCTTCTATTCTAATTTTAGTTTCCTTCATCTTACAATAGTTTTAACCTTTATGTTCAATGGAAGTTTGTGAAAATGTTTAAGGATCATAATATTGACGGTTTCTCACAACCATTTTAAGATAATATTTTTTGCTAAAATTAAAGACCCTCAAAATTGTTTGATAATATTACCAAATGAATGCTCTAATGGTAAAAATCATTAACTCGTGATACAAGAGAATTATTGGCAAACATTAAGTCATTACGATGCAATTACAGTTGGGCCAATAGTCAAGTACATGCAACACCCCGCAACACTACTTAAAAGGTACTTACTATTCTCTGGTAATAACATATAACTCATAGTTCGTGTTCTTAATTTGTCTCTCAAAGACTTTATCGATGATTTTGCTATTTCTTTATAATTTCTTATAATGTAGTATTAGATTAGGTGAATATATTACAATAATTTAGTTTTTAAGCATGTGTTTCTAGAGGATTGTTTGATCCATCTTCGATGTTTAACAAGTGTTTAACATAATGCCACAAACAAATAATATATTTAATTCAACTCATGGTGCAAATGGTTGGTTGTAAAGATAAAGCAGTATCTTTGTTTAATTTAATTTCTTTTTGGGCTTAGTAATCTATTTCTCTCTCTCTCGATTTGTTTAAGAAATCTTCTTCTTTTTTTGCAACGGATTTGTTGGGAATTTTTGAAATAAGATGCTATATTAGAGCAATAGGGTAGTTTGGACTTGGAAATTGAGTTGGTCTCAAATGGCTAGCAGGTTGAGTTAAGAATTGTGGTATGTTGACTCAAAATAATAAGAGAGAGAAAGGAACCTAGGAAAATGATATAAATGAAAATAATCAAAGAAAAAGGGAAAACATGTGGTACAAATTTGGTATTGATTGTTATTGTTCATTTTCTAGAATGTTTTAGGAGTCAATGGATGCTTCTGAAGTGTTTGACGAGATACTGCAAAGTAAACAATGAAGAGATACTACAAAGTATTTTATGGCAATATTATTTCATAGCATTATATGTACTTTACATCTATGTAGTGGTGTCCGGGTAGTCTAGGAGGCCCTTCCACACACAGACAACAATTAAAAGCATTGGGACTTCATGTTTATTGTAAATGTAATACTAATTAACTACTTAATTTTTTACAAAATGGAAGTATAATTATACAATGTATAGTTATATCATTTCGATCAATAGAAATATTATATGTTCCTCCCTCCATCCCAAATTAAGAATTGACTATTCTCTTTCGAGATGTCCCAAATTTGGAGTCCTAAGTTCCTTTCCATATATCAAATCTTAGGATATCAAAAAAAGTTTAAAGTTAAACTAGACTTCTCTAATCTGGACACAATTATGCTTTATCATAGCCCTAATCTTGTCACAACTTGAAGAAAACAAAGATATTGAAGCCATTTTGGACTTCAAGGGCAAATGCTGAAAGTTTTAAAACTTTGATCGATCATTCTTTGTAGGAAACAAACATTTGAATGTGTTGCATCAATAGGTAATTGCTTTGGATTCTACTTTTCCCTTTTCATGCTTTACTTTTAATGGGGTATCCCCTCCTTTGTATCATCATGCCCTTTTATGCTATTTGATGCATATAATGCAGATACAAATAATAGGTTATAGTATATCCACCATTCTAAATTAATATCTCACTTTTACTTACTTGAGAAAGGAGTATATAAATTTATTCTTAAATATATATATACGTTATGCATCACTTATGGCAATAACATGTTTTGAAGCAAAATCTAATTTCCAAATTTTTAATTGATCCAATTCTAGAATTGACATAAGTTTGTAAATATGCCATTCTGCTATTGTTTTTAGGACTCCTCTCGCCTACTCTATCAGTTAATTAAGAGTTATTTTTCAATCCTTTTTTTATCTAACCCCAAGCAAACATGCATTTTGTGCCCATACTTATATTAGCAAGGTATTTAAAAAAATTTCTGTCTAAACTCAAAAGAGTTGCAGTTATGTGACATCTTTAAAGTAATTACTTAAAAAAGATAATATAGTCAGATGCACGTACATTTTAATTTGGATTATCATTTTGGGACACTTGGGCTATTATGGAAAAATGGTTTGCTACATATATATGAATTTTGTTTCACTATTTGTGGATGTTTCTTTTGTGGTCATAAGATTAGTATTTTGAAATACTTGAACTATATTATCATTTTTCCCTACGCCAACAATAAATTATAATTTTACAGGTTCAAATTTGTTAAACTAACTAACTCCACATGCCGGAATTTTTTAAAATTAAGGCCTTACATGTAATTTACTATTAAATACGTTCTAAATCATGCTCATTAAACCTGCCATCACATACAGCACCATGATTAACCGGATTCCGGAGGCTTAAACCTCCTAACAGAATTCAAGGTGTCACATATCCAACCAAAAGTTTTTCACAAAAATAATCTTCAAAACTTATTACTCATCATACAGCCATTTCTTATGACAAAGAATTGAATATAACCTATACCCGTAGGGTTTGTTTATTGATTCTTTATATGCCACCACAAGGGGCAACCATATTGTGTGTGTCCTCTACTTTTATAATTTGAGCACACTAACTCTTCAAAGACATTCTATTATGGCCGTCCTTGTACCTTATCATCAATGGAATGGCCATGTTACGGTTGCTATGCTTTCTTTGTTTTTCTTGAGAGGATTCAGGCTTATCATTTGCTACTTCCTTCCTTTTTCCTTGGGTTGTCTGCTCGGCCTCTTCACTTTATCCTTAGCCTAAAGGCTCTTAGCCAATTTATTGGGGCGCTATTCGGCGAGAGAAATCTACATAGCTAGGTCGAAGCAATAGCATGCATCCATTAAAACTGATAAGGACCTCGGTACCTTGGCAATGGTTATTGGCTAGACAACTTCTCCACTAAAACTGAACACAGGGGTGTCGGTACTTTTAACTTGGGAGACTAGGAGCTTTAACTTCTCATATAGGCTATGGTACATTGAAAGTATTGATGTTTTGTGTGAGGACTAGAGCGTCATTGTGCATTGCATCCATTCCATACATATCATTTTCTATGAAACTTAATTCATAAGCATCCTTGGCTTGCTAACTCATTTTGCAATTGTAACTGACATTACTTTAGGTGGAAAAGCTTTATCTACACATTGGGCCTTCTTGACGTGTACCCTAATTGCATCTTTGACACAATATCTCAGCTGGTTACACTGTAAATTTCCTTTATCAAGCCGACCACAATCTTATTAGCTGGTTTCTTCATTGGCACCTCATCCTCTTCTTCATCATCATCACATCATTCTTTATCGGTGTCTAACCCTTCTTTATGTACCCCTTGTTGACCAATCTCTCAAAAAATTGCTTGATGGATTTATAATTCTTGGTTATGTGATCATGGTCCTTAGGGTAAGAAAAATGGAGCTTAGCATTTCTTACACTGGGAATGTCCCCCATTGGCCAAGGCCATTCAAAAAAGGGTTCATTCTACATATCAAACATTATCTTATGGATAGGCTTAGTGAAAACTGTGTTTACCCCATTGTATCCATCTTCACTTACCTTGCTTAGTTCTTTTTTCCTCTTCATTTTTGAGTTATCAAATTTGTTGTTGTTGCCACCCCATTTTCCATCATTTTCCCCACTGTTACCATATCATCATCCTCCATGCGAGAATACTCTTTGACGCGAGCATACTCTCATCAAATTAAGGAGTAAGGATGGACTTTGGTTAATGAATTATAGATCTCATTACTGTCTCTAGGAAAGTCATACTTGAATATATTGAGAGAAGATATGAGGTCACGATCCTCAGTTCCTAGTATCGTCATGAGTATTCTTTGAGGGTTTCCCTATTCTTCTTTCTCATATTTGTTAAGGCCTCTAGGCCTTTAATTATCCTGTTGTTTCTGATGAACCTAACCGTGAACTGCTCGGCTAGTTCTCCAAAGTTATCAATCTGTTGGGAAGGTAGTAAAGTAAACCATTTAAGAGCTGCTTCCCCCAAACTTGATGGGAACATTCTACACATTAAATATTATTTGAGATCCAATAGGCCATGACCTGTGCGTAATACCTAAATGATTAGATGAGTTTGTTCGGCCGTTGTAAATGTTAAATTTTGGCATCGAGAACGTCTTCGGCATATGAGCCTCGGCTATCTTTTGGGTGAATGGAGACCCATTATATTCTCCCAATGACTTGTTTTCCATGTCCTTTGGGGTGTAAGCAACAACTTTTCCAACAATAATAGAATCAATTAGCTTGTGAATATCATTTTCTGCCCAAGTCTATGGGAGACCATCTTTTTAGTAAACCTATCAAAACACTAGAGTTGTGTTTGGTTAATGTTTCTAGACAAGTTTTCTAGATGAGTTTTAAAAAAATTGGTGTTTGGTTGAATGTTTTGAATTAAAGGTTTTATGTTGAAAAGTGAATTTGGTTTTGTTTGACTTTTTTTCAATCAATGAAAAAACGCATAAAATTTTTCAAAAAATAGTCACAATGGATCTTATTTTATAGATCTCGATGAGTAGGTTTCAAATATATATATTTGATTATTTTTTGATTTTTGGATTTAAAGTTATGGCGTTTTAAAAAAAAATTAGAGAGAGAAAGTATAGTGAAGTAAATTTTGGAAAGTGTGAAAGTAGAGTTAGTTTTGAGTTGAGTTTTTAAAATTTTGGGGAAAAAAAAAGTAGTGAGCAACCAAACACAACCTAGGTCTTTTATGTGCCGGTACCACTGCTGGATCTATAGGACTTTCTTTTTGAATGGCTTTAGCCTTCCCGGTTACTTAGCCTTCAGGATCTGTGGGAATTGGCCAGGCCATGATATGTGGGTCTATTCTTCGAGCAAAGGATGCATCAAAAGTTGTTTCCAATTGACTATAAGTTATTTTCTTCATCTCCTCCTTTAGGAGTTGCATGAGTGCTTGGTTTTCTACTTTGAGCTTCATAAGCTCAATTTGGGAGTCCCCCTCTCCCACACTACGAGCAGCATAGTTACTATCATAATCATCATTATCGTAGCCTACTAGCGTAGCATGATCCACTTGGGGTTGTGCTTTCATCGCCAACCTCTAGTGGGACAGTATGTGACGGTTGAGGGCCTTATAGCCTGCTGCATGTTTGTACCATGGTTTAGAAAATAAAAGAGAGCTAATTTAAGTAGCTAGAAAGAAAACTGAAAAGTGCTTAAACAATGATTCCCACATACAACGACAATTGTGGGTGCCAAAACAATTGGGTCTCCCCACTAAAGATTGAGTTTAAGCATAATTCAGTAAAGTAATGAAGTAAAGGTGAATGAGAATAGGATTTTGAATGTAGATAGGTTCCTTTGGTAACTTTTACGCTATTCCGATAGTACGTCATCCTTTTTGTGTGTATCTTTATATTAGCTCAAAGACAGAAAATTTAGGGAGTAATAAAAGTAAGTTATTAACTTTCTCTCTATAGAGTTTTTTACCAAAAAAATCAGGACCCTTGTAACGAGCTTTCCCCATTAGTTTTATAGTCATAGAATTTGGATCATATGTGCCCCAGTGTGAGAATCCGCAAATGCGACACCCGGGTTCTCGTTCCCGTTGGTGGGCGTCTGAAACATCGGAAAGGATTCCGTTGTTCCATTTGCTTCTATGTGTTGATAATTCATATCGGGTGTCCCTCTATCCTATTTCTAGATGCAAGAGGGTTCGTTCAGAGTCGCCAGTACGTTTTACGAGAAAACGGACAAAAAGGGTCGTGTAAGAGGAAAGGCTACAGATAAGCCTTTCTTTACACGTTTGTCTACGAAACCAGGATTCTATAGAGTTCGGGAACTATATTACGGTTTGGGAAGGTGTTAAGCACCCATTCCGCCCTTTCGGTCTCTAGTGGTCTTTATATGTTTATTCTATGTTGGAAAACTTGGATGCTTTTACTGATATTCTACTGCTTTATGAAAATAACTAACGAAAACCTAATTTTCGGGCGCGTTAGGAATCTACCACAACTATGTCGCCACTTCGCTTACTAGGACGGGGATCGACCTGCCCGGTCAGGTCGCGGGGTGCGGGGCAGCGCCCCGTTAGAAAAATCGAGTTCTAAACAAGTCTACAATAAAACTAATATACAAATATCTTATTTAATTACTAGAAGAGACTTTACTTACCTTCCCGACGATATATATAAGAATAAGAGAGAGAAAATATAATACGGCAGAGAAGACCTCCGGCGAATATTAGCTTTTCCTCTTAGAAATATTTCCAGCGGTCTAACTCTAGAAGGTGGCACTTCGGGTACCAAGATTAGATCCGAGACTCTTGCGGAAATAAATGTTATCGCAGATGCTTCCGGAGAAGGCTTAAAGATTAGAAAATATGAGAGAGAATAAGGAATTTTAGTATAGAAATTGTGGCGAGAAGTTGCCGTCTAGAACCCTTGGGGGTGTTGGCCTATTTATAGTGCTCGGGAGAGATTGTCGCGCGACATTCCCCCTGAAAGGGCAAGTGTCGCGCGACATTTCCCTTTGTCGCGCGACAAACAGCTGAAGTGATGGGTTCTGACACTGTGATGTGTCAGAAAGTGGTTGGTCGGGTGCAGAGAGGGATTGTCGCGCGACATGGTGGGATTGTCGCGCGACATTCCAATGATTGTCGCGCGACAATGCGATATGTCGTGCGACAATCTTTGATAAAAATAGGTTTGTCGCGCAACAAACCCCCCCGGGGTAGTTACTGGTGCTCGGATGGGTCCTAGACCCCAAAAATAGTAGTTCTCGAAGGTCGTTAGGGTTCTTGCGGGGGTCACGGATCGGGGTGTCTACACCCAGTAGGGTAAACAACAAAAGATCAAAGAGGGCAAAACTTAAGTATCAAGCCAAAGTTGTTACATCAGTAAGACTATCTCGACTGGGAAAGGCCTCTTCGGCATTCTTCCCTCTATCAAGCTAAAAGCCAATCTCATTCTCTTGTGTTGGACTTGACGTCGGCTACCTGGTTGGTTTTGGTTGAATTATTGGCCTCATAAAGTTGAGTTAGCCCAAAACAAGGTAATTGTTTTTGGGCTCCCTTAGTTTCTTTAAAATAAATTCTTTTTTAGATAATTGCAAAAAGTACTTGATATGAATTTAATTTTAATATGGGCCCAAAGTAAATAAGATTCCCACTAGAGAATTTTAGTTCCACTCACACTTTGTTAGTTACAATGGGATGTATTAAAAGTAAAGGTGTAGTTTCGATTAATCGATCGATAAATTATTTCTACTAAAACCAAAACTGAGATATTAATTGGTATTTGAAATTAGAAGTTGATACTAATTACTAAATTACTAAAAAATTTTGCTATATTCTTTATTTTCGGTATATTTCAATTGTGCCATTTTATAAATATAAAAATTTGTAATACTTCTAGTAAAATTCGAGAGAGTTTTAGATTGGAGGCTAACTAGAATTTAAGCTTTGTTTATTGAATGAAGTCAATAATCACGATTAAAAAAATATTAGGCAAGATCATTTTATAGTTTCAATATAAAAAATTATTGAAAAAAATACTAATTTATAAAACTTAAATTCTCTGTATTTATGGTAGCTATATTCAATAACTTTTAAATATAATTATCTAATAATTTTGATATTACAATTTTTTTAATAATTTGGGCATTGATTTGTAAGCAGCTTTTGATATTTTTAGTACAGTACATCAGTATTCCAGTTGCATGTTATGCGAGTAATACCATAAGCATACCATATAGGTATCTTCAATTTCAATCTTCATATAGATTATCATTTACTCTTTATTTTGCCATGGGGCCTTCTATAACCACCCAAAAATGTGAATTTATAGTTAATTAACAAAAATGAAAGCAAATATTTTGGCTAGTATAACGATCTTATGCTGATAGTGATATTATAAACATGTTATTGCATCAAAATAAATAAAAAGAATCAGGAAAAATTGTAACATACAATTTATTTATTTAAAAAAAATCAAAATTAAAAAAAAAACAAAGGAAAAAAAATTCTTTATATTATAATAATAGCTCCAATAGGTAGCTAGTTTTACTCTTTCGAAATGTGAGGCCTTTAACTATCAGCAGCTTGAGAAACTTAAAGATGATTAATTTTAAATAAAAAGAAAAAATAATACAAACAATGGCTTGTCAACTCTAGGTTCCTGTCGGGTTCGATTGGGAATTTCCCAGATCAATTTCTTGTAGTGACAAATCTGTTGTGGCTACCGGCATGCACGAACCGCGAATGTAGATTAGTTGATGTAAGTAAAAGGTAGCCTGGACACTGTGTGATTAAAAATAAATAGTCAACCAAAAAAAAAGGAAAGAAAGAAAGAACAAAAATATTGTTTACTACACATATTTATAAAAGTGGAGGCTGCTCTTTCCTCTTCATGGGTCAAAAGGTTAAAACTGCAAAGATGGGGCGCAATTTGGTAATTAATGAATAACAAATTCCTTCATAAAGCCATTTTAGATCAAAAGGCAAGTAAAAAAATAAATTCACACAACTGTTACTGGAATAAAAAAATGATATCTAATAGAAACTCAACAAGAAATTTCTCCCCTACCTCAAATTGATGATGAAAGTAAATTGTGCGCGTAAACCTTTTGTATTTTTTTTCCTCGTATTATCTTCTTTCTCTTTTCTTTTCTCTTTGCCTTCTTTCTCTTCTACCCTTTTTCTACATCTCTCAGCAGATAGTTTGTATTTCTTTTTTTTTTCTTCTCACTTTTCTTTTTCTTCTCTCTTATTTCTTTCTTTTCTTTTTCTTCACACCTCTTCGATTGCTATTAACAAAATACACTTACATATATAAAATAAGGTAGAATAGACTAGACTAGACTAGAACACCTATATGTATGTATGTATGTATGTATGTATGAAATCCAATCAAATAAGTATGGCAACAAGAGATAATATCTACAAAATGGTCAACCAATTAAAGTCAAATTTCAAATATTTTTGTCAAAATAAATCAATATCTTTGAAAATACAGGTTTTACACATTACTTTTTATTGTCTGATCAACAATCTCCTCCCTCTCATTGCAACCAAATCCTATACCAATCCCTTTTTCGTGCAGCACCTCCAATCCAATTCTCAGAAAAAAGTAAGCTGGTGTACAAATTGAAGCTACCCAAAAACACCTGCATTCATAAAGGCCAACAAAAACAGGATGAGTCTCCAACATTAGATTGAAATTAATGACCAAAAAAAGAAAGTAATTCTAATTTCTAGCCAGCAGCCATGACAGAATATAACCCCGTCAGTAAACTACTTTCTAAATTCTTTAGATAGTTTTTCATTGTCCATTTTAGCAAAGTACTCAATGCGCATATTTGCAAAGAACCAATGAAGTAAACAGAGATATCCAGTCAAGAACAAAAATCAAAGATTTGCTAATTGCTTGATGAATATCCAATCCAAAAATACTTTTAACATTTTTAGACATTGCATCTTATTTTTGATTAAATCATAGGCCAGTGTGACTAAATTTCTTATACAACCCCTTTAGTTTTTAGAGAATGAAATGCCTATTCTTAGTTTAAATCAGAAATTCATAGATTTGACGGACATATGAAACTACTGGACCAAAAGAAAATGAACAAACAAGACATTACCATATATGTTCCTAAAGATAATACTAGCCAAACCTCCGGTAATTAAGAAATTCTAGAGCAAATCAGAAAAAGGGAAAGCAATTAGAAAGCAATAATGGAAGATATCACTTGAATACAGAAAATATTAAATGAAATGTCGAGTTCAGATATACCATAGTACTCGTAGTCAAAATTCGTATGTATCCTTATCCTTAAAACCTGGAAATACATTAGAGTATTGAGCGATTCGCATCCGTAAATGAACTAGTTCCCAAGGGATTCCATATTCACAAGTCCCTGGATCTCATTTAGTTTCTCACAACCAGCGGGACCTCAGGTAATCAAGATGTCCTAGAGCAAATCAAAAAAAGGGAAAACAATTAGATTGCAATCGTGGAAGATATAACTTGAATATAGAAAACATTAAATGAAATGTAGAGTTTAGATATACCATGGCACTTGTTGTTATGATCCATATGTATCCTTATCCTTGAAACATGGGAATATATTAGAGAACTCAGTGATTCGCATCCGTAAATGAACAAGTCGCCAAAGGATTCCAAATTCTCGAGTCCCCGGATATCAGTTAGTATCTCACAGCCAGCAGCAACTATTACTTTTAATTTTCTAAGATTTGAAAAATCAGGTAAGTTTTCAATCAACTCTCACAGCCAGCAGCAACTATTACTTTTAATTTTCTAAGATTTGAAAAATCAGGTAAGTTTTCAATCAACTTGCAGCCGCCAATGTCCAAATATTCCAAGGATATTAGTTCTTCAAGCCCCCCAATCTTAGCTAGCTTCTCACATCTATTGGCATATAATGCTTTTAAGCTTTTTAATTTTGAGAGATCCGGTATTTCTATGAAATTGCAACAACCCACGTCCAAAAATTCCAAGGATTCCAATCTCTCTAGTCCATGAATCTCGATTAGCCGTACACAACTTCGAATTTTCAATATTTTCAACCTTTTTAAGTCAATCAGACCAAATACTCTTTCTATGTATTTGCAACGACTCATATCCAAAACCTCTAAAGATTTCAGTCCGCCTAGGCCTCGAATCTCGGTTAGCATCGTACCAGAAACATCTATTTTTTTTAAACTTTTTAAGTTTGATAGATCTGGTAATCCTTTTAAGTAATCGCAATTCCTCAATGACAGAAGTTCTAAGGACTCTAATTTGTCTAGCCCTGGAATATCAGTTATTGGAGTTGCGAGTCTAGGACCGGATTTGTTGACTTGCAGTTTTTTTAATTTTGTTAACCTGTTTAGATTGGGCAGTATTTTCAGTAAATGACAGGATGATGCATTCAAGTATCTCAAGGATTCCAATTCTTCAACACCATCGAGACTACAGAGCTTGTAACAATTATTTACCGATAACCTCTCTAAATTCGAAAATGCGGATAAGAAATGAACTCTCCTTAAGTGATTGCAGTGATGGAGAAATAGAACTTTCAACTTTTTTGACATCTGTAAGAAATAAAATATAGAGAAAAAAAGAGTCAATTTTAAAGAGAATATGATGACGATGAGACCATTGAAATAAAAGCAGATCGAGATGGACCTGAATCTGACTCCAGAGGTTCGACTGCTCCGTGATGTAACTAAATGATAGATCAAGAATAACAAGATTTCTCAAGTGAAGATTAGTTGCTGTAAATTCCAACATACGACAACTCCACTTAAGCCATCTTAAATTTGGAAGACAATGCTCAAAATCACCGTACAGAGTATCCCGAGGATCCAGAGTAAGATACCTTAGATTTGGTAGCCTAAGAAACTTTTCTCCTTCAAGATGGCATAGGTTATAAACCTTCTTAAAATAGCGAAAAGTCGTAACCTTTTCTGTTCCCTGCAAAGAAAATGATGGTTGAAGGCAAAGGGCCTTAACCTTTTCTGTTCCCTGCAAAGAAAATTACGGGATATAATTTAGTAAATAAAAAACTAATGTAACTCAGAGGATACTTTTGCATAAATCTCGATTTTTCAAAATTTAGTCAAATTTTGGAATCCTATAAATTATATGATTTTATAATACGCTACAAATTTTGAGTTTGATCCATTAATTTTATAATACGGCTATAGAATTTGAGTTTGATTCATTTCCTTTAAATGATCCCTCACCTCCATTATCAGTATTTCTATGTGTATCGGACGATACACATGTATTTGTCGCGATATTTTGACGTATATTATTTATGTGTACCGTACTTAATTTTTTCGCCGTTTTTAGCAAAACGACGTTGTTTTCCATTTTTTCTTTCTTTTTAGAAAAAATAATTTAATAAAATAGCTTAATTGAATCCTAAAACCTCAATACGAGAGAGACGTCTGACGACGCCCAACGGGAAGAAGAAGAAACTCGTCGAAGGCGGGCAACGGAGCTTCCACTCAAAGAATCAATACAAGAGAGAGAGAGAGAGAGAGAGAGAGAGACGACGACGACGCCCAATTGTAAGTTAACAATTTGAAGGGACGAAGACTCAACTCGAAGAGAAGAAGGCTCTACTCGAAGAGAGGGAGGGAGGGAGGGAGGGAGAGAGGGATCTGTGAGAATTGGAGGATCTTACTTGATGGATTTCTTCAATTCCTGAAGCATGCTCCTCTTTTTTTTATTCTTCTTCTTCTTTTTCGGTTTGATGAAATGTTGAGAGAACGAGAGGAAGAAGATAGCCATGGTAAACTTGGATGGGAATTTGGTCCTTCTCAAGAGTTCTAAACAGAAATATCTTTGGAAAATGTATCATATTTTATATTTACAATAATTCACCTTATACTTTTATGAAATTATTATTTAACCTTTCTCCTTAATACTTTACATTTTATTATATTTATGGGATGCCCTTGCATGGAATATGTAATAGTTTACTGCATTATCTTTTATTTGAATTATATATATTTGGTGTATGTATGCATGTTCGTGTATAAAATAATGTATATTTATGTAAATATCAAAATTAAAGTGTATATTATGATACATTATGATACACGATATTATTTTTTGGTGATACAATACACTACCGATACACGATATCGACTACTTTAACTAAAATTCCCTTTTCTAACTAAAATGTATAAATGGATGAGAATGTCATTTAAACTTAACTTTTAATACTATATTTAGATAATTTATAAAATACGTATGAAATTTTCTAAAATTTTAAAAAAACAATTAAATTGAAAATTATGTGATTTCAAAATTACAGATTTCAAAATCTTATGATTTATCGAATAATATAATTTTAAAATTTTGTAAAAAAGAACATAATCTTATAAAAATAATGAATGATAGATAAGGATTTTACAAAATTGCCTTTGGTATTCACTTTAATGTATATGTACGCATTCATAGGAACACAAACCAAGCTGGACTTTTGTGCATCACGGGGCATAATCCATAATCCATGATATACGCTTATACTATTATTGCAATAAATTTATTTAGAGATTAATAAAGATATGATAATTGCAGGATGGAGAAAGTAAACTAAATATAAATATGCTATAAGATACTATATAGTATACTCAAGGTCTCATTTGATTCGAGTATTAAAAAGTGGGATGAGATTGTTAATACTACTTTTTTTATAATACCTTGTTTGATTCGCACAAATGTGCTGGGATTACTAATACCGGTACTAATTTAATATCACTCTTTGTGGTATAATTTAATACCAGAGGAGAGGTGATATTGTTTATCCAGGATTAAGAAAAATGAACCATATATTTTCAAAAATGCCACTACTACTACTACTACTATATTATTATTATTATTTTAATTTGTTTTAAATTTTTTTTTTAAAAAAAAATTAATTTAATTTTTTTTGTTTTTTGTTAGTCCAAAATATAATCTCGTATACAAGTTACATAATCAAACATGGTATTAACATCAGCATGAGATATCCCAGTATTAATGCTGCATGAATCAAACAAGGTATTAGTATTAAATTAATACCAAGATTAATAATCCAGTATTATTAATATTGGTATTATTAATCCCACTGACTCTAATACCTGAATCAAACGAGGCCTAAGTGTATTAGTACTAACTTATTATGTTATAATAAAATCACGGTGTAATTTAACGATAAATGTTTGCAGAGCAAACTTGTTAAACATGGCTAGCATATAATACACGGAGAAATCTTGATGATAATAAAAGATATCAAGAAATGATAAATGATAAAAATAATATATAATTAATATAATGTCCAAAAACATTAAGAAAAAATCAACTGTGTAGATCATACACACACTTAGATAAGCTTTTATTTTAAGTCTATGAAAATTAAGCATAAATAATATAAAGAAATTGTAGACAACATATGTAAAAATAAAATTAAAAATATATAACATAAAGAACAAAAAAATTACAAAAATTAAATGCACTTGTTAATCAATTTTTTGTATTTAATTTAAAAAAAATGTTTTGAAAAATAATTCCATATAAAAAAGGAACAATTTAAGAATTCATATCCCGGCTGAAATTCAAAAAGCAGTGACTTGCTTTTGAAATGAATACTTTATTTAAGGACTATCTTTATCTTAACTTACGGACAATTTTAAACCACACATTCAGTCAATCGGTTATATTTCTTTAATTGCCCAATTTCACCCATATTTAAATTACGAACAATTTAACCCATGCAAAAATAATAACTTTCATCCAAAAAACTGTTTTAAGTAGTTTTTTTGTAATACACTGTCTTATGTAACTTTCATTTTAATATCAGTTTAAACCTACTAACTACGATCTATATGGGATCTGACCTGGACCATTTTAATACACTGTCTTTTTCACCCAAATACTAGGGTTATTGATGAAACAGCGAAATATGTTATATATCTTCCATGTATAGAAACAAACTTTATTCGACTCCTAAAAGGAATATAGCATATATGTGAAGTTCTTGGCATTGCACTTTATAAATTTGTTTATGCATGAAGTTTTGTAGTGACAGGCTGTGGGCATTTATTATAGAAGTGCAGAGGTCTTGGTATATGTCAATTTTTACAACTTTAATATTCTCAGTATATAGTTGTCAACCACAATATATAAAGCAAAATTTAAGGCTTCCTCTTTAGAAGGATCAAGAGGATATTTGCCCCTTAAACCGATGGAGCGGTTTGTACAAACCTGCCGCTTTTATTTTCCCTACTCATCAATTTTTATATTTTTTTGGAATTATTGTGTTTGTTCACACTATATCATAGATATGTAGAGTTATGCTATGAAGAGAGATTCATTCATTTTACCAAAAAGAAGGGATGTCCATGTGGAAGGGTAAATAGATAATTTTTTAATGAAAGTTAGTAGAATGATCTATATGAATAGGTCACCTCCACCAAATTTCGTAAAAGAATTCAACGTAGAAGTGGATGAGATGTTCATAAAAAAATTCAATGGCAGAAAATGCATATATATATATATTATCTATTTTTCAATACACCCTTCTAGGTTGAATTTTCTTACGAAATTTAGTGTAGGCGATTTACTCATTATATAGATAAATCTCAACAAATTTGCATTTAAGAATTCAATTATTTACTCCTCCAAATGGACATCTCTTCTTTTTATTAAAATGAGATCTTTATAGCCTAATATGATACCTATATATATTCGTACGATTTACCATTAGCTTTGTTTGTACATGCGATGTTGTGGCGGCTTCGCACTAGGCAAAGGACCTTTGTTCTTCATGTACAACTTGTTGAGTTTTTAGTGGGACTTGTTAATTACTTATGATTTAAAAGAAACCTTTGCACTTTTATCATACTTAATTTTTCTCTCTCATAGTTGAAAGACTAATTTCACGTAAGGCAACGTTGTCACAGATATGGATAGTTATAAGGGAGGAGTGTTTCTTTATGTGGTGCAACCTGCTATGAACATAGGTACCACGCACCCTTCTCTCACTCTTCTCTTCCATGCTTGAGTTTTGTGCTCTATTTTATTCAATGGTGATATACGTATAATATATATTTAGGTGTTTCATTTTTAACGCAATTGTTTAGGACAATAGAGGGTTTCAATTGAGTCACTAATGGTCTAGGTCAGATATGATTTCACTTGGATCGCAACGTAGGATCACCGTTAGTAGTTTTACACAGATGTTAAAGGAGGGTTTTAATTGAGTCACTATATAATTTACCCTAGCATGGCAATCCACATAAGCGGCCATATTGATTTACGAAAGTATAAAAGATTGTTTTGTTTTGTAAATTATTTTGTTTGTGACTAAATGAATTAAGAAGCAAGAGAAATACTGAATTTGTAAAAACAAAATTATATATTTTACCTGACCAGTCTTATAAACCTCGAAAGCTTTGTCACATTCCCACAACCTACTCCACTTCCACCACTCATCCAATTTTCCTTCACATGCAATATGTCTACCAAGGTCTCGCAGTTGATCATGCATCCCTAGGATATCATCATCTCCAACTGTTATAAGAGACTTGCGTACGAGAATATTAAGCACATTCCTTGGATAAAATCCGCAGGCATTCCACATGTAACAAGGAATTGTTTTATCCTGTCCAATGAAGAGACATGCGATATCAAGGAATATCTCTTTTTGCGCACCACTCAATGGGTCATAACTTAATCTCAATTTTTCCTGGACTTCCTCTGCAGGAATGTTTTTTAGCTCTTTAAATTTCTCATCCCACAAATCTTTATCTGTCTCACCATATAATGATGACCCTGTGACCACAAGAACTAAGGGAAGACCTCCAGCAGTGGATACAATGTTCTTAGAAAGGATATCATAACCTTCTGGGGGAGATTTGCTCATGAAGGCGTACTTGCTGAATAGCTCAAGAGAATCATCATTATCTAAGAAATCTGGTTTATAACTTCCATAAACTTCAGGATGACCATCTCTATGACAAGTATGTTCAAGTGCGCGCAAAACCTCTTCATTTCTAGTTGTAATGATGATCCTAGCTCGTGCATCAAACCATTTCCAACTTCCTGCAAGCCTATCAATTTGAGACTTTTCACTCACATCATCAAGAACAATTAGAACTTTCTTTTCATGAACAGCATCTTTGATTTTCCTGATTCCTTCGTTATAATCATCAATATCAGAGATTTTTGTCTTGAGGATATCTGAGCGAAGTTGGTTTTGCAAATGAACTATACCATTGTGGCTTTGTGTTTCTCGGACATCTTTAAGGAAGCTACGACATTCGAAGTGATGATGGTACTTGTTGTAGATGAGGTTGGCAATAGTTGTCTTACCTAGTCCACCCATGCCATAGATTCCAATAAACCGAACACCGTCAGAGTGAATGTTCAGAAGTTCCTCCATCTTTTTTATGCGACTAGGCATTCCAACCAAATCTAAATCTTCATGCTTATTGTTCTGCTTCAAAAATTCTAAGACTTTATTCTTGATGACTTTTACTAATTCTCCTTCATGCCTGCGACATATGTAATAGATATAAAATGTATCGAAAACTAATATCTAGAGAAGAAATTACCAATAACAGAGTTTAATAACTTTTTTAGTAAGTCAATTTGAGACTAAATTGTTTTGTTCGAAACAAAGTAAGTAAAGAAAGACACTTAAATTGTGAAGATTTTTTACAATAGTCTATACTGCATATAAAGCAGTAGTAGCAATAGCAATAATTAAAATAGCTAGATGCCAACTTTAGTATTTTATTGTAAAGTTTCTCAAAGTTTACTAACATTTGTCTAAACCCGATTTATAACAAGTGGTCTGTTTCTTTTGAATCTCTAAAATATGGGTGGCCAAATTCAGATTTAAATGTGAGCTAAAAGTGTCTGCTTTGATTAAAATTTCAAAAGTAACTTCAACTATGCTCCGAATCATGATTTAGAGGCTCTACTACCTCTTAATGTGTTTAGTGATGTAGGAATAATTGCATAATATCATTTTATATACACAAGCATAACAGTTTTGGGCATACATGAAAAGATAACGGTAAACAACTAAAGTAATATATTCAATGTCTATTTAGATGTTGTGTTCAGACATAAGACAAATAAAATTTTTAAATTCAAATTTTAGACTTCAGATTCAAAATATAAATTTGGACAAAAAAACAGATGCCACATAAGCTCACCCACTTCTTTTTAATTTTTTTTCTTCAAACACACTAGTAAATGAATTACAAATTAAATAATTATTAAAAATTTAAAGATATCATGAATACCCAATATATCTGAAAGCTATCATTCCCCTCTTTATAATTTTTTGTTGCTAGAAATAGAACATCTATTTAAGTTAATAAAAATCACTGAACCATGACTATTCCATAGCAAAGGTCCCAACTTATTTTTATGTTTTTTCCTCATTTTAAATGAAATAGTGCACACATGAGAAAAAATTGGGTTATTCTAGAGGGGATAGAATGCTATTTACTCGAACAAAAGTGGTTAAAGCAAGATGGTATTACCCGCCGGTTTCTTTCTTGAGTTCCAATCCTTTTAACTGTCCAACTTTTTTGAGACTATTCTTCCATTCTTGGATAACCTTTTTATCATAACATCGCTTCCGGTGTTGGCGAAAGGCCTCCTCGTAACTACCACGCTGATGTTGTACATCGTTAGGGTACTCTACATCGTAGAAAATAGGAAAAATCATTTGACCTCTATTTTTCAGACATTCTACCATATGTGCGAGCTCAAGCAGGCACCATTTCTTGGAAGCGTAGTTTTTGGAGAAGATAGGGATGGAGATTTTTGAATCCGTTATAGCTTTGAGAAGCTCAGGGCCAATCTCCTCACCGACATGAAGACTCTCACTGTCTCTAAAAGTGCGAATGCCAACATCGTTAAGAGAGGTGTAGAGAAAATCGGTGAAACCGTAACGGGTGTCTTGACCACAGAAACTCAAAAATACCTCATATTCCCCGACTAATAACGATGGATCTGCTGCTGCTGAGCTATAGGCAGACGCAGAGGCAGATGCTGAACTTCTGCTCATGGTGGAACCCCCTACTAATAACGATGGATCTACTGCTGTTGAGCTAGAGGCAGAGGCAGATGCTGAACTTTTGCTCATGGTGGAATCCCCCACTAATAACGATAATTCTGCTGCTGCTGAGCTAGAGGCTGAAGCAGAGGCAGATGTTGAAATATCGACACCAAACAATCTCATGATGGAACCAACAATCTCTCTCAACTTGTGTGTGATCGAAAAATTGAGTGATAGAAAGAAGGCGGCTTGATTTTTCTTTCTAAAATTTATCGATTTGAAGACGACTATGAATTGAGTGTTCTGTTCTTTCTAATTGCCAAGAAGGTAGCCGGAACTTTCCGTCCACTGGTCATTCTTGACTTCTACCAAAGCGTGTGGGGTCACAATAATTTCTGGAGGAGAGAAGTGGGCAGGCAATTATTTTTCTCTTCAACTAAATATGAGTGCTCCATAAAAAGTTATAATATAGAAAAATAATTAATTTTTAGTGAGATGTTAAAAAAATAAATTAAGTAATGTAATGAGATATTTTGTATTGTATACTTATTTTTAGAAGTAATATTTTTCATTAGACCTTTTGTGGAAAATTTTATCATCGAAAAAAATTTATATTGTAGAAAAAGATAAAAAAAAATTACAAATAAAATAACATCTCAATACATCACTCAATTCACTTTTCAATTTCTCATAAAAAATTATTAAATTTTTATAATTTGTCATTTGGTTAACGAAACCGAAGCATTCAAACACAAAAATAATTGTTCACTATTAATGCTAATAATTATTGATGGGGTAAATATTAATTTACCATTGGCCTACAAAAGTAAAAAATAATTTTATTATTGGCCTACAAAAATAATATTCTCCACTTTCTTTTTTATTCCACACTTTTCTTTAAATAATTATCTCACTCCATTATATTCTACACTTTCCTTTAAATAATTATTCCACTTCATTATATTCTACACTTTCCTTTAAATAATTATCCCACTTCATTATATTCCACACTTTCCTTTAAATAATTATCCAACTCCATTATATTCCACATTTTTCTTTAAATAATTATCTCACCTAACTCCACAAAAAATGGCCTTTTGCCCTTCATTTTTAACAAATTTACTTTTGTTGCCATTCTCCATTTACCTATAAATACCTCCCACCATTCATTCATTCAACACACAACAAAAACATATCTTATTTCTCTATTAAGATCCATCTATTTCTTTCAAGAGATATAAATTCATTGGCAATACAAATACAAGCCAATTTGAGAAGAAATAGAGGAGTCATATACTCTCTCTTCTCATACCCTCAGAAATAGAAGGGTCTTATACTCTCTATTTTCATACTCCAAAAAATACCAACAACCCTTATACACACTCTCTGCTACACAGTTTATTATTTATTCTGTTGAAATATTTGCAATCCTAATTCTATACTTATAAATAGAATTAAGGAAATTATAGTGAGAGAAGTTGGTAGCTTGTATTATCATCCAAATTGATTGCCTTTGAGCTAATACAACACAAGCACACACAAAAGGAGGACGTGAGCATAAGCGCTACCGGGGGAACCTACCTTAAAAAAAAAGTCATGTGTTCATTATTGCGCTGCATTTATTTTTTATTCACCGATATTTGCTTATTGATTGGTTAATTATCTATTTCTAGATTTTGACACCATCAGTTGGCGCCGTCTGTGGGAACGATAAGCTCTCTAAAGCTCTCGTTCTTTAGAAATTACAAGTGAATTTTCGGTGAAAAACTCAAAATTCCGCGGGTCTATGTAGCTCAATATTCTCGGGGGCATAACATTGTACTCAGAACTCCAAATCATGCGATTTTAGAGTCCAATTTGGAGAAAATTTCAAGAGCTACAACTTTTCAGTTCAAGACGTTTTCAAATTCGGCCATCTCAGGGTTCAAAACTGCGATACAAACTTTCTAGAATGAAATCTCGCGGGTCTACGGCGACTCAATATTACCAGGCGCGTAACTTTGTGCTCAAAACTCCAAATCATGCGATTCTGGAGTCCATTTTGGAAAACATTTCAAGATCTACAACTTTCCAGTTCAATCCGTTTTCAAATTTACCCATCTCGGGGTCCAAAACGGAGATACAAAGTTGCTGCGATAAAAAATGCAAAAATCTGGCAAGCCTACGCTAGCTCAAAATTTACGAGCGCATAATCATTCAAAATTTTGGTTACCCAAGGGGATAAAACCCAAAAGAAGAGATAAGTTATTTTTTATTAACTTATATATGATTTTTTCTCTTTGTTTTAATATATTTAAAGTTGTATCATTTTCTTACGATCAATAATATTTATTGTAGGAAAAATTGATGAGCTTCCAAAAAAATTACAATTGAATGTAATTTTTATCAAGTTCATCCGACAAATCACAAGAAAGAAATTTTCAGCGAATATCAAACTTCCACAAAGCCGAATGCAATTTTGAAGTCTATCAGACAACAACAGGACCACCTCAACCCAAAGAGACCGATCATCTACTGCTGCACCACTAGTCAGAGACCAAGATTTTGATGTTTCCTGGTAATAAAAGAGAAAATTGTCAAAATTTGACTAAGTCAGAAGGGAGCATGGCTCTACTCAAGACTTAGCAAAAAAGAACAAATTTTCCTTTTAAGAAACCCTAGTAATAAATAAGAAAATTGTCAGAATTTGCATAAGTTAAAAGGTAGTAAGACTCTACTCAAAACTTAGCAATTTGCCTAAAGTTAGAAGGGAGCGAGACTCTAGGGAGCAAGACTCTACTCAAAACTTAGCAACTTGCCTAAGTTAGAAGGGAGCAAAACTCTACTCAAAACTTAGCGAAAAGAACAAATTTTCCTTTTAAGAAACCAAGGACTTAAATGAGAAAATTGTCATAATTTGCCTAAGTCAGAAGTGGGCATGACTCTACTCAAGACTTAACCAAAAAGAACAAATTTTCCTTTTAAGAAACCAAGGACTTCAAAAAAATTCTTATCACCATATAGGTCGGGGAGAAGGGACGAGAGGCCTGTAGCATAGATTTCAAAGTCAGATGTTTTTGAAAAGCTGTCTGAAAAGGAGAGAGAGAGAGGAGCCTCCGACAG
Organism: Lonicera japonica; assembly: GCA_021464415.1. Lineage (NCBI taxonomy): Eukaryota > Viridiplantae > Streptophyta > Magnoliopsida > Dipsacales > Caprifoliaceae > Lonicera > Lonicera japonica. Next base: position 29,835,114 of record CM038465.1, on the reverse strand, counting down.
GGAGGATCTAAAAAAAAAAAAATATTCGCCGAAAGGGGGCCGAAAAATCCGCCGAAAGGGGCCGACAGAAAAAAAGAAAAAGAAAAGAAAAGAAAAGAAAGGTGCAAAAAAAAGAAAAAAATGAAAAAAAGAAAGAAAAGAAAGGTGCAAAAAAAAAAGAAAAAAAATATATATATATATATGTGTATATGAAATAAAGAGTTGGAAAAGGCCCGAGTAGAATCAAATTATTTATGATTAAAAGTATAGTGATCTTTACATATTAATGTTCCAAGCTCTACGACTTGAATCCAATGTCTAACGAGTTCTACACATTGATGTTTCGAGCTCAACGACTAGCATCCGAGATCTAGCTTCCTTGAACAAAGACTCGAGATCAATGTCTAGCCAGCCTTACACAATGATGTTCTGAAACTCTAAGACTAATGATCAAAGTCTAGCCAGCTTTACACATTAATGTTCCGAGCTCCACAAACTTATGGTCAAGAATTCGGGCCTAAGACATCTCGAACATCAAAGCTCAGAGTTACTACTAACTCCTGGATTAAGGGATATCCTCACCAATCAGCTCATCCGAGCTAAATGATAAGGATAGGGGGCAATTGATGGGGTAAATATTAATTTACCATTGGCCTACAAAAGTAAAATATAATTTTACTATTGGCCTACAAAAATAATATTCTCCACTTTCTTTTTTATTCCACACTTTTCTTTAAATAATTATCCCACTCCATTATATTTCACACTTTCCTTTAAATAATTATCTCACTCCATTATATTCCACACTTTCCTTTAAATAATTATCCAACTCCATTATATTCCACACTTTCCTTTAAATAATTATCCAACTCCATTATATTCCACACTTTCCTTTAAATAATTATCCAACTCCATTATATTCCACATTTTCCTTTAAATAATTATCTCACCTAACTCCACAAAAAATGGCCTTTTGCCCTTCATTTTTATCAAATTTACTTTTGTTGCCATTCTCCATTTACCTATAAATACCTCCCACCATTCATTCATTCAACACACAACAAAAACATATCTGCTTTCTCTCTTAGGATCCATCTATCTCTTCCAAGAGATATAAATCCATTGGCAATACAAATACAAGCCAATTCGAGAAGAAATAGAAGAGTCATATACTCTCTCTTTTCATACCCCCAGAAATAGAAGGGTCTTATACTCTCTATTTTCATACTCCAAAAAATACCAACAACCCTTATACACTCTCTCTCCTACACAATTTATTATTTATTATGTTGAAATATTTGTAATCCTAATTCTATACTTATAAATAGAATTAAGGAAATTATAGAGAGAGAAGTTGGTAGCTTGTATTATCATCCAAATTGATTGCCTTTGAGCTAATACAACACAAGCACACACAAAAGGATGACGTACCACTGGAATAGCATAAGCGCTACCGGGGGAACCTACCTTAAAAAAAAAAGTCATGTGTTCATTATTGCGCCGCATTTATTTTTTGTTCACCGATATTCGCTTATTTATTGGTTAATTATCTATTTCTAGATTTTGACACCATCAATTGTTGACTATTAATCCTCAGAATGAATACATTATTACTCGGATCCCGTCAAACTTTGTAGTTAAGTGTGCTTGGGTGAGTGTATGAGTAAAAATTTGTTAACCCCTCTAAAGAGGGTCATGGTGACCCTTGCATTTGATTGGTGGATGTAATAAAAATAAAAATAATAATAAAATAGTTTTGTGAGCCCACACTTTTTATTACATCCACCAATCAAATGCAAGTGTCTCCATGACCCTTTTTAAAGGATGGTTAACAAATTCCTACTGGTGATAGTAGTACTATGATGGGTGTGTAGGTAATTAGGGCAGTAATTATGCATCAAATACACTAATTTACGCACTAATCATTAAACCCTAGGATCTATACTGTTCAATAAAAATCGATAGAAGACATACCTTGTATGAGATTTCGGATTAAAAGTGATGAATACGGTGGATAGAACCTTCTGTTGTTGTCGTTCTAGCTTCGAAAATACAACGCCTCTACGGTATGCACACACGAACGAGATCAGATCATTGCTTGGTGTACTAGCGCCTTTAGGGTTCTCACACTTATTTCGTTTTCTGCATCTCTGTCTCACTTGAACGGCCAAGAAGAACAACGGTTCCTTTTTAAAGGAGAACCCCAGTGAGAAACTCTAAGCTACAAAACGAATTGGGCCTAAGTCCAACTTGGCCCGTTTTCAATTCGTTTTGATCCAACTCGTTTTGGTGTGCGACCCTGTAGGTTTATACTCTTTGGCAGTATAATTAAAAGCCCGTTTTATTATACGAATAGTAAGCGGTTTCTAGTAAAACATTACTACTACCCAAAGGGTAAAAAGGTCAAAACGACACAACCTTAAATGGATATTCGACATATTAACTCCTTTTGTCAACCGATATCTAGATTGAACACAAGACTAAGCAAGTGTCATTCTTGTATAGTTCAATATTTATTTCTTGATCTCTAAGTATAATTAATCTAATACAAATGACACCTCATTTGTGCATGGCCATGCAAATATTAATTATACTTATCAAGGGGCCCAAAGATATCTCTCTCATTAAATGAGAGTGACAAATCCCATCTTGATCAATCACATACCTCTACATAGTTTATAGTATGCTTGATCATCATCTTTATAATTACCCTGTCAAGAGCAACGTTTGATGATGCCTGACATGCTAATCCCTATGTTGGTAACCGTGACGATCTCAGGTCTAAGGATAATACGATATCACTAATGGGGAACATCACTGATGACATTATATAACACTCCTCGCTGTGTCCTCAAAACGGGTCGGTCCAATACTTTGTTCCCTAACAAGTATCAGTGTGTTCAGCTTGATATCTCCATATCCATGACTTGTGGAACATAGCCATCAAATGACCCATACTTTAATCATTATATCAATCTGATCCTAGATTACTGATAAATGATTAGGGACAATTAAATAATATTATTATAACATTACTAGCATCCCACAATCAAGTCACATACTTGATCAACTAGTATTAATATATATTATTTATTAGAGAATATAAAGTAAAATGAAATAAACCTTATTAATGGAAATAATCATAAGATATCCAAGTACAAATCATAATCTATGAATAGTCCTAGGACATATCTCTTTCAGGGTGACCCTCTGGGAAGTCCTCGCATTGTACCCCCACTTTTAAAAGCAAAAAAAAAATATGTGTCAAAGTGTAGTGTAAAAATTAAACAAAAGCTAAATATAACTAACAAAATTTTAGCCTAGGCGATTGAATAATATACACCCTGCACTATGAACATTGGACCACCCGATCCCAATCGGTCCCCGTTTTAGGTCCCGAGTTTAGTAAGATATTATGCCCTTTGGCATAAAGCCGCATGGTTTTATTTTTTGCGGGAGTCATCAAGACACCCTCAAAAGGCCTCGTACTACTTAGGAACCAAGTATGTACTTATGAACCAAAGATCTTTAAATTATACTACCAATGTGGGATATTTTGGGTTGTTACGATCCCCCTACGTTAATTCCCTGACATCCTCATCAGGTCGGGGTCTCACACGCATCAGGTCAGGATTTCACACACAATTAATCTCGGCTCTAGGTAGCTGCATCCAGCGATTCTGGCTTGCCGTTAGCTGCACAGACCCAACCCACAATATCCACACGACACGTGATAGTAGTCTTGGGTCCACTCTAATACCATCTGTAATGGCCCAGGCCCCGACCCTAGCAAGATATTGTCTGCTTTGGCACAGAGTAACAAAACCGTTCGGCTCTGAGCCAAAGCGAACAATATCTTACTAAGTTTGGGACCAGGTCGTTACACAGATCATGTGTCGCCTATGGTAAGATTAGGTCTTGGGGCGACACGTGATGTGTCGTCCAAGGGTTTCCATTTAGGCTACACATCATCTGTTGTCCCATGCTATTTTTTCTTTCTTTTTTTTTAAATATAGCCATTGCACTTTAATGGCTATTTGACTCCTCCATCTATAAATTAACCCCAACTTCTTTTATTTCAATACACATTTAGCCCCTTCTTTTTTTATTTCAATAGATAGGGTAATTAGCAAAAATGACCTTTAAAGTTTGACTCGATTCTCTCGCTCGTCCCTAAAGTTCAATTTTTGGTTAAAGTATCCTCAAAGTTTCTAATTTTTCCTCACTCATCTAAAACTAAATGCCCCGTTAAACACATATATGAAAAACGCGCGTGATTGTCACGAGCTATTATTTTAAGGGGCATTTTTGGATGTTTCAACCAAAAGTAAAAACTTTAAGGATGCTTCAACTGAAATTAGAAACGTTAAGGATGCTTAAAGCAAAATTAGAAACTTTAAGGATACTTCAATAGAAACTAGAAACTTTAAGGATATTTCATCCTAAAATTGAACTTTAGGGATAAATGAGGGATTTGGGTCAAACTTTAGGAGTTATTTTTGCTAATTAACTAAGTAGATTATTTGGTCAAATTTTTTTAGCCTTAAGCTTTTTCTTTCCATCATTTAATTATGTTTAAATCCATGGAGCAAATATGACATCATTTTAAGATGAATCTCTTTGTCGAGCTTATGTTGAAATAAGTTTCAATTCCATAAATGATACTAATCAAACTATTGAAAGATTGTGGGAATTGGCTACGGCAAAATACCATGAGCAGCCTGTTATTTCAATTGTAAGAACTTTAAGTTCTATCCAATTGAGATATCAAACAATTAGTCAATGCATAATGTTGTATGTGTCAAAGTTATCTCATGCAATAAAGAATCAAAGAAACGGATAAAGGGCCTTGATTTGTATTGAAATGTTTAAGGTTTATTATCATACTCTTTTTATATAAAGTGACGCATCTACATCACGTTTGCACTTAATTATACTGGAACATGACTCTTAACCTACATATACTCTGAGTAACATGTATAACCAATGCAATTTACTACACATCCTTTGAACTATGAACTTGGTGATCATTTAAGTAGGTGAATGTATCTTAACTAAATATTAATACAAGAAGATCACTTTTGGTATAATTAAAATGAGTATCCTAACTTATTTTAAAATGTAAGGTTCCGTTTGATAAAATGATGGAAAGATATGGAAAAAATAATTTATTTATGTGAGAAATTAAAAAATAAGTTGAAAAATGTGGTGAAATGATATCTTAATTGTTGATTTTTACGTGTAAATTGTTTTTAGAATGGCGAGGAACAAAAAAATTATACAAAATGTAATAAAAGGTGGCATCTACTCATAAAAATAAGTGTGAAGTGAAGACATCTTACCACATAAACTAACTTATTTTCCAAATTTTCACATGAATCACTTGTTTTTTTTTATCACTTTTATTTTTATTTTGTATTATCCAACATAACCTAAATAATTTGTGTACCTTATTAATAATCTCATCCATAAATACAACAAAAGTTCAACGTTATCATTGGAGAATTTAGTGTCATCCGTTCATTAGATTTTTATTTTTATTTTTTCCGTTTGAATCCATTCATTAGAACTTTTTTTATTTCATTTTCTAACAAATTAATAAAATTATTTTATTACAATAATATTGCAAATTCTTGTAAAAAATGGAAAATGCGTCAAAAAGAATGGCAAAGCGGGTTGGATGAAATTGTGCTATGACAGTCAGCTAAATGGGACGACAAAGCATTAAGTGCATTGAGTGACTCAAACACCAAGGAAAAGAGGCCATGTATGAAGACTAAAGAAATGTCTCCGTCTGTTCTTAGCCAAAAGCCGTGTGATCCCCTTGATTACAATATACTTAGTGGGCTTCACTACATATGAGAAGATAAGCTTTTATGAGGGAATTATAAAAATAGCAACTAAAAAAATATTGTAGGTCGGAAAATACCCTAAAGGGGGGGTGAATAGGGTTTTTAAAACTTAATGCGGAATTTAAAAACTTTTCGAAAATGTTTAAGTAAAACAATTTACTAAACAAATTTATCAAGGAATGTAAGCAAATAAACAATCAAGCACAAGAGCAAATAATTAAGCAATCTCAAACAATTTAAACAATCAATAATAAAGAGATTGAGTAAGAAATATTGAACCAATTTGAAGTCGAAGATTTTTTGTCCACACGGTTCGGCTTGTTCCCTCTCCTACTACTCAGTTAGTCCCCGAGAACTTTCACTAAAACCGATCTCCTTCCCGGGTGATAAGATCAAACCACTACAAGTGTTTATTTCACACACTCTACAATTATTGCTACACCACAATACTCTCACAAGATACCCTCTTGCTAACCTATGAGATACAACTCTCACAAATATGATTTGAATAAGTTTTGGTGGCTAACACCAATGTACAATATCTCTCTTGTGTATAACAAAATACAAATGAAGCTCACACTAAAAGATATCAAAATTGATCAAAGTATATAGCTCAAAAATGAAGAATATGATCAATAAAATGAATTGAATACTTGAATAACTTTGTATATATGTAAAATAAGTTTGTAGAATGATTCAAGTGTGTTAAAACATGTCTAAGACATCATATTTATAGCTTACAAAATCATATGGCCATTGGGGATGATTAGGAGAGGTTTTGGCTCCAAGGTATACATTTTCAAACTTTCCAACAGCTAGTTTTGACAAAACAATTCAAACTTGTTTTGTTAATTTCTCCCAATTTGACCGTTGGATCATGCTCAAAATTTAGTCAAAATTGTCAGGAGATGTTGTCTAAGTACTGTAAAAATTTCAAAATGATCGGAGTTCTGGAAGGCCTCCATTTTACCGTTAGATCAAAACTGGACAAAAATTGGGCGAATTTTAAACGAAAAATAAAAATATTTTTCCAATTTAATAATTTAGTTCCAAATAAAATTCTAATGATTTTTGAACCTCAAATATATGTTTCTAAGATACCCATTTTTATTATAGCTTACAATATGATCATTTAAAATTAATATGAATTTATTTTGAAACTCGATTTTTGTAAAATGATGTTTTTCAAATAAATTCAATTTCAAGCTAGTTTGAATCAATCTTTAAAAGATGCAAGAATATGTTTGAGCTATAGGAATTTGATCAATAAAGTATCTTTACATAAAATCTAAGCACTCACTCAATTTAATGATAATTCAAGTCTTCGTGATGCTTGATTTTCTTGTTCGTATCTTTACTTGTTTGATGTTCTTGATTCTTTCTTGGTTTTGATAACTTGTAAAACATGTGGAGATCATTCTTGTGCATATCTTCACTTGCTTGATGCTCTAGATCTTTTCTTGGCTTTGTATAGCACATGTATATCACTTGAGTTCATTTCTTGTGAGTATAGGCGTTTGTAAAGCTTGTGTGAGATTTGCTTCGGTTTGAATTTACACTTGGTCGGAAGATATGTCGGTTAAAATGGCTATTATCATTGGAACAACCGAGTTAAATAACACTTTATTAACTTATTGTTATTATCAAAATAAGATTAATTGACTTTAAGGTCAACAAATACACTTTAAAAATTACGGATTATAATAAAGTAACTAAATTTATTATAAATTTAGCAAAAAATATTATTCACTTACATTCTATTTGACAGCACATAGAAAATAAAAATAATAATAATAATTTATTTTGGTAAAAAAATAAAAAAAAAGTTGATGAATGTGATGATATTAACCACATCTCATATTTATTTTTATGAGTATATATATATATATAATATATCAATTCTCATATTTGTTTTGTAAAAAAAAAATTTACAACCATTCAAAGAAATTTTTTTATGAAAAAGTTAAAAAGTAAGAGTTAATTTCATTAGACTCCTTAATTTATTTTTCATTTTTTCACCCAAATTTATTATTATTTTTATCATTTTTTATGTTGATATTAAATGAAATTCTGATGCTTTTTTCACTTTACCCTTTCAGTTATTTTCATTTTCATTTTTTTAGGAGAAAGACGAATATTATTGCATAACTAAATCGGCATGGAGGGGAGGTGACAAAAATTCGAGGGCCTCCTTCAACCAGGACTTGAAATCTGACACAAATTTAACATGCTTAGCTAGGCAATGGGCTACATAAGTACCACACCAGAGAACAAAAGACCAACTACAAAATCTATACAAGCCCGACAAGTGCTTGATATCATCAATAATATGTCCATAAAAGACTAAACTATTAATGCTACTATTAATTAAATTAATAATCGATTGGGCATCACCTTCAAAGAGAGCTTCAAAGAAATCACAACTAAGATTAAAGTCTGTAGCGTAGAAGGCTGCAAACGCTTTAGCTGACGCTGGATCCAGCGGGGTATTATTTTCATTTTCTAAAATATATCCTTAAACAAACCTCTTATTCACCCCTCTCTACTACCAACTCATTCATGGTTCAAAGTCGCGGTTTTGGAGACGAACTTGGCCACTCAATTTTCAACTCAGATATCGATATCGATATTGGTTTTGGTGATACGCACCAATTCATTATTTTAAAGGTCCAAAAAATCTCAAAGAAAAAATAAAAAAATTCTAAAGTATGAGATTAACAAGAGGGATAAATTAAAGAAGTATAAGTGAGTTCGAATTTGTGGGTTGGAGGAAAAGAGGCCACGCGTGAAGACCAATAACAGGTCTTGGTCTTGGTCATGTTCTCGGACAATAGCCATGTGGTCTCCTTGATTACAATATACTTGATGAGCTCCACTACATATGAGAAGACAAGCTTTCACGAGGGAATAATAAAAGTAGCAACTAAAAAATACACTTTAAAAATTACGGATTATAACAAAATAACTAAATTGATTATCAATTTAGCAAAAAATATTATTTACTTAAACTTTATTTGATAGTTACATTGAAAATAAAAATAAAAATAAAAATATTTTATTTGGGTAAAAAAAAGAGAAAAATAAGTTGATAAATGTGATGATATACTCTTTATTTCATATTTAGTTTTTGAATATATATATCTTTCATCATTCTTTATGTTTTGTAAAAAAAATATATATATATACGATTACCCAAAGAAAATTTTTCATAGAAGAATTCAAAAATTAAGAGTTAATATCAACTACACCCTTAACTTATTTTTCATTTTATCACCCAAATTTATTAATTTTTTTTATCATTTTTTTTATTATCAAACAAAACCTTAATTAATGCTTTTTTCACTTTACCCTTTTAAGTTATTTTTTTCATTTTTTAAAATATCCTTAAACAAACCTCTAATTCCGCCTCTCCTCCTCTTCCTCTCTCCTACCATCTCATTTCTCTCAAAAATTATAATCCAATAAAGAAGCCTCCTTATTCCTATGAAATTTACCAACAATCACTCTCTCTCTCTCTCTACTTGTGTGTGATCGAAATTTTGAGTGATGAAAGAAGAAGGATTTTGATTTCTTAAATTATCTCTTTTCTTTTCTTTTTAATTGCCAAGAAGGTAACAAAAACTTTCCCTCCGCCAGCCATTCTTGACTTCTACCAAAGCGTGTGAGGTCACAATATTTACTGGAAGAGATGATTATCATTTTTATAATTTTTTATTTTGTTATTGAACGCAACTGAAACATTCAAACACAAAAATAAATGTTGACAATTAATACTCAAAATGAATACATTATTACTTGGTTCTTTATAGATTGAAATTTTTTTTGGTATAAATTGATAAAGAAAATAAAATGGAATCACATTTTTTGGATTGCAAAGTTAATTTTGTACAAAACACAATTTTAATTAAAATTATTATTTTAAAATATAATTAATAAATAAATTCTTATTTTATAATTTTTAAAAAAAACATGACCTTATTTAAAAAAATATTATTCTCTAAATTTTTTGTGAGAAGCATCTGTCACACAAAATTTATCACCCCATTTTTAGTTCACATCCTCGGGCATGCTTTTGAGATCTCTCTCTTCGAACCTCTCTATGACATAAAACATTTCCCCATCTCCATCATATTCTCTTTCTCACGTACACCCTTTTCTCTCTTCCTTTTTTCTTTTGTCTATAACCACGATGAACGTACTCTAATCACCATCTCCACCTAACTCGGTAAATAGATTCCAATAAGAAAAGAAGCGGGCCAGCAACATATTTGACAATTGAAAGTTAATATAATAAATATAGGGTGATGTTATTGATACACTCCAATTTATTCTGTAATAATCCCTTAAAAAAAAAGCTTGACTAATCTATTGATACACACCATTTTTTTTATTTTTAATTAATAATTAAAACATTAAACACTCCCTTAAACAACTTCATCATCATCATCACGACCACCATTGCCGCCTCTTTTTCTTCTTCTTCTTCTTCTTCTTCTTCATCATCATCATCATCATCATCATCATCATCATCACCACCACCACCACCATTGCCGCCACCACCTCCATCATTGTTGCTCTTACCACTATCCAAATCATCATCCATCTCCAAAAGAAGTAGGATACTTATATTCTTGTTATTCCTTTATGTTTTCTTTCATTTATAAATCATTGGATACAAATAAACTCAAAAAAAATTAAAAAACAGAAATAAAACACGAAGAATGTTTACTCGGTCCCTAGGAACCGAGTGTTGTACAGCTTACTCGGTCCTAAGGAACCGAGTAAAGTACAGCTTACTCGGTCTTAAGGAACCGAGTTAGGCTTTGGGTTATTTTCTCAATTCTACTCGGTTCCTTAGGACTGAGTGACTTGTGCTTTACTCGGTTCCTTTCGGCCGAGTATGATGAACAACACTCGGTTCCTAGGAACCGAGTAAACCTTCATCCATGGCAGAATTTTCTTTTGATATGGTGTGTGCACCGATTAAACTTTTTTTAACCAATAACGAAAAAGTTCAAGAGAAAAAGAGTGGAACGACTAGATTGTCAAAGAAAAAGTTAGAAGAAGAAGATTGAAGATGAGATTTGTGGAGTGAGTGGTGTGATTTGTTTTTTTGAATTTTAGAGAGAATGGAATGCTTAGTTCCAACCAGAATTTCAAAAAGATGCTTAACGGAAATGTGTTGATTTGTGAAAGAAAAAGATTGAAGATGAAGGAGAGTGGAGTGGTAGAGAGTAAGAGTGGAGTGCTTTTTAGATGAATGTTAATTAATCCTAAAATTAAATATGGAGTGGTGGAGTGTTAGGAAGAGTGAAAATGTACCTATGGAGTGTTAGAGAGATATGGAGTGTTGGTGAGTTAAATGGTGTGTGTCAATAGTAACCCCTAAATATATTATTAATTTTAAATTATTGTAAAATAATTAGTAATGTGAATGTCAGAAATTATAACATTATTATATGCAAATGGGTTTAATGTTTTCTGTTCTCTACAAAAAAAAATCTTATTAGAAAAATATATTTATAGATTTTAAGCGAAAACTTTAAAAATTTTACAAAATGTCCTTTACATATGATTAAAATAAATTATTCTTATTAAAAATGTTTATGTACACATTTACACACATACAAAGCCAAGCTTGACTTCTTTGCATCAGGAATCGAGCACAATCCATAATCCATCATGTACACTAGTTTGTATGCACTTGATTATTGCAATAAATTCATTTAGAGATTAATTAGGATATACTAATTACAGGAAGGAGAAAGTAAAATAAATATAAAATATATTGTAACATAATAAATAGTATACCACGTGCATTAGTACTATAATGCCAATGTTATAATAATAAAATCATGGTGTAATTTAATGACAAATAATTGCAGACCAAACTTATTAAACATGGATATCATATAATACATGACTTCTACCTAAGCGTGTGGGGTCACTTAAATGGGCATGCAATTATTTTTCAATTCAACTAAGTATGAGTGCTCCGTAAAATGTTATAATATAGAAAAATAATTAAGTTTTAGTGAGATGTTAAATAAATAAATTAAGTAATGGAATTTAATATTTTGTATTGTATACTTATTTTTATTAGTAATATTTTTCATTTGATCTTTTGTGAAATTTTTTATCTTTTTTATCACCCAAAATATTTTATTCGGTAGAAAAAGATAAAATTATATATATATATATATGATATCATCTCATTATATCACTCAACTCACTTTTCAACTTCTTACAAAAATTAAATGTTTTTCTATAATTTTCTATTTTTTTATGAAACAAAATGGAAAGATTCAGACACAAAAACAAAAACAAAAATTAATTATTAATGTTCCTAATGATTACATTATTACTCAGTTTTTTATAGATTGAAAAAATTAAATGAAAAAGAATAGAAGAAACAAAATTAAAAAAAATTAATTACTAATCACTTATTTAAATAGATTTCTTCTCTGTTACTTTTCCATCCTCATACATTCATATTATCAAAACATTTTCTTTATTTATTTAATCCCACTTTCACTTTACCTTTTTCTTTCTTTATTTAATCCCACTTTTCTTCCTCAAAATATCAACTACACCTAAAAGATAATTCATCAATGATTTTAAGGAGTCATCTGCATCAACCCACATTATACTTTAATTCCCTTTTCTTCAACTTCATTCTTGGAATATTGAAACAAATAAATTCAGAATTTGATAGGAGATAAAAGGTTCTCCTTGGATTGACTAGAACCAATAAACTATCTTAAGATTTCTCCTGTTTCTTCAAATTAAGAAAAAAAAAATATCATTAAAAAGAAAGCACTAATTTTTTAATTGAGGGAACTGGAATCTCTAGTTTTGTAACAAGTAAAGAAATAAACAATAAATGAGAGAGAAAAACTATGCTCAGTAGGGTACTCACAATAACCCCGTATTTGTGTTTATTCTCCGTACCTAATTTATATTTTGTTGAACCAATTTTATGATATAAATGGTTATTTTATTTGTAATTTTTATTTTTGTAATAATTGTGAGTGTTCCGAAGAAATCACACTAAATAGTCTGATGCACGCATAAAATGCTGGCCAAGAACACTTTCACAAAAAATTATGCCCAAAATATACCACTCTCTACAATATTATCTCTCCTAATATTTTATTTTTCTTTCTTACTTTTCCATCCCCCATACATTCATACTATCAAGGCATCACTTTAACGCATTTCCATCCCCATACTTTCCCACCCAATTTTCTTTTTCTTTCTTTATTTAATTCCACTTTTCCTTTCCCCAAAATTTATTCTCCTTTTCCCATTTCTTTCCCATTCCCCCATGTTTCACCCTAGATAAACCCTCCCCCAATTCCCTTTCTTTCTTTCTTTCTTTTATTTCTCACTCAGCTCTCTCTCCGAGACATTCTCTTTTTCTCTTTTCTCTCTTTTTCCCATGCCCCACTCTCTCTCTCTCTCTCCTATTTATAAATATTCTCCCCATATTTCTCATTTATTACCCTACCAAAATAACTACAACCATCCATTTGCCCAACTCCGCTTTATTTTGTCCATCTTTTGAAATGCTAGGCTAATTTCCATTTTAAGTGGGAGAGTTGAATCCTGATTTTATTTATAATTTAGATTATTTTATTATTGCTCTATTTATACCCGTTTGTAATTAGTTTTTTAGAAATGATTTTTGGATCACACTATGACGGCTCCAAAATACCGCGTTGTGTTCTAGCCCAAGTGCAGGCGCGTCAAGTAGTAATATAGTCTCGGAAGTTCGAGTGTCGAACCACAGGGATAATTGAAAAGGGATGGGATGGATTACGGATTAAATGGTTTTCAGATTTTGTAAGTTGGATTTGTTGTGAAACAACGGAAATATAAAACGGTTGTGAAAATCAATAAGAAAGCACTAAGGTAAGTGGAGGTTAGTTACGATTTAAGAGACGGTGATCACTAGCTCATACAAAGATTACAACACAAGGTTTCTCGAGATATGGGGAATGTTGGTGTATCTCTCAATAGCAAAGGGTGCGACGCTAGGCGACTCATTCCCAGATTGAAGCTATATCAAGAAAGAGACAAATGAAATTCCACCAAAGACGAGGTTATCATTCCTACCTCTTAGCTACGGGTGTGAAGCAAGGCAACCCATTCCCGATGAAGCTAATCAGAGATAGATATGACAAACTCATCATAAAAAGATTTTTCATAAAGCAAGTGTATGTAATCTCATGATTTAAAGAATGAAAATTAAAAAAGTGAATCCAAACAATGAAACGGAATGAAGTTTATGAGATAAATTTGTCATCTCATCTTTTATAATTTATGGTAGAAAACAAAGAGTCTAAGTATCACATAAAGTGTAAGAAGCACTCAATGTATCAGTAAATGAATAAAAAATGAGATTAACAAATTTATAATCCATCCATGGAGTTTTAAGAACTATTCATAATTTCTACGAAGAGGAAAAAGCTCCATGGATGGGGGAAAAAGACTACAAGCTTTCTAGAACCATATAAATATGTTGTATGTTCATTAACAACCAAGCACTAAATATACAAAGCATATAAAGTCTTAATTTAATATGAGTATACCTAGAAAGCTTGTAACAATGGAGGAAATGAAGAAGAAAAGGATTTACAAATATTTCTCAAACTTTAAACATGGATTGAGCCATAAATCACCAAATATTATATCGCGATTCACCTCCGTAACCTTAGTAAAAGACTACTCCATAATACTCGAAGCAAGAATTATAGAAGAAGCATTCATTTCTTAAAATCAAAGTAAACTTACAAGAGGAAAGAAGAAATTACAAGGCTTTTTGCTCTCCCTTCTCTCTAGAACTTGTTAAAAACTTAGATATCTTAGCCTAGAAGCTAAGATTAAAATATATATTACAAGGTTGCAAAATATCTAACTAAATATCTAAAATAGCTTGAACTACAAAAATAGCCCATTTTGGGTGTGAACTGAGAAAGTTGCCTGGGGCCATGATCGATCATGGGAGTGCACTGCCAGAAATTTTGGAAGCCATGATCGATCATGGCTTTGCCCATGATCGATCATGGGCCTGGAAAATTTCACTCAACACTATCGCAAGCTATCTAAACTTGCTCTTGATCATTCCATGCAATGCCATTGTATCCCAATCCTTCAAACACATGGAATACTACAAAATACACACCAACTTGAGCCATGTTAGATATAGAACTCGCTAAAGCACTAATCTCGAGATAAGTGGATAATTAGGCAGAATTAAAGCAACAAACGCGTCAAGTGACTCCGGAAAAGAGCTTAAACATGACAATATTATGCGTTTATCAACTCCCCTCAACTTATCTCTTGCTAGTCCCTTAGCAAGACAAAAATTATAATAATTATAAAAGCACTACGGTATACAAAAAATTGTTAACTTCTAAGTTCCCTAAGAAGACGAGTTGCATCTCGTGAAGGTTTTCAGAAATGATACCTACAAACATTAGAAGTTTGATCATGATGAATGATGAGAATGAAGATTCAAGTCTCAATTTGCATAGCTAACGGCATTACTATCAATTTTTCCAGAACGACGGACTTTTGAATGATTGCCTAATTCGCCTATCTCTTTTAGCACACAATCCCATATTCTTCAATGCTCACATACTAGACTTTGATTCAAACAATTCAATAAAAACAGAAAGAGTTATAATCATTCAAGAAAGAAGAGAAACTTTTTCAAAAACAAAAGCTCCAAGATTTGTCAATTCTAAGCACTTTCTTTATCTTTTACTTGAAAATTCCGCTAAATTAGATCAGGGTGGTTTTCATCTCTATGGGGGGCAGCGGTCTCACTTATCAAATTTTCTCATTATACTACTCATTCATTGGAGCTCAAAGGAAGCTATTCACCCTTTCCCATGTGGTAACCTTTACCCATCCATAATATTAGACAAAGAGACTTAAATTTAGTCAAGTGAAGCTTTAAGTCAATATTAGGATAAAAGTCATCCAAGTTATCAAAGTGCTATGCTTTTGTCCTCTCATTAGAGGATCTTTTCGAAAGAGCTTCCATTATTTTTGGACAAAAATTTCTCTTCTCTCAATGAAAATAAATCTAAGTGTTATTACCGAATTGGAAACAACCAAAGCAATCTAGCATGTGGTACATGAGAATATAATAGGATATGAGACTAAGTAGAGTAAGGCAATTTAGATTATCATTCAAATTCCTATCTAGATCAAAGATTCATGCCAAAAGCTAATGAAACAATAGTCTTCATTCTTGAACAAAATCTCACTCAGTCATCAATTCTCAAACTTTCCAAAAATTTTGAAACACATATCTCTACTCATAGAAATAGACAACAGCAAGCCAAAACAAAAATAATCACAAAATAAATAGCGTACCCCCCTCAACTTGAAACACACATTGTCCTCAATGGAAAGAGAATAAGAAAATGCACGGGCGCTACTTTGGCTTTGCTTTCCATGATACAAAAATAAGAGATAAACAACAACTATACACAAAACGGGTTAGAATTAGAATTCAAAAGCAAAACCCATAAGATTAAACCATTAAAACCAAGTTCTAATGTTAACATCAATTCTAAATTCTAATACAACCCAAAAGAAAATAAAGTAAAACTAAGCATAGATATAGTTAATTAAAGAGTTTTCAGGCATTGTAACATCAATTTTCGGGAGGTGGGGGTGGTGGGAATCGATTGTAGAACGCCTCGAATTGATGGCGTATGAACTCCTGTTGAGCAGCCATATGAACTTCCACCCTAGAGGCAATCTCCGCCTCCATATGATCTTGGCGAACCAGCATATCGTCCACCCTAGAGTTGAGAGCATCAAACCCCGCGTGCATTGTGGCATTCATTTGCTCAAATTGTTCTCTCAAGAACTCCATATTATCATCCACAGGCCCCGTACTTGCTCTTCTTCTTCTCCTCGAAGGACCCGGAGCGTCGATTCTTGCCTCTTCTGGTGCTTATTCTTCTTCGGACTCAACTGGTGGAGGTGCGGCCGAAGAACTTGGCCTGTTTCTTAGTTGGCCGGCTGCCCTAGCTTGGCTGGACCTGTTTATCGGGGCCCGCTGAATCTTTCTAACATCGGCGTCCCTTTCTTACATCGGCGTCCCTTTCTTGGACACCCGCTTCCAAGCAAATGCGGGTCAGAAGCACACCAAACTTAATCGTTTCATTATGGGCCACCGTGTCATAGACTTTCATGATCTTTCGCATTATGTAGCGAACCAAACAACACGGCCTATTTCGAGCAATGACGTATAGAACATAGGCATGATAGGTGTACAAGTGTTGAATGTGCGAGGTGGGGTCTATCGCATTGGCTACAACAAGCCACAGGGTCCTAAATTGCGGTGCTAAATTGTTCCTATCAAATTGGGAACCAATCCAAGTCATTGGATGACCGGCCAAAAATGTGGCCAATTCGTCATCTGTAGGATACACAATTTGGGCTGAATGCGGGAGGTCATAGCTACCATCCGGCAATGCCGAAAATCCCGTTACTCGACTAACTACGTCGAGGTTAAATGGTACCATCCTCCCATACACGTGGGCAACATATGTATAGGCCGCATTGGGCACTCGCACCAAACTTGCAACAAATTCACGACATAGAGTGAGATTGCATTGGTTACCTGTTTATCGCAAATATTGCACCCACCTCTCGTGTCGCTCGAATGTTCCCATCTGCGAGAAATCGTCTAAGGCACCAATAATCACGGGTCTCTTGATCATCACAGCCCGGTTCCTAAAAGCATAGTTCCACCAATCATACTCCTGTCGGCTATGGAACCCGCGATACCCACCCTTTGCGGCTTGGAGCTCTTCTGGCTTGTTAACTGGAGCAATGGCAGCCATTGATGTGGGGAGAAAGGAGAAAAATAGAGAGAAACTTCGAAATTTGGGGGCTAGGGCTCGAAATTGGGGAGGGGGCTTAAGAGAGAGAAAGTGGTTGATTCTTAGATGGGTGTGAGATTTGGGGTTGAAATTGAATGATTATGGGGATGGAAGAGCTAGGGGAGGGTATGATTTGATGATTGTTGAAGGTTTAAAGAAGGGAGATAGAGAGAAATGGGGGTTAAGAAGAAGATGGGGCACGATTGGGGAACTATAAAATGGCTGCTCTGTTTTAAATGGGACCATGATCGATCATGGTGAACTTTTGCAGCGGCAGTACACTACCATGATCGATCATGGGCATAACCATGATCGATCATGGAAGTGCACTGCCTAAAAAAATGGTTACCATGACCATGATCGATCATGAAAGTACACAGCCTCCTAAATTAGATCCCATGATCGATCATGGGTATAACCATGATCGATCATGCTTCCAACAAAAATTCTCACAAGCAATTTCTTCACTTGAAACACCTTTTCACTCCACCCAACTTGGTTCGTTTAGATCCGATTTCGCCCGAACTTCCGAAACAACTTCCTGAAACTCAAAAAACTACTGTAAAAAATATTATTTACAAAATCAACCTATGCTTGTTACGCATAAGTCGGGTTTTCGAGAGGGGTGGACTCCTCTTGAATTGGAAATTCCAAAAATGGCTTTAGACGTTGACCATTCACCTTAAAAACATAGCCAATTTTGGGATCCTCGACATTCACAGCCCCAAAAGGAAACACATGACGGAAAATGTATGGGCCGGTCCAACGAGACTTCAATTTTCTCGGGAAGAGATGCAGACGAGTATCATAAATAAGAACTTTGTTCCTAAGTTTGAATTCTTTCCTTAAAATGGTTTTATCATGAAAGATTTTGGCACGATCCTTGCTTATCTTCGCATTATCATATGCATCTCTTCTCAATTCCTCTATTTCATTTATTTGCAACTTACGGTCAAGCCCGGCTTTCTCGAAATCACAGTTAACCATCTTAGTTGCCCAGTATGATTTGTGTTCCAACTCTATTAGCAAATGACATGGTTTTCCGTACACTATGCGATAGGGAGACATATCTAGAGTTGTTTTGTACGCAGTACGGGAAGCCCAAAGTGCATCGGTCAGTCTTAACGACCAATCCTTGCGGTTTGGGTTTACCGTTTTCTCTAGAATCTGTTTGATCTCCTTATTTGCCAGCTCGGCCTGACCGTTAGTCTGAGGGTGATAAGCGAGCGATACTTTGTGGTTTACACCGTACTTTTGCATTAATGATTGAAATGGTCTGTTGCAAAAGTGAGTACCGCCATCGTTTATTATTGCCTTGGGGGTGCCAAAACGTGTAAGAATGTGTTCTTTCAGAAATCGGATCACCACTTTGTGATCATTTTTCTTGCACGCTTGGGCTTCCACCCATTTTGAAACATACTCTACAACAACTAAAATATAAAGATTACCATAGGAAAATGGGAATGGTCCCATGAAATCGATGCCCCAGCAATCGAAAATTTCAATCGTCAGGATTGGGTTGAGCGGCATCATATTCCTCTTGGAGATCCCTCCAAGCATTTGGCATCTTTGGCATGCCGTGCAAAAGCGTTGTGCGTCCTTAAAAAGTGACGGCCAGTACAGTCCGCTTTGCAAAATCTTCGCAGTGGTCTTCTTTGCCGAGAAGTGTCCTCCGCAAGCTTCAGAATGGAAGGAGGACATAACTCTTTCCACTTCTCCCTCTGGAATGCACCAACGAATAATCTAATCCGCGCAATACTTAAACAGGTACGGTTCATTCTAGTAGAATCGCGTCACTTCGCTCAAGAATCTTTTTCTGTCTTAGACATCCCATGACTTTGGTATCTTGTCGGTTACAAGATAGTTTACAATGTCTGCATACCATGGGAGTGTCGAGACCGCTAACAACTGCTCGTCTGAAAATGAATCTTGGATCGGACCTTCTTCAATGTTGTTAGAAAAAGTGAGTCGAGACAGATGATCGGCCACCACGTTCTCAACTCCCTTTTTATCTTTGATATTTAAATGGAATTCTTGCAGCAAGAGGATCCACCTAAGAAGCCGCGGCTTGGCATCTTTCTTTGTGAACAAATACTTCAACGCTGCATGATCCGTGAAAATAACAATGGGAAATCCTATCAAATAGGCTTGAAACTTATCCAAAGCGAAAACAATTGCCAGAAGCTCTTTGTCTATTGTGGTGTAATTCATTTGCGTATCATTCAAAGTCCTACTTGCATAATAAATTACACCTGGTTTCTTGTCTTTCCGTTGACCAAGAACCGCTCCTACTGCATAGTCACTTGAGTCGCACATGAGCTCGAAAGGCAAGCTCCAGTCCGGTGTCTGCATAATCGACGCTGTAGTGAGCATATGCTTCAGAGACACAAAGGCTTCTTCGCACTTGGCATCCCACTCAAAAGGTGCATCCTTGAGCAGTAGATTACACATCGGCTTGGAAATGGAACTGAAGTTCTTGATAAACCTCCTATAAAACCCGGCATGTCCTAAAAATGATCGGACATCTTTGACAGTCTTAGGCATAGGAAGTTTGACAATCAATTCGATTTTTGCCTTATCCACTTCAATTCCCTCTGACGAAATGATGTGCCCCAATACGATTCCCTTGGTTACCATAAAATGGCATTTCTCTCAATTCAAAACCAGTTGTTTTTCCACACATCTTTCCAAAACCTGTTCCAGGTTAGTCAAGCAATTGTCGAATGACTTACCATAGACGGTAAAGTCATCCATAAAAACTTTCAAAGTCCTTTCCACCGTATCGCTAAAAATACTTAGCATACACCGTTGAAAAATGGCCGGTGCATTACATAGACCAAAAGACATTCTTCGATATGCGAAGGTACCAAAAGGACATGTAAAGGTGGTCTTTTCTTGATCATCTAGGTCAGTCTTAATCTGATTGTACCCGAAAAAACCATCGATGAACGAGTAATATTCATGGCCCGCTACCCTTTCTAGAGTTTGATCCAAAAAGGGGAGTGGGAAATGATCTTTACGAGTTGCCTCATTGAGTTTACGGTAGTCAATACACATTCACCACCCGGTAGTGACTTTTTGTGGAATCAACTCGTTTGATTCATTCTTGACTACCGTAAGACCCGATTTTTTCGGTACCACTTCAGTTGGACTAACCCATTTACTATCCGAGATTGGATAGATGATCTTTGCATCTTATAATTTCAACACCTCGTTCCTAACCACTTCTTGCATGTTAGGATTCAACCGGCGTTGAAATTGCCTTGATGTTTTCGCCCCATCCTCCAAGTAAATTTTATGTGTACAAATTAGTGGGCTTATTCCTTGGAGGTCAGAAAGAGTCCAATCAAAAGCTTTTTTGTGTTTACTAAGCAATTGAACTAACCTTACCTCTTGGTCATCCAAGAGATTGGACGAGATGATGACGGGATAAGTGTCTGAAGCTCCCAAGAAGGCATACTTCAAGTTGCTAGGCAATGGCTTGAGATCCATTTGTCCTTCAAGCTTTTTAGTGGACGATGATTTGTTTTCCTCTTTCTCCAAGGATTCAACCTGTTTGTCACACAAGGAAAACACTTGCATACAATCCTCGGGTTCATCGAAAGTGGTTAGGAAACCTTCCGTTGACTCCGATTTGAAATTTGCAACAAAGTGGTATTGGATACATGACTCTATCATGTTCACGTGTTCGCATTCCTCTTCATCATCGTCATCTCTTTGATTGCTCAAAGAGAACACGTTTAGCTCCAGAATCATGTTTCCAAAAGCTAACTTCACGATTCCATTCTTGCAATTTATTATAGCATTAGAAGTAGCAAGAAATGGTCGTCCAAGGATAACCGGAATCTCCTTGGTGGGATTTGACACGGGTTGCATGTCAAGAATGATAAAATCGACCGAAAAATAAAATTTTTCGATTTGGACAAGTACATTCTCGACTATCCCTCTTGGAATTTTAACAGATCGGTTCGCTAATTGGATCGTAACCCTCGTGGGTTTCAACTCACCCAACCCCAATTGTTGATAGACAGAATATGGGAGCACATTTACGCTTGCTCCCAAATCTAGCAATGCATTTTTTATCCTACAATTTCCTATGACACATGAAATTGTGGGACAACCGGGGTCCTTGAACTTAGGGGCTCTCGTGCCTTGCATGATGGAGCTCACTTGCTCCGCCATGAAGGCCTTTTTCTTTACATTCAACCTTCGTTTGGTAGTACATATGTGACGCCCGGCGAGTGATGGAGTACTCCCTTGGGTGGAGGAAATGTAGCTCAAAGGGGGCATCCCACATCGGAAGATAGGGGATCCTTGGAAACCCATATAAGTAAGAAACGGTCGCTAATTAAGTACGAGGCCTTTTGGGAGGCTCACTGGCTTCGGATCCCATGAGAACTCCAAAGTTAAGCGTGCTTGGGCCAGAGCAATCCCAGGATAGGTGACCCCCTGGGAAGCTGGTCGTGAGCTCCCAAAAACAAAGCCGTGAGGGTAGACGTTCCGGGGCTGAGGCCCGACTGTACGCTACCCAAAGTGGACAATATCGTACTAAGGTGAGACCGGGTCGTTACAAATGGTATCAGAGCGGACCCCACAGAGTACGGTGTGTCGACGAGGACGTCGATTCCCTTGGGGGGAAGGATGTGACGCCCGGCGAGTGATGGAGTACTCCCTTGGGTGGAGGAAATGTAGCTCAAATGGGGCATCCCACATCGGAAGATGGGGGATCCTTGGAAACCCATATAAGTAAGAAACGGTCGCTAATTAAGTACGAGGCCTTTTGGGAGGCTCACTGGCTTCGGATCCCATGAGAACTCCGAAGTTAAGCGTGCTTGGGCCAGAGCAATCCCAGGATGGGTGACCCCCTGGGAAGCTGGTCGTGAGCTCCCAAAAACAAAGCCGTGATGGTAGACGTTCCGGGGCTGAGGCCTGGCTGTACGCTACCCAAAGCGGACAATATCGTACTGAGGTGAGACCGGGTCGTTACAACATAAGTCCTTGAGGAACTTAGCATACGAAGGTATTTGCTTGACCGCGTCAAGCAACAGAATGTTGATCTTCACTTGTCGAAACACATCCAAAATCTCGATATTAGATTTGGATGGTTGGTTCAATCTCTCCGGGAAAGGGCCCTTGATTCCGTTCTTGATTTTCTCAAGATCCTCCTTTCTTTGTCTCTCTTCCTCTTGGTTCTTTTCTTCACTCACAACCTTCTCAACACTCGTCGGCTCAACTATGTCCGCCACCTTGGGGGTTTTAGGAACAATAGTTTTGTCTACCTCCTTCCCACTCCTTAGGAATTGTGATAGATTTGAGTTCTTCTATCTTGGTGCTAGACTCGCCTCCTTCTATGACTTGAACTTGACCTCTAGGGTTGACTAAAGGTTGAGAGGGGAATTTTCCCTTCTCTTGGGTAGCCAGGGCGGTGGTGAGTTTAGACATTTGGGTTTTTAATTCACCCACATCACGATCCGTTTTGTCCATAAATGATCTCAACAAAGTTTCCAAGTTTTGGTTGAGATTTTGATTCTGAGGTGGGACAAATGGGTTTTGAGGTTGTTGTTGTTGCCTTTGGTTTTGATGATATTGGTTGTGGTTCTGACCTTGGTTTCCACCCCAACTGAAATTGGGGTGATTTTTTCATCCCTCATTGTACCTTTGAGAGTAAGGGTCGTTCTGGTTTTTGTTTTAGTTGTACTGGTGCAAAGCATTGACTTGGGCAGGATTTTTGAGGACTTCCTGGAAAGCGGGAATGGTAGGGCAATCCTCAGTAGTGTGTCCCGATTTTTCGCAAATGACACATAACTGGCTCGAGGATACTACGTTGACCTCTCTAAGCTTATTTTCTTCCATTGCCTCTACTTTCTTAGACAATTGGAACAATCTCACACCCATGTCATCCTCATTGGACACTTGGTACAACCCACCCTTTCCTTGTATTTTGGCTTTTGGCTCATCGATATAGGTGTTCCAATTTTGGGCACCTTCCGCTAACTCATCAAAATATAATAGGGCTTTATCGGGATTCTTACTCAAAAATTGACCATTGCACATGGTCTCAATAAAAGTACGCATTTCAGGAGTAAGGGATTCATAAAAAAAACTAACAAGGCTCCACATTTCGTGACCATGGTGAGGGCATGCGTTTAAAAGCTCTTTATATCTTTCCCAAAACTTATAGAAAGTTTCATTGTCTTTTGGCGAAAAATTGGATATCGCCCTTCTTAAAGCATTGGTTCTGTGAACGGGAAAGAATTTTTTTAGAAACTCCGCTTGAAGCTCTTGCAAAGACCGAATTGATTCCGGTCTTTGGGCATTTAGCCAAATTTTTCATTTATCTTTTAGGGAGAAAGAAAAGAGTTTTAGTCGCATGACATCCTCGTCTATATTCGCCTCACGAAATGTGGAACAGACTTCTTCAAAGTCTTTTAAATGTACGTATGGGTTTTCAGACTCCATACCATGAAAAGATGGGATATGTTGAAGCATACCTGGTTTGAACGAGAACGCACCGGCTTGGCCGGTGGGAAGTACGATACATGAGTTCGACCGATAATATCCATAGAGCCAGAGAGATTGTAATCATAGCTTGAACACAGAGATAGCATAAAATAAATTCATTGTTCTAGTAAATACATAAAACAATGCCTTGCCGAGTCTAGATTTTCGGACTACTCACTGTTGGCTCTAGACGGCTCTCATTGCTACCCTCAGGAGGTTTAGGTATTTTCAACCCAAGGGCCTCAAGCCCTATTTATTTCATATTGTCAAGCTATACCACCAAGATACCAAATATATTATCATAGTAGAATGTGACAATTCGATCCCGGTACAATTACCCGAAAGGATCCATAATTCATCAAACGTAGATACCCATCAAACAATCCAATGATGTAATCAATCCAAGTTGGCGACAGACGATCAAAATCATACCACCAAGATGAGATATACTCCATATATGCATATATCCAAGTTTATCCATAACAACATATGTGTTAATTCTAAGGTCCAGTTAACATCGAAGAAAGATGTTTATGTATGCCCATGTACAAGATGCTACTTCAATTCTATGCAACAATGACTATATGCATGCAATAATTTCTCAATTTACTGCTAAGTCGATATGGATTCTAGGTAATAAGAGAAATTACACCAAACTCATATCAATCACAATTTGGTTAAATTTAGGAATTTTCATAATTTATATACATGCATATGTACGTTTGGTAATATATTTCTTAATCACTTACAAGCCATTTGCTCTTTAACATCATGATCCTTGTTTATCTTATTTTATAAAGAACTTCAAACAATAACTTATAATATTACATATATTCATGAAAACATTACATGCAAGGGTAATTTTAATGATTCCTTCATTAGTCATGTTCCATCAACTATTTTATTAACAATTATGGCATAATTATCACAATTAAATGTATAATTTTTAACAATCTATAAACATATAGACTCAAAATTTTACATGCATAAACCAAAACTTAATATAGTCCTTTGAAATTTAACCAACTATCTCACCATGAACAAAAATTAAATGCCTACATCAAGGATTACGAGCCAAATGTTGAGTTTGACGATCTACCCACCAGGATCCTATGCTTCTCTCCTCAATTACACCAAGTTCCAAGCTTGATCTTCTTGTATTAATATTGAGTTAAGATACATTTACTTACTTTAATGATCACCAAGTTCATAGTTTAAATGATGTGTAATAAATTGCAATTGCCATACATGTTAGAGTACGTGTAGATTAAGAGTCATACTCCAGTATAAGTACGAATTTGATGAAGATGCATCACTTTATTTCAACCCCCCCCTAAACATCCCTAAGAAATACACATCCCAATGGTGATGAGTTTTATTAGTTTATCCACATTTAAGGGATTTAGTAAGTATATCCGAGCTACCCATTAAATTTATTCACCCCATGAGATAGACTTAAAATGTAGTATTTAAAATAATTTTGAATATTGTTTGAATTTCAATTAAAAAAAATGAACTATAACCTTTACTATTTAATTTACGCATAATATTCAATCCATATATGAAAATGAACAATTGCTTGAGATAAATTTAAATTTTGATAGAGAATATATTTATTCATTGAAACTAGAATATTTTTTTTTCTTTTCTAATAGCATATAAACATAATATAAACTTATGTATGAAAGCATACAATCTATATAATTTTGTGTATCGACTTTTTCCTTATACGGCCGATGTGTATATGGACCAGATTTTTAGTGACTTTTTTTTTATGGTAGATTTAATGATCAATCCTCATTGACCAGATAGAACCGTCCAAAATTGTTAAGAAATAAACTTTTGGTATATTTAAAACAAGTGTCTTAACTTATTTCAACATGTATGGTTCTGTTTAATAAAAAGTTGGAAAGATATAGAAACAAATAATAATTTATTTATATGAGAAGTTAGATTATAAGTTGAAGAATTTGGTGAGATGATCTTTTAATTGTTGGTGTTTTGCATGTAAAATTTTTCTTTGAATGATGAGGAAGAAATTTCTTTTACAAAAAATAATGGAGGATGGAAGATATATATACTCATAAAAATAAGAATGATACGAAGCATATCTCTCTCATTAATTCTAAATACTCGTAAATGCATTCGTTGTTCTGGGCCTGGTCAGACCGCGGGGTGAAACTGGGACATTATGCTAGAGATATGATACGAGGATTGTTGTGAGATTGTTGATTATATTGTTATTATTGATATTGTTATTATCGTCATATCGTATCATATTTTGTATTAAACTGTATGTTGCCTTGGCTAATTTAAATGATGTAAGAAGGTAGGAGGACACTATTAGACAGAACACGATACACATAGAGAATAGATAGCCAGATCATAATACATAAAGTGGGAAGAGTTAGTAACTATTGGATCATTAAATATAACGTACAGACGTGAGAACGAGTGGTGATTGAGGAATTAGTTGCCCGGACTATAATAAACATAATATATTAACAATCAAAGTGGAAAGCATAATTAATAGAATAACTGGATGCAGACACCATAGAATAATACCTTAGACGAATAGTCTAGTGATGATGCTAATTAATTAGCCAAGCATGGAATTTCATAATGAACTAATCACAAAGAAAAAACGATCGATACTTGACTATTAGTTACCGACTCACAGTGTAAGTACCGGATAATATAGTATATCATTGAATTACACCTAAGAGGTAATCTCTATAGCATGACAAACCTTAAGAATCTAGCGTTATAACAAGGTGGTCTTAGCCTAACAATTCCATGGTAACACAGGGACATGTGGAGGATTCACTTTATGGATTACTTACGGAGGAGATTCGCAAGTTGGGTAGAGCTTTCGGTGGCTAGGATAGGGGTCCTAGCGAGGTCGGCATGCATTTGGGTGTGGACCGCCTTGCATAATTTTAAAACTATTCTAATATAGTAAAGTACTTATTTTCTATACAAAGTTGCATGCACTTTCGTATGTTGTATGTATTTTCTATTAAAACCTATATAGTTCCCACTGAGCCCGAATTTGGCTCATCCCATTTTCTAATAGTTTTGTAGGATAAGATTCGGGGATTAGAGGGGGTGTATTCATTTAGAAGCCTCTGATGTCCACGAACCTTTTTAGTCCTCCCCGAGAAGGACTATATTGTATAACTGATTTTGATCTTATTATGATGTATATAAACTCTCTTTCAATAGCCGGACTTTGGTATGGATGTATAAAGGATATGTAATTATACTTATGTAAATGGTTTTCATATATGTGGAGTGGATTTGATTGCTGTTGGCTATTAACATTTTTTTGAAAATGGTTTTAAATGTAACATGATGGTTTGTCATTTAAAAGAACTCTACATGGTGAAAATTTCTAAAACAAAATTTTGATTGGATCATATTTTAATTAAGAAAGTTTTTTTTTAAAGTAGTGATTTTTATATTATAAACCCGCCATCGCGCACAACATCTGTGATTAACCGGGTCCCGTAGATGAAAATCTCATTACGGGATTCGAGGTGTCACACCCTCGGTGATTGTTATTTCCTACTGGCAGTAATGGTAAATAGATGAGATACAAGCTACCGACTCTCCTTTTCTCTCTCTTAATTTCCCATATTACCTTAAAGTTTGGACCAAATTGTTATTATTATCTTAATGAGCTTTCCCTTTCTATTTATATGTATAGAATTAGGGTTATAATGCTTCATTAGGGTGAATAGTGAAAAGACAATAAAAAGTAAAACTTGCGTTAAACTTTAGCACTTTACAAGTAGATATCCTCTTAATCACAACTAACTAACTTTGCACTTATAGCTGCCTTCATCGCTATTAGTCATGACGGCCATATCAGCATACTCTTGAACCCATTCTGATTGATGCAAATATTATGTCTCTATATTAATTTGATGAGAAGTTATCTAGAGTCAAAGAGTATGCTCGCGTGGAGGACGATGATATGGTAACGGTGGGGCAAGTGATGAGAAAAGGGGTGGCAATAACAACAAATTTGATAACTCAAAGAGGAAGAGGAAAAAAGAACCAAGCAAGGTAAGCGAAGAAGGATATAAGGGGGTAAACACAATCTTCACTAAGCCTATCCATAAGATCATGTTTGATATCCAGAACAAACCCTTCTTTGAATGGCCTTGGCCAATGGGGGACATTCCCAGTGCAAGAAATGTTAAGCTCCATTGTTCTTACCTTAAGGACCATGATCATATAACCGAGAATTGTAAATCCCTCAAACATTTTTTTGAGAGATTGATGAACAAGGGGCACATAAAGAAGGGCTAAACAACGATAAAGGATGATGGTGATGATGATGAAGAGGATGAGGTGCCGATGAAGAAACCAGCGAATAAGATTGTGGCCGGCCTGATAAAGGTAAATTACGGTGTAACTAGCTAAGATATTGTGACGAAGATGCAATTAAGGTACATATCAAAAAGGACCAATGTGTAGATAAAACTTTTCCACCTAAGGTAATGTCTGTTACAGCTTGCAAAATGAGTCAGCAAGCCAAGGACGCTTATGAATTAAGTTTCATAAAAAAGGATACGTATGGAGTGGATGTAACGCATAATGATGCTCTAGTCCTTACACGAAACATCAATAATTTTGATGTGAATATAGTACTCATAGATCCAGGGAGCTTTTTTGAAATAATCTACCATAGCCTATAAGAGAAGCTAAAGCTCCTAGTCTCCCAAGTCAGAAGTACCGACACCCCTGTGTTCAGTTTTGACAGAGAAGCCCCATGGCTAATAGCCATTGCCAATGTACTGAGCACCAAGGCACTGGTCAGTTTTAATGGATGCATGCAATTGATCTAAATAACTCCTTTATTATTAATCTCACTCCTTTTTGTATTTAAGCCTAGAAAACTACTCATTTATTTCTTCCACCAAATTTATTTCGCCTTAACTTTTCTGACTTAACTCCGAATTACTTTATTCAAAAACCAATCCTCTCCATTTAATTTTAAGCACTATAATAACGCTAAAAACACAACAAATATAATAATATATGCTCTCCAAAGTATATATTAGTGGACTACAGTGATTTATATGGGCTTGGTGACGCAAACCCAGATCGTCTTTCCTAACCAAGCTAATGGATCCGTAACCCTTAACGTAGAAGACGCAAGAACCTTGGAATCACGCGAAGTTGATGGAAGGTGAAAACCTCAACCCAACGCTTAAAGAAGCGTGAACCTCGGTATAATCGAAGACGCCACAATCAATTGGTGGAGAATTGATTGATAAGTCAAGAACAATTAAATTAATCAATTCAACATGTTCAACATGTTTTTAGAGAATACAAAGAGAAAACTCTCAACATTATTAATCAACATAATTCTTAATAATCATAAAACAATAATGTACCTCCTTTAAATAGGAGTAAACAAAGCCTTAATCCTAATTCAAAAAGGAAACTATTTCCTACTTAGAAAAGGAAAATAATAACTCCTAGAATATTTCTAATACAATAAGGAAATTAATAATAAGGAAACTTATTCAAAAAGGAAACTACTAATCTAATTCCTAATTGAATAATAAAATAAGACAACTAAAATAAACTCCTAAATAATTAAAGAAATAATATAGGAGTTTTGAAATTCTATGGAATTCCTTTTGAATTTCCATGCTTACGCGCTTCACTCGCTAGGGTCCCGTGAATCAAATCCATAAGTCGCCTCTTGTCTTGTTATCCTACCTTCAGAGCTACCTACCCAACTTTTTCTCTTCACGTGAGTGAGCCCTAGATGTAAAGGGGACTGAACGCTTTCTTAAGGTTGCTTGCAATACGGGAAGAGCCCCTCTATTTCCCTCTTTGCCGTACTTGTTCTATGGTTACATACGCTAATTAAGTTGAAGGGACCAAGTTGCATAATTGTTTTGGCTTTGGGAGCTATTTCCTTTCAGTTTGATTAAAAGTACCTTTACTTTAAGTGGAGTCAATTCCTCGAAAGAAGTGTCTGAAAGCAGGCATGCTTTGGGATATTAAGACTTTCTGGGCCAATCGTGACCTTGATTGGTTCGAAAGGTGCGTAGGAAGGTATTTACCGCTGTCCTTTCCAGAATTTACTATTCATTTCAGTGGGATTGGAATATTGGAAGAGGTGGGAAACGAAGGATGTTGTTAAATGTTCAATATGTTCTTAGAGAATACAAAGAGAAAACTCTCAATATTATTAATCAACATAATTCTTAATAATCATAAAACAATAATGTACCTCCTTTAAATAGGAGTAAACAAAGCCTTAATCCTAATTCAAAAAGGAAACTATTTCCTACTTAGAAAAGGAAAATAATAACTCCTAGAATATTTCTAATATAATAAGGAAATTAATAATAAGGAAACTTATTCAAAAAGGAAACTACTAATCTAATTCCTAATTGAATAATAAAATAAGACAACTAAAATAAACTCCTAAATAATTAAAGAAATAATATAGGAGTTTTGAAATTCTATGGAATTCCTTTTGAATTTCCATGCTTACGCGCTTCACTCGCTAGGGTCCCGTGAATCAAATCCATAAGTCGCCTCTTGTCTTGTTATCCTACCTTCAGAGCTACCTACCCAACTTTTTCTCTTCACGTGAGTGAGCCCTAGATGTAAAGGGGACTGAACGCTTTCTTGAGGTTGCTTGCAATACGGGAAGAGCCCCTCTATTTCCCTCTTTGCCGTACTCGTTCTATGGTTACATACGCTAATTAAGTTGAAGGGACCAAGTTGCATAATTGTTTTGGCTTTGGGAGCTATTTCCTTTCAGTTTGATTAAAAGTACCTTTACTTTAAGTGGAGTCAATTCCTCGAAAGAAGTGTCTGAAAGCAGGCATGCTTTGGGATATTAAGACTTTCTGGGCCAATCGTGACCTTGATTGGTTCGAAAGGTGCGTAGGAAGGTATTTACCGCTGTCCTTTCCAGAATTTACTATTCATTTCAGTGGGATTGGAATATTGGAAGAGGTGGGAAACGAAGGATGTTGTTAAATGTTCAATATGTTCTTAGAGAATACAAAGAGAAAACTCTCAATATTATTAATCAACATAATTCTTAATAATCATAAAACAATAATGTACCTCCTTTAAATAGGAGTAAACAAAGCCTTAATCCTAATTCAAAAAGGAAACTATTTCCTACTTAGAAAAGGAAAATAATAACTCCTAGAATATTTCTAATATAATAAGGAAATTAATAATAAGGAAACTTATTCAAAAAGGAAACTATTAATCTAATTCCTAGTTGAATAATAAAATAAGACAACTAAAATAAACTCCTAAATAATTAAAGAAATAATATAGGAGTTTTGAAATTCTATGGAATTCCTTTTGAATTTCCATGCTCTATCCTTATAATTCATCAGGTGTGGATCATCATTTAGAATGCCACGAACCACCATGGTTGAATAGAAATTGGAGCTAGACCGGATCATATCACTTGGTACGGGGGATAAAATAAGAAAGGGTGAAAGTAAAATAAAGAGCTAATTAAGATATTGATACAATCCAGGATTGTAATCAATCATAGAATCAAACAAGTGTACAACCCTGTACGATGTGCAAATGTGACGCCCCATTTCCATGGGAAGACTAATCCACTCCAGGAATGGTTAATTACAGATGTCGTACATGCACCAATGTAGGGTTAAAGTGGTGAACTTTCATAATTAACAAAAGAAATTGTATAACTAATCACACATTTTAAAATATGGTATATGTAGATAAATCCCTTCGTATAATAATAAATCATGTTTTTGACCGTTGAGAGTAATATAAATTCCAACATATGTTTGTAAAACGGGGTCCATAATTACGTTCATAAACCAACTTAAGTGCATAATAATATTTAAACAAGAGTTGGTACCCAAAGTGCTTTACATTATAAGGTTCATACGTCACTGTCAAATCTTCCAATGAGGCCTCAAAATAGTTTACAATGAGGTTTAGTTGATTTATATTTTATATACAATGACAGCTTTATATTAATATCCGAGACTCAAAGACATAATATAAAACCAAGTCCTTTCATTATGGAGGACTCTTCAAATGTCAAGGTGATTAAAGGCTTCCAAGGAATGTGTACACATGCCATCACGTGATCCCACTTGTAAAATTGGTTATAAAAAAGGAGTGGGTAAAATAGACTGAACGAGAACTATAAGCCTATATGGTTTGTGTCATATAAAAATACAGCAAGGAAAACACATTTGCGTGCTATTTATATAGGAGCGTAAGTTTACAGATGTACTGGAAAACAAGTACATACTCGGTACATCATATGTGAAACCCCATGTTTATAATCTTGTGTAAACTACCTAATTGTGTTGGCAAAATAAATTGATAGGCATTCACCATTTATAACATCGTAAGATATCCACATGAGATCACGTCTCATATCAATCTGCAACTAACTAAGCGTACCACCAACTCTTCATTTAGTTACCTTTCAATCAAGTAGTAGTTGGGCTTCTCGTTAGTTTCCGTGCATGATTTCAGACTTTTCACTGGGGAGACTTAGTCCAAATTCATGGCCCCTTCTTTTGGGACCAGACTTGGGACCTTAAATGGACTGGCGTAATAATATAGGCAACCTAAATATAATAACATCTATCGATGTACAAGTGTGCCAATTCATATATATATATATATATATAACAACAATTTATGACAAGAAATATGTTTCTACGCCAATATGATAAAGTATAACAATAGTTACTTTATGCCTCAATTGTCATCGTATAATGAACATTTACCCAATTTTATCAGTTTTGGTGGGTCTTATAGGAAATACCTAAAATATAAGCCACGCACATAATTTAGTATCATTTATAATCAAATCATCTTTATCAAATAGTAATCATGTGATTTTTAACAACAAACCCGTTAGTATTATTATATATTAAGCCATGTACCAAAATCTATCAGAAATATTTACGACTTAGTGAGTTTTTAGCAAAACAAATCCGTTAACAACATGCATGTAGAATAATCATCTTTATCATGCCTTTACGTTAACATTAGGCTTATTTATATCGTCAATTAGTAAATCAAACCAATCTTTCTGGTCCGCTAGCTAGTGGTTCTCGACTAGGGGGCAAATCCTTACCTTTACTTTCAAGAGGCTTATTTCTTTCTTTTTACCTTTTTCATTTTGGCCTCACCATTTCAGAGAGGATGAAAGATCTGCTCCGTATAGGTGGCGAATGGTTGGTTTGTTTGCTTGTTTATTTTTTATTTTTTTCATGGTATAGTGGACTAATGAAAACTCAAAACACAATCAATATACGAAAGATAACATTGGCTCTTTAGGAACCGAAAAGTCATAGAGTCAAAGCCAAATAGACTCTGTTTACTAAAATAGTAATAAATATAGTAATTAATACTACGAATGTGACTCTCTTTCTTCAAGTAAAATGAAGAAGCCAACGCTTATCAAGCGCACCTTACCTAACTCATCCGCTGAAAAGAAGAAATAGGGGAATACTAATTTTGAATAAAAAAGCAAATACAAAGGTAAGGAAAGGAAAGGCACAATGAGCATGAAAAAGAAAAAGCTTACCAAATAACATTCTCTTTGAGAAATGGAAGATCCAAGCTAGTGCATGCAACTAAACCTATGGTTCTTTCCATTTTAAACTTGAATATGTTAGTTCATCCAAATGCAACAACACAAAATTTAAACTAAGTTATGTACTAGTGCTCCCACCTCTAAGGAGCTCTATTAACAAGAGTGTAGTGATGTATGATGATTGTCATGGCTGGACTATGCTCAATCCTCAAGCTTTTCCAAATCCAAGGTGGTGTGATAGATGAGGAAGATGAATGAAAAATGATTTATAGCTTGAATCTTGATCCACTAGCAACCCCCCCGCCCCCAATAGATCCCCCAATTTGCTCTCCTCTTTCTCTCATTAAGAATCTTTGAATATGCTTTGGTGGTTATGGGAAAAAATAAGACTAATCTAGTGTAATAATGGGTATAAAATCAGGTTAAAACACTCAAATACAGGTTGAACCATATTCCAAACATTAACGTATAAATACAACATAAATAATTGCATTGGTACACCCCACCAACATGGCTTCTGATCCCCAAATAGTCCTACCAAATGCATACGAGTGGTGTATCGATACATTCCACTAGACCTACAGTCCTAACCATAAATTGTTATAGATTCCTGCAAGATGCTGAAATCCAAATTTGGTCAAAATATGGAACTTGTAGTGGAATACGACATCAAACTAATGGCTCAAACAGGGAACCATTTGGACAAAAGTTGAAAGAGTTATCGCCTTACAAAGTCATAGAAAATCCAATTTGTTAGGAAATCCAAATTTTACCATTAACACCTCAAAGTCAAAAATAGGCACTGAAATGATGCAACAATGGTGCACCTATGTGTATTGTGACTAACATGATGTGCTTAAGATGTTCTTTCTAATGAAAATTATTTGGAACCAAGAATCGCTATAGGATCAACACATAAATATGATTAACAAATGAATTAACAATCTAAGTAATACCGGGCCATTACAACAATTGATTTAAAAAATATATTTTTTTGAAATATGGTATGACACAATTTATGAAAATTACAAAATTAACATTTTCCGTAGTTAAGTAGTAAATATAAATTATACAATAATATTGTGATGCATTATAAATAAAAACACATTTAAAATATGATTAAACGTAATACATTTTAAAACATGATCAATGATTACATAGGAAATACTATTTTATTAGAAAACAAAGAATTTAATAAAATTTGTGATCAAAGGCGGTCTAAATGAGGGAATGGAGAGAAGGACCATAAATGAAAGAATATAGAATAAGGAATTAATTATTGGACATGTGGCAACACCACAAGATTCGAGACACTTGTGAGATCAATCATTGGCAGAAAATTGTGATTGCAATTGTAGAGAGAGAGAGAGAGAGAGAGAGAGAGAGAGAGAGAGAGAGAGAGAGAGAGAAGTGAGGTTGCATGCGACGTGGGTGAGAGATGATAGAGTGATGGAGTTCATAGATTGTGAGATTATAAAATACAATTTGAATTTGGGGAAAGGAGCACTAATGCATTTTTTTTGGGTAAAATAATAACTCATATTTGTCAGTTGTAGAAATATATGTCAAACCTGACCGTATCTCGAGGGATTGGTTTCTGCTGTCGAGCAAGGATACTCTATGAACATCAAATGAGTTCATTTGGAAATTCTTCATCAGCACCTACAAATATAAGATGATAGATATAACAAAATTAGAATGTTTTATCAAAATCTAAATCTGGAGCATCCAAAGTTTACGAGTATTTGCACTCGATCTTATTTCATAGATCTCGGATTGAATTAAATTGGTAGTAGAATTAAAGTGGCGAAAAAGCATTAAACACGCCGAGGTTCTCAAAGTAAAAACAAAACAAAACATATGTCTTGGTCATTTTTCAGCCAAAAGCCATGTGTTCCCCTTAATTAAAAGGGTGATTTTAACTCTATTGTCCACTAATTTTGCGACGTCTTTCATTGATACCCAAAGTCTAGAAATATTATCTTTTAACAATTTTTACTCATTCTATCCGGTCAATAAGGATTGATTTGTATACACACCTGTCTGTATAAGAAATAGTCCGTACATAAAATTATATAGGTTGTATGCTTTCATACAAGAGTTTATATTCTGTTTATTATTTTATTACAAAAGAAAAAAAAATATATTCTAGTTTCAATCAACAAATATATTCTCTATGAAAATTTAAATTTATCTCAATCAATGGTTCCTTTTCATATGTAGGTTGAATATTATGCATAAATTAAATGCTAAAGGTTATAGTTAAATATTTAATTGAAATTTGAACAGTATTAAAAATCAATTTAAATAATATATTTTAAGTCTATCTCATAGGCTGAATATATTTAATGGGTACCACGGATATATTTACTAAATCCGTTAAATAATGTGGATAAACTAATAAAACTGATCGCCATTTTGATGTGTATGTCTTAGGGATGTTTAAGGGGGTGCCTTTATATATATATTGAAAAGTGTCAATTTTAGTATTGTAATCTTTTTATATAAAGTAATTCAATTGCATCACGTTCGCACTTGCACTACAACAGGACTCTTAACCTATACGTATTCTAACATGTATGACCAATGCAATTTATTAAATATCCTTTCAACTTTGAACTTGGTGATCCTTTAGGTAGGTAAATGTATCTTAACTCAATAATAATATAAGAAGATCACTTTTGGTATATTTAAATTAAAACAAGTATCCTAACTTATTATAACATGTATGGTTCCATTTAATAACAAGATGGAAAGAGAAGGAAAGAAAATAATTTATTCATGTGAGAAGTTCGAAAATCAATTGAAGAATGTGGTGTGATGATCTCTTAGTTGTTGGTTTTTTCCTTGTAATTTTTTTTTAATGGTGAGGAAGAATTCTTTTTACAAAAACTAATGAAAGATGGAAGGCAAATACTCAAAAATAGGAATGAGATGAAATACATCTCACTACATAAATCATTTAAAAGGTATTCAAGTCTAAATGGGGATTTACTTATTTCTGCCCACTTATGGCCCATGAAGTAGACTTCATTCCTCGATCATAATTTTTAGTTATTTAATTGTCTACTTAGCTTGTTAGAATTCTCCTGAAGTAACAATGGCTGGTAAATAAAGTTTTGAATAGAGACCAAGATGGAATGGAATCGAAAAGATAATGAAGAAAATAAAAATCCTAAAGAGCCTCCCAAATAATTTAGGCCTTTACAACAACAATGACTACGATGACGATGACAACAACGATGACGGCAACGACAACAATGAATTGTAAGAAATGAGAGCTCCAATACAACAACAACGACGACTACAACATCATATGAATTGTAAGAAATTAAGAGCTTAGGTCTTAAATTGAACTAAAAAAATCAAACATCTCAGAATTGAAATAGATTATATAGTTTTAACCTCACAAGCTTTTCAAATTGAAACTCACAAATTCAAATATCTCAAAATTGAAACTCACATTTATGTTCCAAAATTGAAACGCACAAACATCTCAAAGCTCAATTAACAAAATCATAGAACCATGAAACTCGAAATTGAACTAATTAACAAGAGAAATTGGTTGAAGAAGATATCATAGCAAAAACATTATAACTAGTGAGTTGATACACACATGAATGGCAAGTTCTACGAGCAAGCTTTAACCTAATTCTACTCAGGAGATTTGAGGCGCTTGTGAGGTCAATCTTTGACTGGAAATTGTGATTGCAATTGTAGAGAGAGAGAGAGAGAGAAGTGAGCTTGCATGCGACATGAGTGAGAGATGGTAGAGTGGGGATCGGATCCAAGTATGCACCATTTAAATGTGATCGATCATACGCAATATGCAAAACCCAGGAAAGCATAAAGAATATGAGATAAGAAACCACTAGACAAAAATTTATTTTCATTTCAATTCTTTTGCATACCAAAATAGTCACAAACGAAACTATAATACAGTTAAGAGGGGCAACACACCCCCCCTCTCACTTACACACACAAAAGACTCCTTTATTACATCTATCTTATTTATTATTTTTAAGTTGAATTTTTTTATATGGTCCTTCTTAAATACTTTTGATACTTCATCTAACATTTTTATTGTAATAAATAATAATATAGAACAAGTTTTTAATTGTTCATACTCCCTCAATCTTAAATTAAAAACCTATTATAATTATTAGTGTACGTCAAAGTTAAGATTTCTTTTGCACACTCAAGCGATGTACCATTGAGCCACAACTAACCATTTTTTTTAAGTGACATTTTTCTACAATTAATATGAAATAACAAGTTTTGAACTTATTCAATTCCTCAAACTTTGGAAGGGTTAGATTTTTACCATTGAGAAATGACACATTTTAATCTTAAGATATATGCAAGTTAGTTGAAAAATTATTATCTAAAACTACATATGGTTAAGAAATCATATTACTAAATTTTTAATCCCCCCCCCCCCCTTCATATTAAAATCTTGGTTTTTGCTTGTGAAAGTACCCATAAAAGGGTTTTTTTTAGAGTAAAAACAAAATTTTTCCATAAAGTATCATTTCCTACACAAGAATACTAGAATCGAGTCCTTCACCCACCCCTTGTCTCATTAAACTTCATCATACTCGTTGCTTGTATCAAAACAAGTAAATATTGTGAACACCTTATTTTTTGACCATCGCAAGAATTCCAAACTCTAAGAAGATGAACACGCATACATGCACGAGTCAAAAAGAGCATTCAGATGGAGAGTTATGAGACTTACCGAAAACTGCCAAGATCGGGAACTGTCAAATCTCTTGAGAAAATGAAAATGATAATTCCTGATCATCCTCCAATTTTGAATGGTATTAGGTAGTTCCATGAGGAGCAGCATACTCAAAAATCAGTTTGTTACGACAGTCGGATCTTCGGGAATTCAGAAAACCAGGAGTTTGCTTTGGATATTTGAACGGAGACCTTGATGAATTCCAAATGATCTAAAAATTGGTTAAGAGATAGGATATATTGTGGGTAGAGACATGCCAAAAATAAGATTGATCAGATATCCTGTTTGCCCAGAATCGAAAAAACCGTCGCAGGTGGTCACCATCTATCCCCCAGACAAATGCTCTAGGTTTTTTTGTTTGATCAAATTTACGACCTTATAAAATCATGAAATTTTTTGGAGACCTAGGGAATAATACAAGGAGAAAAATATTAAAAAATTAGCTCATTCCGATCGCCGGATCTCCGGGAGTTCAAAATACCGAGAATTTAGCAAAAAAAATCAAACGAATGCCTTCCCGATGTCCAAAAATTCTAAAATTTTGTCATTATATGATTTTTATCATAGGGAACAATATATCAAAAAAATCAGGTCAATCAGATACACTGTTTGATTGAAATCGCGAAAACCGTCGTGGAAGAATAACATTTGTTGTGTAGATAGATGGTTGGACCATCTGTCCACACGACAAATGCCCATTTGTCGTGTAGACAAATGCATCTGTCCCCCAGACAAATGCCCATTTTTTGTGTAGACAGATGCATTTTTCCCCCAGACAAATGCCCATCTGTCTACATGACATATGGTCTTTCTCTCTCCCTTCCAACTATAAATATACCCCTATTTCTCCACTTTTGAGCCATGATTCAAGGTTGAAACTTCAGGAAAGGTGCTCAAAAATTATCTATTTTCATTTTTGAAGATCTCAGGTAATTTTCATCGAAATATGAATTAATTTTTATTAGCGTTATTTTCAATTAATCGCTTGTAGGCAGAGCTAATCATCTCCAAATCAGTCCAAATTTCATATTTGAGCTTTATTTCCAATACAAAAATTTTAGAATGAGTTAAAAAAATTGGATATAAATTTTTATCAGTTAATTACAAGCTTACCAGTCTCAATCTGTTAAGCAATTAATTAATTTATGTATCCAATTCATCTCTAAATTAGCCCAAATTTTATATTTGAGCTTCATTTTCAAAACAAAAGGCGTGGAATGAGTCAAAATCATTTTTTGAACATAAATTTTTACCAATTAATTACCAATTTATCAGTCTCAATCCACTAAGGAATTAATTACCAATTTATCAGTCAAATTGTGATAAATTATTTGACGAACAAATCTCAAGGATTACCGGATATTCGATTCCAACCCAAATTAACTTCTGAAAAGTCCTGAACTTTGTTAAAGACACTGTTTTATTATTTATCATTCTCAAAAATCATTTTTTGAATTACACACACACACATTGATTTCTAAAAATTGTCAGGGCGAAATACGAAGCATATCTATTCAATTCCCACCCTAAAATCCCGGTATTCTAAAATTATGAGCTAACACGCGATAATATTAGTAAACATGCGACTAATTGATTATAACTACATGCATATTCTAGTTAGAGACCGAATGGGAGAATCGGGTGCCTAACACCTTCCAAATTTGTAACTTAATCCCTAAACCTTCAAATTATTTGATTTCGTAATAATTGTATTTAAGTGGTCATTTAATTCATAAATGTTCCTCTTTTACACAAACTTTTGTTTGTTTAGTAAAATAAACCGACGACTCTATTTTTTTCATTTAAATTAACATATTTTTCTAAAATATAATAATAAACTTATTTTTCCAAAATTAACCGAAAAATTTGTAGGAATCGCTGCCATGTGATCCGGCGTCAAAAAACGCAGGTTCTCACAATATTATAACTAAATAGAGCATCATGCATCCAACTAATCTATCATTAAAAAATTAAAAAAAAAGGGTACCAAATGTATTTCTTTTACTATAAGAATTTTATTTCTTTTAGGATATAATTGTCGCATTAAATTCAAGAAAAACAAGTAAATTAATTTTCCACCCATTTTGACATACCTGTGTTTTTTATATGAAATTTTTTAAATACCCATGTTTCAATAATACTTTTGAAATTATTATCCATATTAAAGAAAATGACTCTAATTTATTTTAAAATATTTATCTCAAATCGATTTGAGTCAGAGTTCAATAGTACTCCTTTATGTGTAGGAAATCTACAATTTGAGAAATATAAAAGAACTAAATGTCTAACATGGAGCAACAGCTGATTTTCATAATAAATGTCTTTAAAATAATTCAAGACGTGTACATCATTTTTCATTTAATTTCATCAATCTATTTTTTCTTTCAAAGTAATTATGCATGTTGTCCTTGAATAAAAATAAATAGAAGGATGAAACCATTTGATTGGCTAGATCAGGCATGGATCTACCGATAAAAGTGTTACTACAATTAGTCTACAAGCCAAAAAGCCCAACCCATATAAAAATAGAAACAAAGATAGAAATAATAATATGTGGGTCCAGTAGATCAAAGTCCAACCCATTTAAAGCCAAAAAAACACAACCCGTTTAAAAAATATTTTTAAAAAATGTTGATTTTCAATGAAAGAGTTTTTGAGTATTGAGATAGCCTAAATATTCAACATATTATTAGGACCATTGCCGAATAGGCCTAGCCTCTCATCCTAACAGAAGCCCAAGCCCAACAACAGAAGGTCCTCAGAATGGGTCACCGTTAAGCACGTTGTACCACCAAAGAAAGCACGTCATGGCCGACATGGTCATGCTGTGTTAAACAATTCCCAGGAGATATCATTGTTCGCCGATACGAACACATGGTTTCCAATATAATCATCCTCACCTCTCCATATATCATCTTTTCTTTATTTTGTCTCCTCTCTCTTTTTGAAAGAAACATTTCTAACTCCAAAAACTACAC
The DNA here is from genome assembly GCA_021464415.1 of Lonicera japonica. Taxonomy (NCBI): domain Eukaryota; kingdom Viridiplantae; phylum Streptophyta; class Magnoliopsida; order Dipsacales; family Caprifoliaceae; genus Lonicera; species Lonicera japonica. Next base: position 29,793,553 of record CM038465.1, on the reverse strand, counting down.
ATCCTCTCTATAGATTTGACCATGGACTTACCAAATATTTATTACTTAACCGACCACCTGCACTTGGGTGTTTATAACTCGCATTGTTTTACAGGGAGACAATATGCATATTAGTTTACCAAATTAATAAGTAATATAACTAAAGACTAAGATAGGCATATTATATTACTAAATTAATAGCTAATAAAACCGAAGCTAAATTGAGATTTCATAACAAATGCAATGAATATATAAACATTATCTTAGTACTTCAATGCAAAATATATTAATAATACACCTAGCTTATCTCCAAAAAGAAAAATGCACTTATTTTGTTTTTAAATAGACACATTAGTAAAATAAAAATGAAATGGAATACCAATAACAGACATATTAGTTAAAAATATAGAGACATAAAACTGAATTTTAAGGTGAATATCCATGGAAGTGCATGAACAATTAATTAACATACTAGAATTATGTTATTAATTTATACAATGTATAAATAGGCATATCGGTATATTGGTATATATAACATACAAGCTGTAACATTCATGGTTACATTGTTCTATGTTAAAATTTTTGCTTGTTACATATGTATATATAGACATAATAATATAAACCGTAAAAGCTAGACAACCAAGAAAAGTGAAAACAAAACAAGGATGGCAAGATTACGAAAATTAGACTAACAAGTAAAAATCCATCAATTGTTGAACTCCATAGAACGAATGAGCCATGAAGATCAAGTAGGGGTTTTGATGAGTAATTGCCATTGCATGTGCCGTCAAAAACCCAATTTCAAAGCAAGCCAAGAGAAAACAAAGTTTACAATAGCGAACACAATAAAAATTTAGATAGATTATCATAATAACTTTAAAAAACAGGATATCTAGAGTCATTCAAAATTTAAAAAAATTGCTAGATTTTGGAAATAGCTACATATTATGGATAATTAATTTGTTTGTTTTCCTTAAATAGTGGGAGGGATAGCAATGTAATAACACCTAAAAATGAAAAGAAAAAAAAATAGGAAATAAAAGTTAAAATGCATGTCCTTAATTCAAAATATTGTCCTTCATTATTAAATATGTCATTTAAATTAACGGGTTAAGAAGATTGTCTTTTATTAAAAACATTATTTATATATTGTCTTTGGTCATTATTTTTTATTATTTTAATGTGACGTCCACGTGTGAATATAAGTTTCCTAATTTAGACTAGAGTGCTCCTATTGATGATGACATGCAAACATCATTTTCATAGAATTTAATCTATATCCTTAAATAAAGTGATATTTTTCTATTGTATTACCCAAATAAGTTCTATGTACTACCAAAATGGCAATAGTAATCTTGATTGTTTATTTGGCAGAAGGGAGCCCAAAAACAATAACCTTGTTTTAGGGTAACTCAACTTTTTGGTGCCAATAATTCAACCAACCCCAACTAGGTAGCCAACATCAAGTCGAACTCAAGAGAATGAGATTGGGCTTCTAGCTTAATAGAGTGAAGAATGCCAAACAGGCCTTTCCTAGTCGAGATTGTCTTACTGATGTAATAACATTGGCATGATTCCTAAGTTTTGCCCTCTTTGATCTTTGACTGTTTACCCTACTGGGGCACATATGACCTTAATTCTATGACTATAAATAGAATGGGGAAAGCTTGTTACAAGGGTCCTGATTTTTAGGTAAGAAATTCTAGAGAGAGAAAGTTGGTAGCTTACTTGTATTATTCCCTAAATTTTATGTTTTTGAGCTAATATAAAGACACTATTACTTCGAGCTAGCTATGTAGAGTGCTCTCGCCGAGCAGCACCCCACAGAATTGGCTAAAAGCCTTCAGGCTAGAGGCAAGTAAGGGAAGAGGCCAAGCACACAAGCCAAGGAAAAAGGAAGGAAGTAGCAACTGATAAACCTGATTCCTCTAAGGAAAAACAAAGAAAGCATAGCAACCACAGCATGGCCGTCTCATTGATGGTGAGGTACAAGGACGGCCAGAAGAGAAAGTCTTTAAAGACTTAATGTGCTCAAATTATGGAAGTAAAGGACACACACAATATGGTTGCCCCATGTGGTGGAACATAAAGAATCAATAAACAAACCTTATAGGTATATGTTATATTCAATTCTTTGTCATAAGCAATGGTTTTATCATGTGTAATATGTTTTGGCGATTATTTTTGTGAAAAACTTTTGGTTGGATAAGTGGAAAAACTTGTCTGATCTTGTGGTAGTTTCACTTTTTACATCACATTGGTAAATTGGATAACGAATTCTTGACTAAACTTGGTGAGTGCATTGATGTACTAAGAAATTGGTATAATTTATTATGTTAATTTATAATTTAGAGAGCATATATTATTAGTAATTTTATATTTTTAATGTTTTTTAGGTACTAGAAAAGAATTTGAAGAAGATTGTGAAAAATATGGAAATTAAAGCTTGCAAAGACACCTAAAAGTGCACAATACTTCTGAAGGTATAACTTTTTAGTCGGAACTCCGAGTCATGCAATTCTTAAGCCTAATTTGAAGAAATTTCAAGATCTACAACTTTTCAGTTCAACACTTTTCCAAATTCAACCATTTTGGGGTTCGAAATTGTGACACAAGTGCAGCAGTTAAAAATGGGAAAAAATCATTATAATTAATTTATGGGTCCATTCATATTAATATTAGCAAGCCCAGCCCATTTGGTATTAATAAAGATGCAGCCCAACTATCTATCAAAAATAGCCCTAAGTCCACCAAACATATACCCAAGTCCATGTATTAAGTCTAGCATTAAATTTCACCCCTTACAATTATAAATATAGCAACAATAGCATAACAGCCGCAGCGCAGCACTGCCAAGCACTCTCCTCTCTTTTATTTGTTTTTTATTTTATTTCTTTTTGTTTTGCTGAAGATTTGAAGACTTAGAAGATTTGGATTTTTATTTATTCTTCAGTTTACTTAATGTCAAGTAAGTTTTCTTTTAACTTTATTTGTTATTTAATTTTTATTATGCTAGCATAAATTTGTTCTAGGGTAAGGATGAGTATATTTAATTGATTCTCTTGCACGTGTTCATGTCAATTGACTCTACAAATTTAATGCTTTAATGTTAAATACAATTCTTCCTATTGGATGCCTATTTTAATTGATAAAAAAATAAAGTTGGATTCTTATTATTTTTTGTTGGATTCATCTTATGATTTGTTAAGAGCGGATATAGGGTGTATTTTGACGGATATAGTGAGTGTTTTGATTTTATACATTAGTTTGGCTATGGAAGAATTATAATCGGATTTTATAAATTACTTGAACTTGAATGATTTTATTTTCCGCATCTAATAGAGTCGAGAGACTTAATTAGTGCGAGATAAGAGTAGAGTTTATGCGCATGAATACTTAGAAAGATGATATTGAATATATGACTCCGGAACCCTAGTCAATTAATTCATTAATTTTATTATCTTGCTTCATATTATTTAATTTAGTTCCATTAATTTAGTTTACTTGCTTTACTTTATTTTATTTAATTTGCTTTATTTAATTTGTTTGATTTGCATCAATTATTCCTTGCTAGATTAGTGAAAGATTAACAAGTTATTATAAAACATACTGTTTGAGTCTCTGTGGGATCGACCTCGCTTATACGCTACACTATAAATTGATTCGTGCGCTTGCGAATATTAAAATTTATCATAATAAGTTTTTGGCGCCGTTGCCAGGGACTATAATATAATCTTGTTAATTTAGTAATTACATTCCTTTTAATAGTTTCTTCATAAATTTAAGAAAAAAATACAAAAATAAAACAGAAAACATAATATTCAGATATATATGTATACTCTTAAAAAAAATAAAATTTTATTTATTTATTTTTGGCGTGATTAAAGGATCTGGGCGCCAAACAATATATACATAGTGGTGCAAATTATTACTTTAAGTATTTCTATCTTGGTTGGTAAGTGTTGTGTTTTGGATACAAGAGGTCAATAGTTCAATATTTGGCAGCAACAAGGAAATCCAACCTTCTTTTTGTCTCAAATATTCCTCCTTATTATTAACCCTTTTAATTACTCCAATATATATTAGATTATTATTATTAGTGTTATTATTTTATTAAAAAATTAATTAATTATTAATAAAAAAAATTAAAAAATGGATTTTATTATTTTAATAGTATATTATTATTATTATTATTATCATTATTAAAGAATCTAAAAATTAATTAATTAATTAATAAAAAAATTTAAAATGAATAATTGTTTAGTTTATGAGCGTTTGTTGGAAACGAGAAAAAGTGAGGCTTAATAGGATAGAAAATTTAGAGATTAATCATTTATTTGTAGAAGAATTAAAGATGGCGGATCGTGAAGAAAATAGGACTTTAAAAGAACTTTTTGCGCTTATATATACTAATCCTCCTTCACGCATTGTTTTACCTACTATTACAGCAGTTCATTTTGAATTAAAATCGCAGGTGATTCAATTGCTCCTTAATTTTAATGGTTTAGAGATAGAAGACCCCTATCTGCATATAAAATACTTTTTAGAGATATACGCTACTTTTAAATTTCAAATTTTTTCTGATGAATCCGTTAAGTTGTGTTTATTCCCATTTTCCTTAAAAAATAAAGCGAAAGCTTGGTTAAACTCTTTACCCTCGAGATCTCTCACAGCGTGGGATGGGATAATTACTAAATTTTTAGCAAAATTCTTTCTTATGGCTAAAACTAATGAACTTAGGAGAAAGATAACTGATTTTTGCCAAGAAGATGAGGAAAAATTCTTTGAAGCATGGAAAAGATTTAAAGATATACTACTTAGATGTCAACATCATGGTTTTGAAACTTGGAGATTAATTCAATATTTTTATAATGGCCTATCACAAACTAATCAAAATATGATATAATCTATGAATAAGGGTAGTTTTCTAAGCCTAAATGAAGATGAAGCTTATTAATTCTTAGAGAATTTGTCTGAAAGTTCTCAACAATGGGACTTTTCTAAGAGGGGAACGTAATCTCAACCTAAAGATAGGGAATTTTATGAAATTCATTAAGATGTAGAAATTAGAAGATAATTAGATAGTCTAAATAAAAAATTAGAAGCCTTAACGATGAGATTGTCTAATAATTCGATCAAACTTGTGCAGAATGAAGTGTGTTCTAATTGTGCTAGTCCTATGCATGTAGCTTCATCATGTCCATCTATGTTAAGGTACCACATAGACAATCCAAAACAAATAAATGTTGTGAATGAATTTAGGCAAAATCACAAACCCTATTCAGAAACTTATAATCCCGAGTGGAGAAATCATCCTAATTTTTCATGATCCCAAAATCAACCGATTAATAATATGGGAAATCAGAATAATAACTTTTGTCAAAACCCACCTGGTTTTAGAGCTCATGTGAACATGAATAATGCTACATCTTTTGTTACACAGCAACAATTTTCATCCCTAGAAGATAATTTGAAATCATTTATGAATGAGGTAAAAAATACTACTTTAATAAATACCCAAGCAATAACACGTTTAGAAAATCAAATGGGTCAATTAGCTAACCAGTTAGTAGAGCATGAAAAAGGAAAATTTCCTAGTTAACCTATCCCTAATCCTAGAGGTGTTGTTAATAATAATGTTAATCAAATTCAAAATCCACCTTTTGAACATAATCAAGGGCAAGTTAATGCAATCACTACTTTACGATCAGGGTGCCAGATTGATAATCAAGTTAGAATGCAAGTAAGTAATGAAAAAGAATTAGAAGAAAAAGAGAATGAAAGTATTCCTGTAGAGTCAAACACTCATGTGAAAGATTTTAATCCTACCATTAATCCTAATGATTCAAAAGAAGTTAAAGTAAAAAAACAATTGAGCCTAAAGTCTCGTTTCCTCAAAGACTAAAAAGACAATAGGAAGGAAGCTCAGTTTGAAGAAATTCAAGAAGTATTTAAGCAAATTCATATTAACATACCTTTCCTATATGCAATTAAGAAAATCCCTTCATATGCTAAGTTTCTTAAAGATTTAGTTACTGAAAAGAGGAAAACTAATGTTCCTAAAAAAGCATTCTTAGCTGAACAAGCAAGCTCTATAATTCAATGCAAAATTCCTATTAAATATAAAGATCCAGGTTGTCCTACTATATCCTGTAAAATAGGAGATCATCATATAAAATGTGATTTACTAGATTTAGGGGCTAGTGTGAATGTTTTGCCATATTCCGTTTATGAAAAATTAGAACTTGGAAAATTAAATTCTACACCTGTGATGGTTCAATTATCTGATAGATCTATAAAAATTCCTAGAAGAGTCATAGAAGATGTTTTAATTAAGGTTGATACATTTTACTATCTAGTTGATTTCGTTATTATTGATATTCAACCTTCTCTTAATATGAGAGGGCAAATACCAATAATTTTAGGCAGACCATTTTTAGCTACATCTAATGCCCTTATAAATTGTTGGAATGGTTTGATGAAGTTATCTTTTGGCAAACTCACTACTGAACTTAATATTTTTTGTAGGTCGGAAAATACCCTAGAGGGGGGGGGGATGAATAGGGTTTTTAAAACTTAATCGAATTTTTAAAATCGATTTAAAAAGTTTAATGTCTATATTTATCAAACAAACAATAAACAAAGTTAATTTCAATCACAATGAATAAATAGCGCAATATAATAGAGTAAGAGATAGAAAGATTGAACCGATCGAAGTCGAAGATTTTTTATCCACACGGTTCAACTTGTTCCCCCTACTCTGCGCTTGGTTAGTTCCCCGAGAATTTCCACTATAACCGATCTTCTTCCGGGTGAAGATCAAACCTCTACAAGTGTATTCTTATCACACACTCTCACAAGTATTGAAAACACCTTCAATACTCTCACAAGAAATCCCTCTTGCTAATCTATGAGATACACCTCTCACAAATATGATTTGAACAAGTTTTGGTGACTCACACCAATGTACAATAGCTCTTGTGTATAACAAATTACAAATAAAACTCACACTAAGAGATATCAATATTTGATCAACAATTTCTAGCTCAAAATAAGGATGATTGATCAAAAACAATATTCTTAAATCTTTGAATAATGAATGTAGATAAAGGTAATAGTGTAGGAATGATTCAAGTTGTTAAAAATGAGTCTTAGAACTCATATATATATATATCTTGAAAAAGCTTGTAGCAGTTTGTAGTGGATTTATTAATTAATGAGGCAAAATTGCACATATAGCAAAGTTCCAACGGCTAGTTTCTAAAGCATCAGTCGACTGAGCATTACCATCAGTCAACTGATGGAGCCTCAGTCGACTGAGCAAGCCTGCTTAGTTGACTGATGGCTACTGTCCATCAGGCCAAAATCCTAATTTTTGCACTTTTGCATTTTAGCTCCAAAATCAATTCTAATGCTCTGGGGACTTTAAAAATAAGTTCCTAAGATAGCTATTTTTGGGAAAATACAAAATATGATCATTTGAATTTAATATGAATTTATTTGAAAAACGGTTTTTGCAAGTATGTTTGTTTTTCAAAGAATTTTGATTCAATTTGATTTTGATCAATCTATTTGAATAAAGAACTAAAGAGTAAGAGCTATAATTGAAAATCAAATATGAATCTTTACAACAAAACTACTCACTCAAATATAAACTTATGAGTCTTCGAAAGCTTTGTTTGTATCTCCGTTTCTTTTCTTCCTTGGCTCTTTGTTCTTGTATAAAGATCCCTTTGGTAGAGCATTGATCACATAATTGTGTGAGGTATGAGTCATTGAAAGAACACAATTGTGTAGGTGAATGACCTTTATTCCGGCTTTTTGATTTTGTCCTCGTGAGATCAATTATAGTGGCTATCACTTAAAACGTCAACTTAGTTAAATTACACAAGATTAAACATATTGTTATTATCAAAACAAGATTAGTGACTTAAAGGTCAACATTTTTGATGTAACTAAAACATCCCTAGATTATGAAGATGAATGTGTTCGTCAAATTAATTTAATTGATAGTCTAGTGGAAGATAATTTTTTCGAAAATAATGTTGATTATTTTTCTTTAAAAGAAGATGTGAACTTTAGTGACACATCACTAGAAGAATTCTTAAAAACATGTGGTCCACTACACCAAATCAGGGAATTAGTAACGGTCCTCTTTTTATATTAGTAACGGACTATGTTTGTTACTAGCTCGTAACGCGCATAAATCCGTTACTGACTGAAATAAAACCGTTACTAAATTTAATTAAGAAAATTCGCTTACATTTTAACGCTAGTAACGGATGTTAAAATAGGTAGTAATGTTATAAAACCGTTGCTAAGAATTTATTTTTGTTATTCAAATTATTAAATGGCTCTTTAGAATTATTGGCAAAACTTGAAATCCTAAAAAATATCCCCCCAAAATTTTCGTTTCCCTCTTCATCGATCTCTTGCTCCACAAAACCCCCTAACGAGAAAACCCCAAATCTTGACTGCCCTCGCCTGGATCAAATCGGCCGGTGATCTCCTCTCTCCTCGGTCGCCGGTCAATCATCTTTGACTGGGATCTAACAAAGGTATTCTTCTTCTTCTTCTTCTTCTTCTTCTTCTTCTTCTTCTTCCTCCTCCTCCTCCTCCTCCTCCTCCTCCTTTCCAAACACTACGCCAAAATGTCCGATTAATAACATATAAAAAGGTAATTTGTAAGTGTTCTAAACACTTATAAAATTAATCATGGTTTAATAGCTATTATAACGGGTTAGGACACTTACTAATCCCCAAGTGCTGCGAACCGTTGCAGTTTAGCAAAATTATGCTTAACCTCGCTAGTAATTAGAAAAAAGTGATACAAAAGCCCACTCATAATCCCAACTCCTCTGTACTCATACTTTCTATCAATCATAAACCCTAATTCTTCGCACTTTTTTGCGATTAAATGTCTTGAAGGGATCGCAGTTGATTCATAGAATTGATTGGTATAAAGTTCTACATTACTTTTCTTCTTTGACTCATTCATATAAATCAATTGCTCAGGTAGTTCGAGTTTTCCTTTTCTGTTTGTATTTACTCAGGTATGCTTAGCTATAATGGAGTTCTCAAGCCCTAATTAAATTTCTCTGTGGTCGAAGACGGATTAATTTGGAGTTCTTAAACCCTAATCGCATCAATTTAGAGGCGTAGCGAGGTCAGATTGGTACAAACTATCTATCTCGTCTCTCTAATTTTTGTTCTGTCATGCATTTGATGATTTGATTTAATCTAATTTTCGTGCTAGTCTTTTATTTCAAAATCTCGTATTTGATATTCAGCACAATTGATGCACATTTGTGCCTTAACGATCTAATTTGTAATACGATTAGTTATTATTCAGCACAATTTCTTGCACATTATTCAGAGGAGATGAGATTAGGATGAAAGGTAATATATCTCAGTGTCTCGTTGTGTGTTGTTTTCTGAAATATTACTTTCTACTATCTTAGTTGTACTCTCCTATTTTTGCTATCTTTGCAGCATGATTGATGATCTATATATGTGCTTCCTTTATCTGCACATTGGAAGGTTTCGCTTTTGCTTTCGCTATTTAATTTTATTGTTTGATGACTAATCACTTTTTATTTGCTAGGTTAAACCTTTTTACTTCCTCTGATGCTGGTCCCAAAGCTGGGTAAAGGAAGCGGGAAAAGGTTAATATGTCCTAAGGTCGTTATGATCGGTAATTTAATAGATTTCCTAGTGTACTTTAAACTTTAAAATTTTTTATGTGCTTTATTCTTAGTGTATTTCATTGAGCTAGTTTGACTATCTTCGTGGTTGATGGTTTGTAAAGGTTAATATAGGGAATAATGTTAGTGCTATGGAAAATTTTGCTTGTCAATTACATATTTCTAGAGATAAAAGTTAAGTTCAGCTCATCAGCTCAAAGTTTGTGATAATAAAAGTGTGTTTCAAAGGTGTATGATGCAATCTTTAACAAACTTAAGGGATAAAGAGATACTTTTGACATAGAAGATAACTGATTCTAGCTACAGGGGTAATGAAAAATAAAAACAATTTTTTTTTTCAAATGTTTGTGGTAGTAACGTTTTTTTTCCGTTACTAAATTAGCAATGCTCTATCAATTTTTTTTAAAACTGTTGCATTTTCAGCAACGGTTTTTGTACGTTACTAAAATTAATTTAAATAATAAATAAATAAAATATAGTAACGGTTTTTTTATTGTAGTAACAGATATAAAGCATGACAAAAAATGAATTATCAACGGTCATGAAAACATCTGTTACGGTTAAAATCCGTTACAGAAGTAATTATTGTAACGATTTTTAATTAATTTCAGTAACGGTTTTTATCCGTTACTATGCTAACTGCCACGCCAAATTAGTAACGGTATTTTGCGTTACTAAATTTTTTTGTAACACAAAATGTCTGTTGCAAAAGGCCTGTTTTGGTGTAGTGGTCCAATTGATGATGATATATCCTATGAAGCTAGTGTTTTTCTTAATTCTCTTGATGATACTAATTCTAATGAATGGGAGGAAAATATTGAAAATTTCTTAAATAAAGGTTTTAGCGAATTTTCTCAATTTGAAAATAGTATGACAATGGACCCAAAAATTATTCATGATAATGAGACCCTAGATGCAATTGATAAATCAATGAATTTAAATTGTTATAAGATCAAAGATGAAATTGAGCTCATTAATTTATTTCCTACACCGTTAAAATTTTTTAAGCATAATGTTGAAATTTTGAATTTTAATTCACCTTATTTTGAGCCCAATATGAATGATGATATCTATGATGCTTATAATTCTTTTAAGAATGATCATAATTTTTTTTGTATAACTCAGGACCCATGGCCACCACCACGTGACTATTTTTCTCTAGTAGGTCAAGATTATATAATGAAGTTTTATTATCTCGAACTCAATTGCTATATTTATTTTGATTATATTTTCAAGCTTATAGTGATATACATGTTTTATTGGGATAATCCCCAACTATTTAGATTATTGATTTATGATAAACTTGGGATCTTAAATATTTAATGATGATATTTGGCTATGAATTTATTTTCACATATTTTTGGATGCCATTTATATTATTTGAACGATTAATAAATATTATGTGCTTTAAAGTTTTATCTAGTGTGCATGTTTTACTTTCTTTGATAAATCGCGTATCCAAGTGAGATATTACATCCCTCCTTGTGTGAGAACCCGAATCCATGACCCGAAAATCCTCTTTTTCTCTTTTGGTTTTAAAGGAAAACTTATTTTCGGAGTCGTCAGTTTGTTTTACAAGAAAACAAGCAAAAGATCGTACAAAAGATAATTCAAAAATGAACTATCTTTCATACATTTGAAACCAGAAGTTTATTGAAAACTTGGTTTGATAGGTTTCGGGAACTACGTTACAAATTGGGAAGGTGGTAGGCACCCAATTCGCCCTTTTGGTCTCTTAATGGATCATGTATCTGATTCTTATTTTAGATATCTTGCAAGTAGTTTGAATAGTTTTCAGAATAATCCTTTTCTGATAATTTAGTTTAAAATAGTATTAATGAAATCAGACTCGAGCTTTGCGAGCGCCTACGTATTCATTCGAGGAATGAAATCAGAGTCTTGTAGTTCCATTCATTTGGAAACTGTTTCTTGGGTTTTGTTTGTTTTGAAAACATGTCAAAACGGGTTTTAGTTTTCTTATAAAACTTAGAAAGGATTTGTGTTTGAAAGAAGTGGACTTCTTTGCAAGTTATCTAAGTTTCTTGATTAAAAACTCGTATTTAAATGCAGTATTGAAATTCAAGAGAGTTGTAAAAAGACGTAACTAATGCGCTTGACGTAGAATAAGGACTGCTTACTTGCTTCCTTCTCTCTCTAGAATTTTCTCTCTCTGACTTTCTCTCTCCTTTTCTTTCTCTCTCTAAAACTCATGAGCTTTTGGGCTTTGTATCTTACTTCGTCGTGCGTGTGTTAGTGATTCTCAGTCTGTTCATCTCAGAAAACTAACCAGAAAGTCTTTGAGACGTCCAATGAGTCAATTTTGCAAACGTTTGTTAAAAGTTTGTTGATTTTGTCATTTGGGATTACCCCCCACTTGTTGTGTGACAAGGAACTTGTCAAACAACAAATGCCTAAATGAAAAAGTGAGCTGGGCAACAGAATGTCACTTTTTTCCATTTGATCTTTCTAACTTCTCATTCTCTTTCTAGCATATTTTTTTTCTTGCTCACATACTTACTTTATGGAAGATCAGTTGGTCATATGTTCCATGATGATCAGCTATGATCATGACGATGAATGGGTATGTGTGGATTTTGATGGACCCCCTAGGGTTGAACGTATTTGATGGAGATTGATGTATCATCAGATGGCACTTTGCCCTTATTGGAAGGTCATTCGTGGTATATATGGAGCCTTCAACACACAAGATTCGCCTACGTATATGGGTACGCTTCGATTTGCATTTGTCATTTTGAAAAAATTATGATAAATATGTCTTTTATGCTATAAAACATGAAATATGCATGCAATATGGTGGGTCCAGCGGCTTCTTACGCAGTTTGATTATGAAAATGCCTTCGTAAAGCTTTCAGATTTTAGTACCACCCCCACTTTAAATAACCCCCAATTTTTATAGGAAAATAATGTATTTGTCCTATCTTAGAATTCAACTGATGCTGGGCCTTCTCCTAATCACCCCTGAATTGTTGGTTGTACGTTTACCCTCGGTGAGAGGCTTCATTTATGCCATCCGTTTTGATTTGATCAAATTGGTCTGTCCCTTGGTGACTACGACTCGCTCATATTTCCGGACTGATGAGAGATAATGACCGATACCTTTGCATGACTGATCTTCATTCCACTTCAACGCGAGTTACTCCATGCGGTCTAGTTTCGTTCAATATACCTTACTTGTGGTTGCCTGTGCTGCCTGGTTAGGTGATGATGAGTCTTTGGATATATCAATCTATTGAAGTGCCTGAGTTTGGATGAGGATGTGAGACAAATCCTTGGAGATACCAATCTGTCGAAGTATCTTCCATGACATATTTAGAATTTTCTTCACCCCCTCTTTCAATTAGACTCAGAGTCTGGATATTAATCTTATCGAAGTGTTCGCATCGGGAACTTCCCCCCCCCCCCACAGACTTAGATTGGTCTCTACCCCCTGTGTCAATCTTGTTCGGGGTTTCAATTTCTTTCAAAATCTCCTATTGTTAACTTACTCAGAGCTGCAATCTCACTTCGAACATTAATCTCATTCGAAACCTTTGTGACTCAAGTATCTTTAGTAGGCTCCTCCACCTCAAGAGAATTTCATATTCCCCAGTACTCGTTACGTGTGAGGTATTTCTTTGAAAAATTCTTTGGAATTATTATACCCAGGTAGTACGAGTGCTTTAAAGATCATTTTTATATATTGTTTCATGAAAATGAGCGCTTTGTAAATGAATGTGCATTTTATTCATGAAAGTATTGGTTATTATATTTTATGCTTTATGCGCAATTCACCCCCAGACCCATGCAAATGCAAAATACAAGAGATCGTTCTTTCCAAAAATTTGGCAATTATAGATGGTAATTCATATTTTGTTTTGTTTTTGTTGCGTGAAATCATAAAACAAATTTGGCTCAAGGCCTTTATCAAGATTTGTCCTTTTCCCCATTCTCTGTCATAGGATTTTTCTTTTTTTTGCGAATCTATCATCGTCCTTCGAACCCTTGTAGAAAAGCCAACTTGAGTATTTGAATGAACTGTTCTTCCATTTCTTCATTATCTTATTGTGACTGAATGAAATTGTTTCATTAGAATAGACCGGGCTTGAAACCATTTCTCAGGTTTGTAAGAATCCGCAAATGCGACCCCCGGGTCTCGTCCCCGTTCGTTGGGCGTCTGAAACGTCGGAAAAGATCTCGTCGTTCCATTTGCTTAGAGTGTTTTGATAATTCATATCGGGTGTCCTTCTATCCTATTTCTAGGTACAAGAGGGTTTATTCAGAGTCGCCAGTACGCTTTACGAGAAAACGGATAAAAAAGGGTCGTGTAAGAGAAGAGGCTACAGATAAGCCTTTCTTTACACGTTTGTCTACAAAACCAGGATTCTATAGGGTTCGGGAACTATATTACGGTTTGGGAAGGTGTTAAGCACCCATTCCGCCCTTTCGGTCTCTAGTGGACTCATATGTTTATTTTATGTTGAAGAACTTGGATGCTTTTACTGATAGTCTACTACTTCTTGAATAAAAACCCTAATTTTTAGGGAAAGCGGGAAAGGGTATGAAAAGCCTTTGTGTTCCGAGATCCGATGTTTTATTGAAAATATGTAAATACAAATGACAAAGCCTTTTATTTTGAAAGAGTATCCCGTATTATTTCCTCAGATAATGACGGTTTTCTCGTGTTGTGATTACTTTTGTAAAAGTTCGGATTTATATCGGGACTAATTTAATATGGAATTAGAACTCTTTGAGGAGAGTTATCAGACACATCGCAGTCTATAGAAAAGACAGGATATGTTGATTTTAATTCCTAGATAAGTCTTATCGGTCCGGGTTTCGAAAACAGAATTTTATCTGGATGATAATATACTTACACTTCTGGTTTTGCAAATGGTTTTATCAGGGTCTTTTGTTTTGAAAACGGTAGACTGCTTTGTAACTTGGCAATAAGTTTATTCAAATAAAACGTGGACAAAACAATAGAAATAAAACAAGTACACATATAAACCTGATTTTCGAGCGCGTTAGGAATCTAGCACAACCATGTTGCCACTTCGCTTACTAGGACGGAGATCGACCTAGTAATAAAGAGACTTTATTTACCTTCCCGACGAGAATAATAATAAGAAAGAGAATATAATATGGCAGAGAGATCTTCGGCGATAATAATCTTCTCATTCTTCAGATATTTTCGAGAATTCGATTCCAGAAATGAGACACGTCGAGCGTCGAGAATAGATTCGATTTCTTCAGAAATAAGACGATACTCAAAAATGCTTGTTGCTGTTTTCTGCTCTAAAAATGCTGTTTTTTGCTCTGTTTTTGGTGTTTTGTTGCTGTCCAACTTGCTCTCTAGAACCCATGGGGGTGCTGGCCTATTTATAGTGACAAAAAGGTGTATGTCGCGCGACATTTTGGTGTATGTCGCGCGACATACTTGACTGTCGCGCGACATTCTACTTTAATGATGATTCTGACTCATTGATGAGTCAGAAAGTGGAGTGGTGGGGTGATTGTCGCGCAACATGTCCCTATAAAGTGGGATTGTCGCGCGACAATCTTGAATGTCATGCGACAATCTTGAATGTCGTACGACATTTCCATTAAAAACAGGTTTGTTTGGCCAACAAACGCTTTCGGGGCAGTCTCGGGTATTCAGGTGGGTCCCGGACTCCAGAAACAGCAGTTCTCAAAGGTCGGTAGGGTTCTTGCGGGGGTCACGGATTGGGGTGTCTACAGACCCTCTCGACTCAAGCTCCTTGCTTGCAAGGAATTGAGGCGACTGGAAGAGACCATGATCCATGGCTCCCGCATGAACTCTAAAGGAGTGTGTGTGTGCAAAAAGTCCTCGTGTGTGCCTCCGGAGAGGGCTTTGTGTTTGGTTTTGCCTCCGGAGAGGGCTTTTGTTACCTCATTACCTCTTTCGAGGGCTTTCATTTGTTCCACTCGCCTCAGATGGGAGGACTACCATTGCGCCTCAGGTGGGAGGACTACCATTGCTCCACTGTGCCTCTCCGGGAGGGCTTCGCCTCAGGTGGGAGGACTACCATTGCTCCACTAGCCTCAGATGGGAGGACTACCATTGCTCCACTGTGCCTCTCTGGGAGGGCTTCGCCTCAGGTGGGAGGACTACCATTGCTCCACTGCGCCTCTCTTGGAGGGCTTCGCCTCTCTGGGAGGGCTTCGCCTTAGGTGGGAGGACTACCATTTCTCCACTAGCCTCAGATGGGAGGACTACCATTGCGCCTCAGATGGGAGGGGAGGACTACCATTGCTCCACTAGCCTCAAATGGGAGGACTACCATTGCGCCTCAGATGGGAGGACTACCATTGCGCCTCAGGTGGGAGGACTACCATTGCTCCACTGTGCCTCTCTGGGAGGGCTTCGCCTCAGGTGGGAGGACTACCATTGCTCCAATGTGCCTCTCTGGGAGGGCTTCTGATCTGTAAAATAAAGAAAGAAAGAAATAAAATTGCCTCCGGAGAGGGCTTGTGCTTGTGGAAAGGACTTGGTGACCGGTTTGCCTGTAGAAAGGGCTTATGTGAATGGATTGCCTCCGGAGAGGGCTTGTGCCTGTAGAAAGGACTTGTGGGTGATGTTTTGCCTCCGGAGAGGGCTTATGTGAATGGATTGCCTCCGGAGAGGGCTTGTGCCTGTAGAAAGGACTTGATGACCGGTTTGCTTGTAGAAAGGGCTTATATGAATGGATTGCCTCCGAAGAGGGCTTGTGCCTGTAGAAAGGACTTGTGGGTGATGTTTTGCCTCCGGAGAGGGCTTGTAAATGGATTGTCTTCGGGGAGGGCTTGTGTGATGGATTGCCTTCGGAGAGGGCTTGTATTTGTGTTCTCTCTTAGACTGCTAGAGGGAGAGAGAGTAAATCTTGTGTAGGTGAAAAGAGCTTCTCGGGGTCTAATATGGATGTTCGTTTCCCTGTACCTTTCTGAACTTTACTCTCATGTTTTCTCGAGTGAAGATACTTCTCTTAGAAGGCAGTTTTCGGATTTCTTTTGCTCTCTGCAGAGTGATGGTCCGAGGTTTTTCCAAACCATCTCTTTTGTATCGTGCTGAAAAGAAAATTTGTTTGAAAGTTCAATCTCTGATCTCTGTTCTCTTCTTAGTTTTCTCTTTTGGTGGGCCCACATGGTATTCTGTTTTTCGATGCCCTTATTTCTCCCTCTCTTGGGAAAGACTTTTCCTGGCCTTCTTTGTTTTTGACCAGGAGTCTTTTCGTCCCTTCATTGTGATCAGGAGCCTTACTCACCCAAAACGAAGCCCTGAGCCGGTTTTGGCCTAGCTGTCACTTTTGGTGTGGCTCTCCCTGTCACTCTGCATTTCTGTTTCTCTCACTCGCTTTGGGAACTCATGCGGGTTCTTTCTCTTTTCTACTCTTTCAATTTTTTTCTATTCCCGTCTTATTTTGATATTCTGCTTTTTCTCATTTGATGGTCTCGGTCCTTTCTGGGAGATCAAAGACTACTTTATCCATTCGCATTTTCAGAGAGATGATTTGGAAGTCTTTCCCTCGAATTCTCATCCTGGGTGTGCGGTTTTTAGCAATTTTTTCGAAAACTGCTTCTCGGAAGTCCTCATGTAGGAGATAAAATGAGACAAAGGTCAACAAATCAGGGGAGGGGGCTCTTTGTCGCGCGACACCTCGGGAGAGGTCTCTTTGTCGCGCGACATTTGGTTCCACTAAATAAACCCCTTGCTGAGCTCATTCCACCTCATTCTCTCCTTCCTCTTTCTCTCTCTAGCTCTCTTTCTCTCTCTTTCTTTCTCCTTCCAAGCACGGAAGCCCTACCACTTTTCCGACTTTTTCTGATTTTCTCATATTCCTCTTATACTCAGATATATAGATGGATCCTGCACAGCCTGACAAATTAGAGGGTGACCAGGAGGAGGTTACTTTCACCGATGCCCAGGGCGTTCTTCGGTGTAGTCCTCATCACGATGACTGGGAGGACTTGGATTGGTATGGCGAGGATGGGGTCGACCGCGGTCGGGTGGTGGTCTACCGAGACGTTACCCGGGCTGCTCCAGTCCCGGATGTTCCATGGCTCTTGATGGAGCCTGCTTCCCACGAGATCCGCCGACGATCTCTGGTATGTATTTTTGAAATTCTTTCTTCATTTGATTTATTTCTGCAGCTTCCTGCACGTATTTTAAACAATTCATATTTAGTATACATATCTGCCTAGAAATAGCGTTCGATTTTGTGAGTCCGTACTTTTACTTGTGATACCCTTTAGGTTTTTAGAAAATTACATAATACACCCCCATAACTCTATATCTCTCATAATTACACCAAAGTACCCTCAGGTTTGGAAAATTACATAATTTACCCCTATAACTCTATATCTCTCATAATTACACCAAAGTACCCTCAGGTTTTGGAAAATTACATAATTTACCCTTATAACCCTATATCTCTCATAATTACACCAAAGTACCCTCAGGTTTTGGAAAATTACATAATTTAACCTTATAACTCTATATCTCTCATAATTACACCAAAGTACCCTCAGGTTTGGAAAATTACATATTTTTACCCTATAACTCTATATCTCTCATAATTACACCAAAGTACCCTCAGGTTTTGGAAAATTACATAATTTTACCCTTATAACTCTATATCTCTCATAATTACACCAAAGTGCCCTCAGCTTTGGAAAATTACATAATTTTACCCTATAACTCTATATCTCTCATAATTACACCAAAGTACCCTCATGTTTTGGAAAATTACATAATTTTACCCTTATAATTCTATATCTCTCATAATTACACCAAAGTACCTTCAGGTTTTGGAAAATTACATAATTTTACCCTTATAACTCTTTATCTCTCATAATTACACCAAAGTACCCTCAGGTTTCTTATATTTATATCTTCGTTTTGTTCGCAGTGGGTCGGCCGAGGTTGGGGTTCTCCCAACACTATTTCCTTGGAGTGGCGACAGGCACCGACCCCTGTCCAGGAATTGTTCCTTGCGACTCCATTTGGCTCGCTCTTTGACGCCCTCCCGGAGTGAGTATCTAGGGCGGCAGTTTTAGTGTCGGTTCTGGCTTGTCGCTGGTGGGACACCACCCACACCTTCCACTGGAGCTGGGGGGAGATGACGATGACCCCTCTCGATCTTTTTGCTCTGATCGGGATTCCTTTAGGGGGGATCCCTATACAGATCGATGTCCCTTTGCGTCTGACGGCAGAGGGCATCATGGGCGCACTTGGGTGGTTCCCGGAGCGACGGAGTTCCGGTGATACGATTCCTCGGGGTGTCTTGGTTTCGCGACTAGCCACGGAGAGAGCTCGGTTAGTTGCTTCAGGGGTGCTGATGACCCGTCAGGAGGCGCGCCAATATGCTCGTGTTCTTCTTTTATTGACGCTCCATGATCTGTTCGAGGCTCGTGGAGGGGACACGGCCCATCTCTGGTGGCTGCCCTATCTCCGGGATTTTAGCATCATGTTCGACTATGACTTGGGAGGATTCATTCTCACTATCCTATATGATGCCATGGACTAGATCTCTCGCCATTTAGTCCTGAACCTCAAGGGCTTCTCATTGCTGTGGGAGGTATATGCTTTTGTCCTTCTATCTTTGCTTCAGTCCTTCATACATTACCTGTTGATTATTGCTGATATTCTTTATATTTTTTTTTTCAGATTTGGTTCGTGGCATATACACGTCTGGGCCTGGCCCAGGTGGATCTCCTCGTTGAGAATGAGGATCAGTTTCCCCTTCTCCGCCGATTCATCACGGGGAACTATAGGGCTCCTTATGTATACCGGATTCGGGAGACCGGAGCTACTGCTGTCCATGACCTGTTGGAGGAGCATGTAAATAACTTAGCATTTTTTTTCAGTAAATAGTAAAATAAAATATGAATTAAAATAAAATCTTATTCTCTTCTCAGATTGAGTGGGCCCTTGGGGGTGATCTGGGCCTCCATTTTGGATATAGCCGTGCTTTGACTGCTTCGAGGACCAGGCGGCTTATCAGAGACGAGTATGGCCTTCACTTCTATTTGGGCGAGAGATTTATTCACCAGCATTTGCCTGCCCAGTGGCCTCGGGTTCCTTTATTCCCGCCGGTTCTGATGAGGCGGACGGGTGAGATTGACTCGGTGACGGTGCAGGCCCTTGTAGGCGGGCTCGGTTTTCAGAGGTTCACTGAGGAGGGGGATTATGCTGTTTTTATTGCCCGCTATCTGATAAGGGAGCCGAAGGGGACTCAGGGACGGGTCTTCTACGAGAGGTTCCGGGCGTTGGGAGGTGATCCCAACTACATACGAGGACAGACTCAGTTATCCAGGACGGTCCCAGGTTATTTACCACCTGTCCCTGACCAGAGGGACAACATTTTGGATTCTGACGATGATGACCCTGATGGGGAGAGGGACATCCCTGCTGGTGCAGAGTGAGGTGATAATAGACCCGAGGGCGGTGATGATAGGCCCGAGGGCGATGAGGGAGGTGAGACAGCGGCGGTTCCCGAGCAGCCGTCTCAGACCACACCCAGAGAGGAGCAGCATGCTGAGAGAGGGAGAGGTGGTTTTCCTGAGCGGTCCTGGGAGCCTGCGGATTTCGGGGTCAATTATGAGCAGTTTGGGCGGACTCCTTCTACTGCTGCTGATGTTGCTACTTCTGGTGGGGTCCCACCTCTGACTCCTCTTCTGTCTGCTGCCATGCGTCCTCCGGTCAGATCTACTGGTCTTGGTGGCTCATCTTCTCGTCCTCCTTTGTTCCCGATTCATGAGGAGGGCGGATCTACCTCTGCTGTTATGCCGGCGAGTTCGTCCATTCATCCGGTAGATCTGCCGACACTTCCTCGGGACTTCTCCTATGTTGGTGCTGGTTTATGTCGATATATGGTGCCAGAGTATCCTCTCCCGGGGGACACGTTTGACTACTTGGGTGGCCGTTCTGATGATGAGGTATGTGCTTTTCTTCCCTCAATATCCCTTCATATCTATGCTTATTTATTTTATCGATGTTGATTCTTCTTTCTTTCCTTTTCAGCGGGTCAGCGTGCGTGTGGTGGATCTGAGAGCTTGGCATTCTCAGTACCTCTACAGCTAGAACCTGCTCCAGTATGTTGGTCGGGACCCCACGACGTACATGCGTGACTATCAGAGGGTGATAGATGTCTCCTTGCGGGCAGATGACCCTTTGTCTTCCTCTCGTGCTCGGACGGAGTCTCGGAGGAGCAGTAGCCGGACCTCCAGGCGATCTCGATCTTCGGTGATTCACCCTACGGCTCCGGTCCAGTCGACAGGGCCTTCGCAGGCAGCAGCTCCCTCTGTACAGGGTGTCCCAGAGGTCGATCCTACTCTCGAGGAGGGTTCGGGTGATAGTGGGAGTGTGTCCAAACGCTCCCGATTATATTAGCTTTCTTTCTTGCATTTAGTTAGTCCTGACAAATATGTAGTTTTTATTTTTTAAACTTTTAGACAGGGTTTTTGTAGAAAACTGTTCTTTTATTAGTTTTATATAAAAAATCTTTATTTGTGTCTGATGTTACGCATTTATTTATCTAATGATGAAAAATAATTTACGTGGACCGATAGAGTAGGAATCGTACCTTCGTGTTGGGGTGCTACTTAAGGTATCTGCAAAAGAACAAAGTGAGCAAAAATGCATAAAAGTAGATCTTTTGGCAAAACTGACTCTTGCGTGTAAGAAAAACTCAAAACAGGGCACACCAAGTGAGTTTGTCGCGCGACATTTCATCCTGGATATGGGTTTGTCGAGCGACAAACAGGTACAGGAGCCCTCTTTTTTTGTTATAAATACGCCCATCCTCCTTCCTTCATCCTTACACCTTTCCCACAATGTCTTCTTATCTCACAAATTCTGATTTTTCTTATGTTGAAGCCCGAGATGCTCTGATATCTTCTGAGAATGGCTTGAACTTCGGCGTGTTCCGTCTTTTAGTGGGTTGGTGCCATTGTCCTGTAGATTTTTCATGTTTCGGGTTAGATGAACTCTATCCGACTTATGAAGAATTTTCTTGGCTGTTTCATTCTGATATTCGTCTCCCGATGGTTGTTCCCATAGAATAAATCAGTCCCCGAGATATGCTGATTGCTCTGCTTACCATTCCGCAAGCGGCCTATGATGGTTTTATTATTGACGGGCTTCTGGACCTCCAAAAAATGGTGAGGTTCTTTCATCGTTACGAGAAGAGAGCTTCTTGTAATGAGGGGCGTACTGCGGCGGCCTTGATCTGTCTTGTTTCTGATATGCTACTGGTGACGGGTTCTTCCCGTGTTGATCCGACTATTCTGAGTTTTAGTTACCATGCTAGAAATGGGGAGTCCATCGTGCCTATCGTTCTTGTAGAGACCCTGAATGGACTAGATGATCTCAAAAGGGGAGCTTCACCCTTCTTCAGGGGAAGTCCACGCTTACTGTACATGTGGCTATTGGAGCGTTTCCGATCAGTGGGTTTCAATGGGGTTCGACTTGACAACCCAACGTACTTCTTCCGTCGTCCCCTCTTTGGTGCCATGACCATGTCTTCCTCTGATTGGACGGTGTGGTTTTCGGAGAATTCTTGAGCTATTCGGTGGAACATTCCTTGGTGGAAACTAAGGGTGATAGTGCTTAGTACCAGGGGGCAGAATTATGTTCGGCTCCGTGGGCTCTGGTTCACTTCTTTTTATCTCCCAGGACGTCTTCTTCGACAATTTAACGTCCCTCAGGGCATTCCCCTTAGCCTGAACAACTTCTCTTCCGAGTCTAAATTTTTGACCCAGCATGTTTCTTCGTCGGTGGAGAGAATGTGGCGTGCTCGATTGACTCGTCAGTTCAACCATGCTCATTTTGGTATTTCTAGGCCCCTCCGGGCTGACATCATTTGTTCTCGTTGGGGGTCTCTGAAAGAGGAGCTGATTGACGACCCCTTTCAAATGGAATGGTTTCGATTCATGGATTCTGAGCCCACTGAGGAAAGAATAGTCCTTGCGTACCAGATTCTGGATGAGGCTCAAATTGACTTGGCTACTGAGGATCCTGCTTGGCCAACCCCTAGAGATTAGGTCTTTCTGTATGCTGTATCTCCTTTGTAACTTCCGGTGTTCTGAACCACCTTAATAATAAACAAGGGACCTTTTTTACGAGAAATGAATTTCCTTACAACGTTTTAAATCGGGCCTGAAGTCACTTCTCAGGTTGCCTACGTTCCCCTTTTGATTTTTCCAAAGACATAATTTTGAGTTGGGGCTCAGGTTTACGTAGTTCTTATCATACATGTTTCATTTATTGGTAATACTTTTCCCTACCCTTTTCCTCACTCTTATCTCTCACCCTTACAATTTCACTCTTTCCCCTATTTTCCTGATAATCTGGATCAGCGTGTATCAAGTGTACTGGGTCGTCTATTGGCTCATCATCCCCTAGAGCCATGATGTCAAAGAGATCTCCAATCAGTTCTTCGCCTTTATCTTCCTTGTCCTCATTTTCTTCCTTCGGCCCAATCGTCAATTTGGTAGAGAAACTGTGCAAAATGCTTTCTTTGAGATAGAGGTCTTCTTCATAGAAGATTTCCAATCCTGGAAGGTTATCTCCATTGCTGTTTCTCCAAGGCTCCTGAAAACCGCAAAAGGGGAAGTCTTCTCCTTTTTTGACGAAAAACCCATTCAGAGAGCTGAAACTCGGATACTGATGCCCTCGGCTCCTATTCTTTTGGTCGTCTTCCTCGGTGTGTTGGTACCCCAACCCTTCTCTTTCATGCCTCGTTACTGATTCTAAGGCTTGAAGCAATCCGAGCTGTCCCATTCCCAGACTGGCTCCAGGTAAGTATTTCATCTTTCTCAGCATGTTTGTGATCTTGGTGCTGAGACCGGGGATATTATCGGGGGGAAGATACTCGATTCTTTGGGTGGTGAGAACTTGTACTTGAGGCTTGTAGGAAAAGCCCCCCAACTGTATGCTTTGACTCCTGATGCCCAATACAGGTAAGTCCAGATCCGCCAAGGTCCTTTCAGGATCTCCTTGGATGGTGATTATGTTCCCTTCGAATGGTATCTTGATCTTCTGGTGCAAGGAGGAGGGGAGCGCTCCTGTGTCATGTAGCCATGCTCTTCCCAATAGGAGGTTAAAACTGGAGGGAATGTCTATGATTTAGAAATCGACTGGAAAATTTTCGGGACCGACCATGAGATCAAGCTTTAGAGAACCCAGGACAGCTCGTCTAGTGTTATCATAGGCTCTAACGGTCACAGCTGACGGAGAAAGCTCTGAGTCTAAGATACCCAGACATTTGGCGGTCTTCAGGGGACAAACATTAATAATCGACCCGTTGTCGATGAGAACCTGTGGCAAGATTTTTCCTTGAGTTCGGACAGTAATATGAAGGGCCAGGCTGTGTTTCCTTCCTGATGGAGATAAGTCTTCATCTGAGAATGATAGACTTCTTTGGTCTGTAAGTGCCCCAATCATGTTTGGCAGTTGTTCGGGCGTAGAGTCTGGCGATATGACAGCCTCATCTAGGAGTTTGATGAAAGCGGACCTGTGAGGTTTGGAGGCAACCAGGAGGCCCCAAATGGTGATGTGTGCCTGGGTTTTTTTCAGCTGTTCCAGTACTCGATCCTCTCCTGCTTCCTTAGGAGGTGGTGATTTCTCGACATCCATTAGCGGTGGCTGATATACCCTTCCCGAACGGGTAATTTGTTGTATCCAAAGGGATGTTAGGTCTGATCCCTCTAAGATTTCCGATGATTCTGGTTCTGTCGGCCAACTGAAGGCTTTGGGGGAGGTTTCTGTCATACAGATTGTCTCCTTGGGAAGGTCTCGGGGCTTCCATGGTTGTTTCTTCTTATCTTGGGTCCATTCTATCCCAAATTTTCCGGGATTGGTTTTGATTGTAAGAGGACGTGGGATCCCTTGGTTGGCTTTTCCTAAACCCTGCCCGGGCAGGAAGTCATCTTAGCCATCCATTGGTAGATTATCGGATTAAGACCTGGTGCCACTTGATTCTTTTTTGACAACACATTGGGTATTTCATAGGTGGGGTCATCTCGAATGAGCCCCACGGGATCAAAGCCTTTTTTATCAGCGGTCAATGCATTAATTCCTACCGAGGGAGCATGGTTAGGAAGATGATTATTAGTAACATTGGGCCCACCAGGTGCGGGAATGGTACCGGCTTCGATTAAGTCTTGTATACGATGGCGAAAAGCCAAGCAGCGTTCCGTGTCATGACCTACGGCCTGATGGTATGCACAATTCTCATTCATTTTCCAGGTGCTGGGAATAAGATTTGGTGGAGGGCGTGGGTTAAGTGGAGTGATTAATCCGGCCTTTCGGAGTAGTTCCATGCTTTTGACCAGGGTAGTAGGAAGGGTACAGAAGTTCCTTCTTCTCTTCATTTCGGTGCTCAGAGATTCTCCTTGTGCGGGCCAATTTATCGGAGGTGCTTGCTGTGGCTGTTGAAACGAATTTTGCTGATATGGGTATGAACTTAGTTGGTTAACGGCTGGAGTGGCCATCTTTCTCCCAATGTATGAAGCTTTCTTGATGTCGGATTCTGTTTTCTTAGCCAACTCTTCTTCTACTTGTGACCCCATGCTTAACAAGACTCTGAAGTGTGGGAACACATGCTTTCCTATGCAACTCAATACAGCTGGCATGAAATTTTTCTGTATGATCTCCAATTGTTCTTCTTCATCGGGCTGTTTGGACATTTGGGAGGCCATCTCTCTCCAACGTGTGACAAAATTGCTGAAGAAAATTGCTGAAGCTTTCTTTCTCACCTTGCTTGGCCACTTCCAGGTGCTTGCGAGTGATTTCCAAATCTTCGTTGGACCCGTATTTATGCATGAACTCCTTGACAATATCTCCCCAAGTCTACGTGTGGTGCCTCTCCAGATCGAAAAACCATCCCAGGGCGGCCCCCGTGAGAGTCATGTGAAAGGCCTGAGCTAATTCTGGTTCTCCACAACCAGACACTTGCATAGATCTGATGTAGGATTGAAGATGGGTTTTCGGGGGCATGGTTCCTGTGAATTTGGTGATGGAAGGGAGCTTGAATCCTTGGGGCAACCTTGCTTCTGGGTAGAGGGAAAAAGCATTCATATCTGTAATCTCATCTGCTCCTTTTATTAGAGAAACCCCTCTTTGCAAAACCCTCATCTGCTCTTTCAGTTTCTTCATTTCTTCACTCTCTTTTGACACCTCATCGGGCTGTTCCCGAGCTATAACCGATTCTGCATACACTACCCGAAGTCGGTTGATGTCTGGGTACTCATTAGGAGGGGCTACTGGGGCCGGAGGCTGAATAGGCCTTGCGGTGACTTGCGGCCATGGTTGGTATTGGGGATCAAGGTCGGGCTGAGGCTGCGGCCAGATGATGGGTGGCTCTTGTTGTTGGTAAATGGGGCCTGAATCCGGGGCCCATTAATTCTGATTGTTGGGATCGGTCTGAACGGGACCGGCGATGATAGGGCCCGTTTGAGGTGGATTGGTTCCTTGAACTGGGGGAAGTACTTGCGATGACTGCCCTTGATCTCGATTCGGTGGTAGTCGTTCCAACCCCGGTGGCGTGACCCGCCCGGCTAACAACTCTTCTGCTCGAACTCGGGTACTCTGTTGCTCATTCGTGAGGTTTGCCAGACTCATGCTAACGGTCATTAGCAAACGATGCATTTCAGCTAAAGTCGGCTGAGCTGCAGATGCCTCGGCTAGGCTCTAATCTGTTTCTTGATTTTCGCGTCCCTCGACCATTGCGGGTGTGCTTGGTCTTACTAATCTTCCGGTGTGATCCTGACCAGCCCAACCTTCCAGACTGTCGTCGTATTACGGCTGTAGACGGAACCATGGGGCGAAGATGAAGGAAGACTATGATGTGACTCGTTTTTTGCCAAAAGAAACCACGAAGAAAGGAAAACAACGAAAACCAAGTTTCGGGTGTTTTATAAAGACACGTCAAACAACAACTTGAGTGAATTCCCAGTGGGAGTTTAGGATAGGCAGCAAAGTGCTCCTTGGGTTATCCTACTAGTCCCAGATTTTGAAAAACTCTTCTTTTGATTTTATGGAAATTGGGAATATCTCTCCTCTTGAGCTGCTTGTCATGGGAGATGTACCGGGGAAAGTCACAACGAGGTGATCTCGATGTAATTTTTTACGACGGAGGTTGGACAGCCTCCGGCCGTACTTGCCAATATCTGAGGGAGATATACATGGCAAGGCCCTATGTGGTATAATTTCCTCACGGTTTGATAAAAACATAAGAGTGTTCTATCTTTGACTCTTCCTATATGCAACGCAGGTGTAATGCAAGGTGAAGGCTTTAAGTTCCCTCCTATTTGGCAAGACCTTGCGATATACCCCAGGGGCGGGTACGTGCAAGAATCTTTTGATATACTTCCCGGGTATGTGAGTGTTCTCGTCACTCGATATACCTCGGGGGCGTACTTGAGCAAGGAGAGTGGAAGTAAATGCTTTCGGTTTATGTTGGCCCAAGCAAGCCAACTCCCTACTCACTTATAATACTTCCGAGGGTTCGGGGTAAATTCACACTCGTAGAACCAATGCATGATTTGTGAAAGTGCGTGCAAAACAAGAATTTTCAAAAGATTTAATTGCAAATATCTTATCTTCGAGGTGTATTTTGAAAACGCTATTTTTATTTAAAAAGATATTTGTTTACAATCATATATAACATAAAGGGGAAATCCTAAACATATGTCTATGTCAATGAATGGACTCTACTGCGCCTCTAGGTCAGGTCAACAATGAAAATCCAGGCGCCACATCAGGGGGCAAGTAGGGAAAGCAGTAAAAAGCATGCACATCAACATATTATAAACAAAACAACCACATATAAGAGCCTAGTTCTCAAAGTCCCCAGCAGAGTCACCACTGTGAGAATCCGCAAATGCGACCCCCGGGTCTCGTCCCCGTTCGTTGGGCGTCTGAAACGTCGGAAAGGATCATGTCGTTCCATTTGCTTGGAGTGTTTTGATAATTCATATTGGGTGTCCCTCTATCCTGTTTCTAGGTACAAGAGGGTTTATTCAGAGTCGCCAGTACGCTTTACGAGAAAACGGATAAAAAAGGGTCGTGTAAGAGAAGAGGCTACAGATAAGCCTTTCTTTACACGTTTGTCTACGAAACCAGGATTCTATAGGGTTCGGGAACTATATTACGGTTTGGGAAGGTGTTAAGCACTCATTCCGCCCTTTAGGTCTCTAGTGGATTTATATGTTTATTTTATGTTGAAGAACTTGGATGCTTTTATTGATAGTCTACTACTTCTTGAATAAAAACCCTAATTTTTAGGGAAAGCGGGAAAGGGTATGAAAAGCCTTTGTGTTCCGAGATCCGATGTTTTATTGAAAAGAAGTAAATACAAATGACAAAGCCTTTTATTTTGAAAGAGCATCCCGTATTATTTCCTCAGATAATGACGGTTTTCTTGTGTTGTGATTACTTTCGTAAAAGTTCGGATTTATATCGGGGCTAATTTAATATGGAATTAGAACTCTTTGAGGAGAGTTATCAGATACGTCGCAGTCTATAGAAAAGACAGGATATGTTGATTTTAATTCCTAGATAAGTCTTATCGGTCCGGGTTTTGAAAACATAATTTTATCCGGATGATAATATGCTTACACTTCTGGTTTTGCAAATCGTTTTATCAGGGTCTTTTTTTTTGAAAACGGTAGACTGCTTTGTAACTTGGCAATAAGTTTATTCAAACAAAACGTGGACAAAACAACAGAAATAAAACAAGTACACAGATAAACCTGATTTTCGAGCGCGTTAGGAATCTAGCACAACCATGTTGCCACTTCGCTTACTAGGACGGGGATCGACCTAGTAATAAAGAGACTTTATTTACCTTCCCGACGATAATAATAATAAGAAAGAGAATATAATATGGCAGAGAGATCTCCAGCGATAATAATCTTCTCCTTCTTCAGATATTTCCGAGAATTCGATTGCAGAAATGAGACACGTCGAGCGTCGAGAATAGATTCGATTTCTTCAGAAATAAGAAGATAATTGAAAATGCTTGTTGCTGTTTTCTGCTCTAAAAATGCTGTTTTTTGCTCTGTTTTTGGTGTTTTGTTGCTGTCCAACTTGCTCTCTAGAACCCATGGGGGTGCTGGCCTATTTATAGTGACAAAAAGGTGTATGTCGCGCGACATTTTGGTGTATGTCGCGCGACATTCTACTTTAATGATGATTCTGACTCACTAATGAGTCAAAAAGTGGAGTGGTGGGGTGATTGTCGTGCGACAATCTTGTGTATGTCGCGCGACAATCTTGAATGTCGTGCGACATTTCCATTAAAAACAGGTTTGTTTGGCCAACAAACGCTTCTGGGGCAGTCTCGGGTGTTCGGGTGGGCCCCGGACTCCAGAAACATCAGTTCTCAAAGGTCGTTAGGGTTCTTGCGGGGGTCACGGATCGGGGTGTCTACAAGGTTGCTTACGTTCCCCAATGTTCTAACATCCCAACAGTAATCCAATATAGGGCTCATGTCTTCGTAGTTCATGTTTACAAATGACAAATCTTTCATCACTATTTTTCCAATTTGTAATCATTTATTACAAATCTTCAATCTTTGATTACCAATGTTCAGTCCCTGATGGTTTAAAAGAGATGTGTCTGGTATATTTCCTGCTTCGATAAGGTCCTGAATAGTATTCCGAAGAGCCATGCAATCATCTTTCATGTGTCCCACATTCTGGTGGTATTCGCATATTTCATTGAGGTTCCAATTAGTGGGGATCGGATTTGATATTAGTCGTGGGTTTAGTGGATAGATCATCCCTACATCCTTCAACTGCTTATATATCTTACTTAACGTCCCCGGCAGTTGCGAGAATTTTCTTTTCCTGAGTCTGACTCGGTTAGCCCCCCTATTATTGCTATAACCATGGTATCCTGGAGAAGAAATGTTGGTGATGGTGGCGAAAGAATTAGCAGAATAGTCAATGTTGCTTTGAGCAAAATGGTTATATATTGAAATCTGGTTTGTAGCGGGGTTGAAGCTTTCTTGTACTATGCAATTGACTTTTTTGCTTCAGCTTGTTTAGCCAATTCTTCTTCTATCTCATTTCCCACATGCAACAAGGCTTTGAAGTGGTCAAAGAATTGGTGACCCATCTTATTTCGAACTTTTGCTTTCAGATTCTTAACGATCATTCCCAATTGCTCCTCTTCATCCATTCGTTCCACCATTTATGTAGTGAGTGCCCTCCACTTTGTGACAAACCCACTCAAACTTTCATCATCTTTCTACTTTGTCATTTCAAGATGTTTGCGAGTAATCTTTAATTCCTCATTCATTTTGTATTGGGCATTAAACTCGTTCACAATATTGTTCCATGACTGCACCTGATGTTTCTCTAATCCCAAGAACCAACTTTGGGCTGGATCGGCTAGAGTTAAATGAAAAGCGTTGGCTAACTCAGCCTCACCTACATCATTGATCTTCATCGCCTGTACATAAGACCTCAAGTGCAGCTCTGGCGGTGTTGTCCCTATAAATTTATCTGTTCTGGGCATCTTGAACCCAACCGGATAATGAGCCTCTGGGTATAGATTATAGTTTTGAAGTTGTGTCAGATCATTTGACCATTTAGCTACCTTCTAGGTTAAGATCTTCAATTATTTTCTGAGCTCGTTTAAGGCCTTATTCTCTTTCGGAATTACCTCTTATGGAAGAATGACATCACCCTATACACTAACTGGATGCGAAATAGGCTCGTAGTATGGATCACGATAAATGTGATATGGTGGTTGCCATTGTTGAGATTGATGTTGGACTGCTTCGGGTTAGACTTTTTGGTGTTGCCAATTCTCGATTGGATTAGATTGCTTGTGTGGTCCAATAGGAGTTGGAATATCGAAGTAAACAGATAGTGGCTTAGTTGGCACAGGTGGGGCCTCTCTTATTGGCTCATTAACAATTGGTTGACCATGAACAGATGGAAACACAAGTGGTGTAGGCGGTGTCTCTTTTGTTAGCTCATTCATAACCCGTCGACCTTTGTCTATATCATCTAGCCGAGCCTTGGTGTTTCGATGGTCATCCACTAGTAATGCTAGGCTCTTGTTAATATCCCCAAGCATTTGGTACATCTCTTCCCGGGTTGGTATGGCTATAATATCCAACCTTAATACAGTGTTCGTTGGATCCTCAGAACTATGCCCTGGCGACATTCCTGAGTCAATATTCTACTGAGACATCCCTTGATTTTGGTAGGAAGGACCCAGCGGCAAATCCGTTGCAGTGAAAGAGTTTTCAGTGACCTTATTCGAAGTTTCTGCTTGTTGGTGTTTCATATCAACTGATGTATCCGATCAAACCAATCTACTAATACTATCTCTTTCGGCCCTAATGAATGCCAGATCGAATATAAGTCTTTCAAATGAGAAAAGGACAAATCCTGATGCGTATAGAATATTCTCCAGAAATAAAAAAAAATATCATTACTTCGACATTGCCAGATTTTTGGAAATAATTGATCAGAATATGTTAATGGCACACACAAAAATTATTTTCTTTAAGTGAGATCAAAAACAAACCAAAAGTGGCAACTTAAGAGACCCGTATAGAGGTAGGGTAGGAATATGTATTCCTTGGGTTCCCTTACTGTCTGAATTTTAAAGATCATTTTGAAAAAGATTTTTTGGAAAATCATTTGAAAACACGGGAAGTTCTCTCCTCATGAGTTGTTTTGTTCATGGAACTAGCGACAGGAAAATTACGAGGATTTTTAGTTCTCGTGAATTTTTACGACGGAGGTTTAGGCAGCCTCCGGACTTACTTATCAAAATCATACGGTATGATTGACAGGTTCTTTGTTCAGTAGGTTCTTAAGACTGATGATCCTTAAAACAATGCAGAAACTCATTGTGTTATAAGCCGACTCTCCTATATGCAAGCGTGGTTGAATGGGGTAAGGTTTAAGGCTCCATCTTATTTGTCATTTCTTACGATATACCTCAAGAGCACAGGTACGTGTAAGGACCTTTTGATATATGTCCCGGGTACGTGAGTGTTCTCGTCACTCGACATACCTCGGTAAGTACTTGGCCAAGGAGAGTGGTCCCAAGCGCTTTTGGGTAGTGCAGACCCGCAAGTCGGCGGCCTAATCACGACTCTGGTTCCGAGGTTGATTGGGTAAAATCACACTCGTGAAAATGCATTACAGTACGTGAGTGCGTGCGAAATAATAATCTGACGGTTCATCATTTATCAATGCATTAGAGTTTGTTATGGTATTTTATATAATTTTAATTGTGAAAAAGATTTTCCTCACATAATTAGCAAATAAAGGCATCGGGGTATCCACCTAGATCGCTTCTATGTTATCCAAGGACTAAGGCTTGCAAGACTATATCTAATAAATAATAGGAATTAAATATATGATCCATTATATAAGAGCTTATTTCTCAAAATCCCTAGCAGAGTTACCATTGTAGGAACCCGGATCCACGACCCAAAAATCCTCTTTTTCTCTTTTGGTTTTAAAAGAAAACTTGTTTTCAGAGTCGCTAGTTTGTTTTATAAGAAAACAAACAAAAGATCGTACAAAAGATAATTCAAAAATGAACTATCTTTCATACGTTTGAAAGCAGAGGTTTATTGAAAACTTGGTTTGCTAGGGTTCCGGAACTACGTTACGAATTAGGAAGGTGTTAGGCACCCAATTCGCCCTTTCGGTCTCTTAATGGATCATGTATCTAATTCCTATTTTAGATATCTTGCAAGTAGTTTGAATAGTTTTCAAAATAATCCTTTCTAGATAATTTAGTTTAAAACAATATTAATGAAATCAAACTCGAGCTTTGCGAGAGCCTGCGTATTCATTCGAGGAATGAAATCAGAGTCTCGTAGTTCCATTCGTTTGAAAACTATTTCTTGCATTTTTTATGTTTTGAAAACGTGTCAAAACGGGTTTTAGTTTTCTTATAAAACTTAGAAAGGATTTGTTTTTGAAAGAAGTGGACTTCTTTGCAAGTTATCTAATTTTCTTGATTAAAAACTCGTATTTAAATGCAGTATTGAAATCCAGGAGAGTTGTAGAAAGACGTACCTAATGCGCTTGAAGTAGAATAAGGACTACTTACTTGCTTCCTTCTCTCTCTAGAATTTTCTCTCTCAAACTTTCTCAATCTAGAGCTTTCTCACTCCTTCTCTTTCTCTCTCTAAAACTCTTTCTCATGAACTAGACATAGTTTCCCCTTTCTAAAAACTCACTTGAGTGTCGATCCCCAAATGAGACCCCAAGAATCCTATTTATAAGAAAAAAATGCAGAAAAATGGCCTGGGTAGCCGCGCAGCTAGGAGCCAGCAGTGCGGTTGGGAAGGCTGCGACTGAGGCGTACGGCTCGAACATGCGGCTCGAAGCCAACCGTACAGTTAGGAGCCAACCGTGCGGCTAGGGTATGCGGCTTGGAGCCAACCGTGCGACTAGGGTATGTGGCTCGGAGCCAACCGTACGGCTGGGAGCCAACTATGCGGTTAGGGAGCGTGTGGTTGGCTCTTGACTGGGCAGGTCGATCCCAATCCTAGAAAGCGGAGTGGTGACACTGGTCGTGGTAGATTCCTGAAGCGCTTAAAATCAGAGTCTTTCTAACAGTCTCCTATATGCATGATGACTCAAAACCTAATGTGCAATGCTTGTTTTATAAAAAACCAGTATTCATACGAGAGCCGTGGATTGGGGTATTAACACCTTGTTCTTTTAAATTTCAATTTAATGTATTCCTTTGAGGACAAAGTAACATTCAAGTTGGGGGGAGTGAATAAAATTGTTAACTTTACTAGTCCTGCAAATATATAAAAAATAAAAATAAAAATTATAATGGTTTTTTGATTTTAATTGAGATTTCCTTTCTAGCCAGTGTGCTAGCGATGACGCATTCATCTTAATACTTTAAATGTGCATGCTTAGTTCTCTTCCTATCTTTATTAGTAGAAATTTCATGATCTTCAATCCTCATTATATTTGAGCACATAAGACAACTAATACAGGACTAGATAGATAAGTGGGCATAACTTACATTTCTTGAAGAACATAAATGTGGAGACTAAAGAACCCGTGAAAATTTGTGCCAATCTTCTTTTTTAAGAGATTTATATTAACTCTAAATTTTTTAAAGCGTATTCGATGTGTAGTCTCATTATTCTTTGCTTTGATTGAACATTAGAAAGGTGCATCCATGAAATGCAATTATTTCAAGGATCCTTGATACTACTTGAACTGAAAAAGTTATATACCACAGGAAGTAACTTAGGCCATCTTTGATAGCCTAGATATTAGCCTTATCCTACCTTTAAATTTGTACCGCTAGTCACCCCTTTGAGCCTTTTATATATGAGCATTTTTTTGATGACCCAATATCTTTACCCTACTCCAGCTAGGAGTTTAACTCATATTTATAACCTACCTTTTATCTAAGAATGTGTTGAGATTATTTGTTTTATGTATGGGTAATAGTGAAAAATGAGCTTAAAAAAGGAAAAAAAGTGAAAAAGGAAAAAATATGAATGGAAAAAGCTATGAAATCTCCTCCAAATATCAAAAGAAAAAATAAATGTGTGAAAAAAAAGGAAAAGAAAATAAATTAGAAAAAAAGAATGGAAACAAACATGAAAAAAAAAGAGAAAATAACATAAAAAGCTCATATGAAGTCAAAGTTAAGCCCAAAATTGTCAATTTTATATTTCAATGTATTTCTTAGATCTTTGAACTCTTATATACCTTTCATTTGCTAAACCCTTACCCTAAGCCTTACGTTACAACCCAGAAAAAGTCTTAATGATTCTTTCGAATATGGTTTAGAGGTGAGACTGGTGAAAGGAATCTATTTATGCATTTCGCTTTTCTAGTGGGATATATCCGTTTATGAGACTAATATTCTTTCAATTATAGTGTTTTTTTTTTCATATATACATGCAAGAGACTTTTGAATTTGCTGAGGGTTTCATTTGTTGAGTGTATGCCATGTGAGAAATTGAGTCAAAGTATAGTTTGGATGGGATTTGAATGTTTACTTACTTTGATATCAATGATGTTATGCTGCTGTCAATTCACACACGCACGATGACGATTGGTGAGAATGAAATATTTTATTAATCTTGCTAGTTTGAGAACTTTGATGTTGCATGTATCACATTGCCTAGCATGTGAGTGTTTTGATCTCTTTGTTGAGTTAGTTGCATTGTTGAAAAAATGGGAATTGAATTTTAAAAAGAACCAATGTATTCGAATTTTATTGGAAACCTTGGACTTAAGAAAATAATTTATTTTAAGACTTTTAGCTTTGCTCAAGGACTAGCAAAGTATAAGTTGGGAGGAATTTGATGCACCAAGAAATTGGTATAATTTATTATGTTAATTTATAATTTAGAGAGCATATATTATTAGTAATTTTATATTTTTAATGTTTTTCAAGTACTAGAAAAGAATTTGAAGAATATTTTGAAAAATAAGGAAATTAAAGCTTGCGAAGACACCTAAAAGTGCTCAATTCTTGAGCCTAATTTGAAGATAATTTTGAGATCTACAATTTTTCAGTTCAGCAATTTTTTAAATTCAACCATTTCGGGGTTCGAAATTGCGACGCAAGTGCAGCAGTTAAAAATGGCAAAAATTCATTATAATTAATTTATGGGTCCATTCATATTAATATTAGCAAGACCAGCCCATTTGATATTAATAAAGATGCAGCCTAACTATCTACCAAAAATGGCCCTAAGTCCACCAAACATATACCCAAGCCCATGTATTAAGTGCAACACTTAAAAATGGCAAAAAAATCATTATAATTAATTTATGGGTCCATTCATATTAATATTAGCAAGCCCATCTCATTTGGTATTAATAAAGATGCGGCCCAACTATTTACCAAAAATGGCCCTAAGTCCACCAAACATATACCAAAGCCCATGTATTAAGTGCAACAGTTAAAAATGGCGAAAAATCATTATAATTAATTTATGGGTCCATTCATATTAATATTAGCAAGCTCAGTCCATTTGGTATTAATAAAGATGTAGCCCAACTATCTACCAAAAATGGCCCTAAGTCCACCA
Source organism: Lonicera japonica (assembly GCA_021464415.1). Classification (NCBI taxonomy): domain Eukaryota; kingdom Viridiplantae; phylum Streptophyta; class Magnoliopsida; order Dipsacales; family Caprifoliaceae; genus Lonicera; species Lonicera japonica. The sequence goes on along the minus strand of CM038465.1, from coordinate 29,757,804 downwards.
AACATATACCCAAGCCCATGTATTAAGTCTAGCATTAAATTTCACTCCTTACAATTATAAATATAGCAACAACAGTAGAAAAGTCGTAGCACAGCACAGCTGAGCACTCTCCTCTCTTTTCTTTGTTTTTTTTTCTTTTTTTTCTTTTTGTTTTGCTGAAGATTTGAAGACTTAGAAGATTTGGATTTTTATTTATTCTTCAGTTTACTAAATGTCAAATAAGTTTTATTTTAACTGTATTTGTTATTTAATTTTTATTATTCTAGCGTAAATTTTGTGTTAGGATTAGGATGAGTATATTTAATTGATTCCTTTGCACATATTCATGTCAATTGACTTTACCAAAAAATAAAGTTGGATTCTTATTTTTTTTTTGTTGGATTCACCTTATGATTTGTTAAGAGCGGATATAGGGTGTGTTTTGACGAATATAGTGAGTGTTTTAATTTTATACATTAGTTTGGATGTGGAAGAATTATAATTGGATTTTATAAATTACTTGAACTTGAATGATTTTATTTTCCGCATCTAATAGAATCGAGAGAGCTAATTAGTGTGAGATAAGAGTAGAGTTTATGCGCATGAATACTTAGGAAGATGATATTGAATATATGACTTCGAAACCCAAGTCAATTAATTCATAAATTTTATTATCTTGCTTCATATTATTTAATTTAGTTCCATTAATTTAGTTTACTTGCTTTTCTTTATTTTATTTAATTTGCTTTATTTTATTTATTTGATTTGCATCAATTATTCTTTGCTAGATTAGGGATTAGTGAAAGATTAACCAGATAATTACAAAACATACAGTTTGAATCTCTGTGGGATCGACCTCGCTTATACACTACACTATAAATTGATTCGTGCGCTTGCGAGTTTTAAAATTTGTCACAATATGCATATGGTGTAAATATTTGAATGCTCTATCATTGGTTGAAGAGGAAAGCATCTGGTTGGACAACACATTGCCTTTTCAAATAAAATTGGCCAATTATATTAAACTTTCTTGTGGTTAGTCGAGTTTGCTAATCGCTCCCCTGTATCTTTTTTACCCTACACTATACCCCTTCATCTAACACATTCTCACATGCCGCTGCAACCCCTCTGATGGGTCGATCTCTTTCTATCTCTCCCCCTCCTTCCCTCCCTCCCCCCTCTTCTTTTCCTCTGGTGGCTGTCTTTCTTTATTCTTACCATTTTGTTGATATAAAATTAGAGAGGAGGACGAAGCAATGTTGGGGTTGGGGCAATTGTTGGTGGTTACAGGGAGCGTGGGTTGGGATTTTGGGGTAGAGTGATTGTTATTGATAAAGGTCAGAAAGGGTTTCATGGAGATTGGGATTGCAATAATGGTTTTAGTGGGGAGTGTTCCAATGCAAGGTTAAGGGGTGGCTTTGTATGGTGTTTGAAGGTGTTACAAATTATGAATTTGGTGGTGAATAGAGTTTTGTTATTGCATATAGAGTTTACTAACGTGTAGATGAAGAGTTGTTCGTTTAATTGGCGAGGAAGATGAAGGGTGGAGCAGAGAAGGGGAATTGTTGAACAGTGAGCACTGTGTTATTGTAGCAGAGGAGGGGAATTGGTGAGCAGTGAGCACTGTGTTATTGTAACAGAGGAGGGGAAGAAGATGAGTGTTTAGAAAATAATAATATATATATATCATATTTAATTATTTTGAGGTTAATTTTTAAATGTAAAATCCATTTCTGGTTGATTTATTTTGAAAGGTTCTTTTTGTCTTTCTACAATCTCCGTTGACGGAGTTACCAAATTTTTTCGGGTCGAAAGTTTGAGGGGGTATACTATCAGGTTAAAAAATATAGGGGCCGATCCGTATACTCGACTAATAACAAGGGGTTTAATATAATTTACCCAATAAAATACTCTATTCAAAATTATAATTATAATTTATTTTTCTAATATAATTAATGTAAGTCTTTACTCCATATACTTTTCCCCCAATAAAACGAGCCGCGACTTCCCCAAGGGCAAAGGCAAATTTCACTTATATATGGTTTTAGATTAATTGCACATGTAATGCTTATTCTCTCAACTCGTTCGATATATGGTCTTGTTGTGGATGTTTTAAATACTCGTAAGTGCACAAATCGATATTTTGTATAATTTAGGCAAGAGCGAGCTCGAACCCGAGGGACTTGATGTGTAATACCCCGTACTTTAATTTGTATTAAATTAAATTATATTAGCTTATTTATACTCATGCGAGTGATCGTTAGGTGATTCGGGTGGTATGAATTGATTTTGATTGCTAAATAAGAAGTTTTGGTCTTTCGTGATTTGTTATTTCTAGCTATCTTTGAGCTATCGTAATTTCTTCTCTGTTTATCGGAATGAGATTCCACATGAGTGGCTAGTATTTGTACCATTCTACAATTTTCGTGTTTTGGCCGAAGTCCAATTCACACTCCTCGTGGGTCAAAACAGGGCGCAAAGTAGGCCCATTGCAAAATTCTGGTCATTCGGAGTGCTGTGTTCGGTAAATTCTTGGGAAAAATATATCCAGAATTTGAGAAAACTTTATCTTTGAAAGTTGTAGAGCTTTGAAATATCTTTTCGTGGACCTAAAGAACGCCTCAATCGGAGTTCCGAATGAAAAGTTATGGCCAAAACAAAAATAGTGCTTCAGGGCCCAAAAATAAAAGCGCGGACCGGTATGGCGTTTTTGGCATACCGGTCCGGCACCAAATTTTTGAAAAATTTGTGCTCCGCGGACCGGTATTCGGTATTTGGCATACTCGTCCGCCAGTTAACTATTTCCACCGACTTAAACACGTTTTAAGCTATTTTTGGTCATTTTTCAACCCAACTTCGACTCAAACACTTCCACACTCCTCTAGAGAGTTCTAGAGGGTTCTAGAGGGTTCTAGAGAGAGAAAGAGAAAGATTTCTACGCATCTTTCATCCTCGATCGAAGATTCAAGCTTGAAATCATCCAAACCCATCTCTAAGGTACTATTCATCATTTTCTACCTTGGTTTTCTTCTATAGAAGCTCAGGCAGGAGCTTTGGCTACTTGGGTTGGGTTTATACTCTATTAATTCGAGGATTTGCCTATGTTAGGAATGTGGTGAGACGAGAGCTTGAGGATTTTACCGAACGGGGCTTCGGTTTATAGCTTTCTTCTTTCTTTTGGTCTCTATGCTTGAGGTAGGGGTTATATCTTTTCAAAACTCGATATTATGATTTTATTTATCGAAAGATGAATGATTTTACATATATATGTTTAATACAAAGTATATATTCCTTGTTATTGATTATACTTGGATTATCTATGCATGGATGCTTATTATGAAAACCATGTTAGTTGATATTCATAAATTATGCATGATTGAGCTATGATTTTACGATATGAAGCAAGATATGACATATAAGCTCCACGATTACATGTTATTGATTTATATGGATGTTCTTTGGATGTATATGTGTTGGTTTGACAAGAAAATGATTAGTAAATGATTTCGTATACACCAAAGAACATGGACGTGAATTGAATAGAGTTTATACGGCATATGTAGCTTCTATTGTCTATATGAGGCATTAGTTGGGACAAGATATGCCACTTGAACTTGATATCTATATAATATAGACTAGTAAGCGATGTTCCTTAAATATACATACTTGGTTGTTTCCAAGCGGATTTATAAATGGGTTATATATACGATAAGGAGCATGGCTACATGATGAATGAAGTTTAAGTGGCATGTGTTGTTTTTAGTTGTCATAAAGAGCATATATGCATATTATGCACCACTATTGTGTCAACCGCAATCTTGAAAATTCTTTGGCAAGCTCGGATTCTTTTATGGCCTATCGAATGGGCGTGTATCTCTTATTATGATGCTGAAAGCTTCATTATATATATCTCTCTGTTCGGAGGCTACATGGAAGCTTATTTCTCATGGCAATTCATGGAAGCTTCATAGAAGCTTATTGTCTCATCGGATATGATTGGTTGACCGATTTCTGGATAATGATTGTGCTTGGTCATGGATGACCAAGGGTGATGTGAATTATGTATGAATGTATGTTTTCATGGTGCTTGTCGGGATGGGAAAATAGGCAGGGCTCGGTGCCCTTGGGTTGAAAATCCCTAAACCCCTGGGGGATATTGTTTGGCCGCCAATAAACCGTCGGCGAAAGACCCGGAAACCTTGGCATTGGCAACGCACCATGAATTCGATTCTTTTTTAAGGAAGATGGACGGGATTATTGTTCCACTTCCTAGGTATGATAATATTGGTATGCCATTTGAGGTGACGGATTCTATATTGTGACACTAGTTCGGATTCTTATTGAAGCAAACTATGGTATAATATATTCTCTTAGAGCGGATGGATTTCGTAAGGCCATGTTGGCTTGGATTTTCACTGGTGCGTATCATCAAGGCTTGGAGATGGGTTGACACAAAGGGAGGTAACCTGCATATGTATGAGCATACATTATCATGAACTAATAGCTTCTACGATATGTTACAATTAATGTTTAAATTGTACTTTGAAGGGATTTACTTTGTTTATGATAACAAATCAAGTTATGTTTTCAAAGTTACACCCTTTTCTTTCCCCCCTACTGAGCGGTATGCTCAACCCATTTTTCTAAAACCTTACAGGTAGCCAGGAGTTCAAAGAGATCAGGGACGTGACGGGATCGGGAACAAGTTAGTGGCTCTGATACATATATACTTTTGTCATATATATGTTCTCACGGGCAGCCACGGCTAGCCCGAAGTGATATATATATATTAGTTTGGATTTACTTGATTAGTTTTGTGTAACGACTATATGCATGGATGCATGTTTATGTACAGTACTATTATCTTCAGCATGATTATAAAGTTGTTGTTTGACGAGCATGATATTACTATCTGAATTTCTCTATGTGTTTTTCATATATACCCATTTTAGTCAATCTAAGATGGGTTAGTAGCACACCAGATCTTAATTACGAGTGTTGTCCTGTAGATTAAGGCGGAGGTGTTACATGACGGATGGAACGTATATTTCTCTCTCATTAATTCTAATTAATTCTTAATCTAGATTAAAATTCAGAGTGATGTTTTTTCAGCTAAAAACACGAATAAAATAATCAACTAATAAAATATTAGGGTGGGTGAGTCATATATTTGATATTATGTTCCTAACATTCATATCTAATAAACTTTACTCTTTGTCTCGTACTAATTTGGTCTCTCGACTCTATTAGATGCGGGATGTAAAATGAATTAGATTCAATTTATTTTTTAAATTCAATTATTAATTCTCCCATAGCCAAACACGTGTATAAGATCAAAACACTCACTATATCCGTCAAAACACAATTTATATCTGCTCTTAGCAAATCAGAAATTGAATCCAACAAATTATAATCAGAATCCAATATTATTTTTTATCAGTTAAAATATGCATTCAATAGGAATAATTATTTTTAACATTAAATCATTAAATTAATAGAGTCAATTGGCATAAATATGTGCAATATAGTCAATCACAGATATTCATCTTCAACTATAGAAAATAACCTAACCTAGCAGATTTGCAAATAAAACACAAAGTATAATTAAAAAATGTATAATTAAATATTTATTTAAATATGCACAAATAAATTAAAGAAAATAATAATTTTAAATTAATTATAGTGATCCACAAACAAACTCAACACAGTAAAAAAAAGGGCTCAAATAAATGGGCGGCAGAAAATCAATTAGCGGCACACCCACTCGGTGGCTTTAGTGCTCAAATAAATGGGCTCTCTCCTTCTACCAGGCTTGGTCCATTTGTCTCATTCTTCTCAGGGCTAGTTGCTGCTGTGCACATGAACCTTTATTGCTTGGATGCTCTTCATATAATTATAGATGATATCCTCCTCAAGCTCTTCCTCACACAGACTGCTCCTTTTTTATTTTTGTTGATGCTTGAAAAACAAAACTATAACTCCAAGGATTTGAACTCTGGTCAACTATATAAATAGTTATTGCAACTACCTATTGATCTAGACAACTCTGTAATTAATAATTTTACTCCTTTTTGTATTTATGCCAAGAAAACTGTTCCTTTATTCTTCCACCAAATTTCTTTTTGCCTTAACTTTTTTTGTCTTACTTCCGAATTACTTCATTCAAAAACCAAACCTCTCCGTTTAACTTTAAACACTTGAAAAACAGTAAAAACACAACAAATATAATAATATATGCTTTCTAAAGTATATATTAGTGGGCTATAATATACCAATTTCGTGGCATATCGATCAGGCCTTAGAGTAAAGCAAAACCATAACTTGTTTATTCGATAGGGACTCCTATTAATTTTATTTTTTTGAGTAAACAACCCCACTTTGACCATTCCGTCCAATTTGGTTATTAAATTTGATGCATTTGCGTGGCACTTGACTTTGTGTGAGCTCATTTTGGTCATATTGCAACAAAACAGCATTTCCCTCCGATTATTTCTGCCAAAATGAAACACACAGTGTATAAAACATATTATTATTTTCAACAAACAACACAACTTGGGCTATTTTATAATTAAAATGATCGAAATATGCTTAAATGAAGTCATGTGCTTTGTACTTGGTTTCATTCCATTTAATTTAGCAATCAAATTAGAAGGAATGACCAAAATGGCACTCACTCCAAAGTTGGATGGCCCAAGTGGTTCGTTTTAAAGTTTGATAGACAGAGTGGTATTGGATAGAAAGTTTAGTCGCCATTTGGGCTATCTACTCTTTTTTTTTCTTCCTTTTTTACGATTGAGTTTGTTGGTTTTTTTTATTATCTTGAAAAAATACAACATTTCTAATTTTCGCAACCCTCTTTCCCTGACTAAAATTCTAGGTCCCCTACCTTATTAGATTAGTGAATAGAAAAGAGAGAAAATATTATATATATATTTTTTGGACAAAGAGAAAAGACTATATTGAATTTAGTGTTGAACATTACAATGAGAATGATTTTATGTAGGCTTGGTACAGGGGTAAGAAAAAGAAAGGGTGGAAGTAAAATAAAGAGCTAATAAGGTGATTTGATACAATGAAGGATTATAATAAATTATAGAATCAAACAAGTGTACCACCTTGTACAATGTGCAAATGAGACATCTTATTTCCATGGGAAGACTAATCTCGTCCAGGAATGGTCAATTACAGATGTTGTAAAACTAACGACGGGTTAAAGTGCTAAACTTTTATAATTAACAAAATCCATTGTATGACATACAAATTTTAAATCTGGTATGTGTAGATAAATCCCTTCATAGAACAGTAAATCATGTTTTTGACCCTTGTGAGTAATACTAATGCAAAATCCAACACATGTTTGTAAAATGAGGTTCATAATTATGTTCAAATCTTCCAACAAGGTCTCAAAATAGTTTACAATGAGGTCTAGTTGATTTACATTTTACATACAATGACAGCTTTATATTGATATTCAAGACTCAAAGACATAACATAAAACCATGTCCTTTTATTGTGGAGGATTCTTCATGAGGTCAAGGTGATTAGAGGCTTCTAAGGAATGTGTACACATAATATAACATGATCTGTGATATGAATTGAAGTACAAGATAACTACCATAAAATTGGTGAATAAAGTACCAAAATATATATGAATTGAAACAAAGTATAAAACTAGCTAATTATAAGGTATCGTGAATCTGAAATTTCCCCATTTTGCCTAAGAGCTGCAGGTCTAGAGGCGTGGAGTTCAAACTGTGAACAAAGAAGTGCATATATAGATGCACACACATGAGAGTCGCGAGAATGTAACTACACTGAGAAGAACAAGGCAACCTATAAGGCATATAATTAAGCTGAGAGCACTAAAACTTACACTGCCGTAGTCTATAAAAAGCCACTTGACATAGCGAAGAAAGAGATTTTTGATATCTCTATCATGCGTCTAAACTTGGCATTAATTTTTTATCAAATGGGTCCAGGAGTTCCCCCAAACACTTCAGTAGGTCATGCTATATAATTACCTGTTGGTATATTAGACTAAAACCACTAATGAAGTGTTCAAGGGAACTCTAGGAAACACCTGATCAGTAATGGATATGTTCTTCAATCCTACAATTAAGTCTAAGCCATGTGAATGGTAGACTCATGTATTGAGTTTGGTTTATTGCCACACGTTATACCTTGTGTATGCAACGTTTTTGGATTAGTAAGGATCACAATGCTAACTATTTATAGTGTGTTGGTCTCCATCGAATTTAGTTCTAGCTAGTGTAAAGCAGAGGAGTTTAATTAGAAGAAGCTGACTGAACCTAGTAGTAGTATTGGGTTAGATGAAACAGTAATGCATGTGCTGCCTATCTCCGCTCATTATGGCCTCTCGTTTTCTGCTTTCCTCGTAAAGACAAAGCTAGCTAGCTACATGCTCTCTTGGTACATAACTTTTTGCCAAGTAGATGGCGATGGAAGTGGCACTTACTAGGGGAAGAAAGATTACTGTAGAATCTTGGAGAGAGACTTCATGCCTTCTCACCTGATACACAATTCCGACCAGGTTCATTGTCCCACCCACTTTAATTTCTTGCGGAGTAATTTTGTGAAAGTAATCTTAGGAAAGAATGTAAGAAATACTGTTGATCTTTAAAATGTGATGGTTTATTTGAGATGTCTAAAGAAAGAAATTAACTCTTCACGTGGCGTGGGATTGAGAACCTAGTGCTGATTATGTGTTTTATTTCCTGGTCTAGGCCAATTTGAAGAAGTCCATAAGCCAAATGCACTTTTGCATCTATACAATATTCCTCTTTTGTGAAAAGCATTTTGCATCTATGTTGAAATGGTTGAAAAGGAAAGACCTTAGATATGAAAGACAGCGGAATATATGCATGACCAGCTGTTGGGAAATATGATGAACTGCTGAATCTAAAATAGATAAGGTAGAGAGTACACCGGGTTGAGTCGCGGACTAAGTCGCTCTCTTTAAGACGTTTCGCGGCTCTGCCCGGAATTGTGCTAGCAGTTCTGAATATGCCACGCCGTCCCCAGGATGAAACAGCCCAGAAACTCTCTGTACGATCGATGTGCACGTTTTTGATCGCTCGACAATAACACTCTTTTAATTGCTCGGGATCGGAATATTTTCTACTGCCGGAGGCTAAAAAAATTTTTTTCACCGGAAAATCTTTTTCAGAAGGAAAATATTTGCAGACTGATAGATAGGCTCTCTGGTTCCCTTTTTGTAGAAAGTTGATTTTCTTGTCCAAAATTAGATCCGTTATTAAGGGATAAAGTAGGAGCCAAAAACAGCTTTGAGGAAAATCCGGAGGGAATCAAGGGACATGTTGGCGTAAATCATGGAGGAAAATGAGGGAGCTAGTTCTTTATAAATTTATTTTATTTTTAATAAATAAAATTCTTTAAATGTATTTTGTATAAAAAGATAATACACTACACAAGCCCAAAGCCCAAAGCCCAAAGCCCGAGCCCGAGCCCGAGCCCGAGCCCGAGACCGGACCGGGCCGGGCCGGGTCGGGTCGGTCGGTCGGTCGGCGCGCGTGTGGTGAACCACATTCATCCAAGTCCTCACCCAATAGCACAAAAGTCTAATGCCCAAAGGGCTCAAGCCCTTAAGCAAATTCTTCCATATATAAACCCATGAAAGGTTTTATATCTCTCCTATGTGGGACTTGGGATAACATCACATCAACCATCACATCACATTAAATCACCTTGTCTTGGTTTTATTTTTCTTTAAATACACAAAAACTCCAACAATCCCCCACTTGTATTTTAGGAAAAACTTTTTTTTCATCGAGCATATATACATAGGACAGTGCATAAGTAAAGGTATTTTTCAACTTGAACCTTTACGTAGTGTATGTGTTTCAGACTATACTAGAGTAACTCGTAGTTTTGAACTCTATCTCTGACAATCACAACACACACCGGCCCCAAGAGTGTTGTCCAAAAAGCCAGCACGTTATGGCCATGTGCTTATATCCCGGTTAGTGAATGCTCTAGAGAATTTGCCCAAAATTCCATAGGAAGCGACCTCTCTTCCACATTCACATAGGTGAGTCTATCAAGAGTACTCTTGTAGCATCGGTACCCCACTCCACATAGAGCTATAGAACTCATTAAGAGCATGTGCTCAACCTTTTCACCGCTTCAAGATATCATGCTCCATAGGGATGAGATAATACTACATGATTTCTAAAGTATCACTTGTAACTTGTTATTTACCCTTTGAACCTATTTCTTGGGATCTCCAGTCCATAGGTTGGGTTACTATTACAGTGACTCAAATTTCGTTGGGCGTTAACCCCATCCCTTTTGAGGTGTTAAGCACCTTCTCTCTCGTTAGTCCTTTCGTCAAAGGATCAGCCAAATTTTTCTCAGACCGCACATAATCCACTCTTACAGCACCTTTGGAGAGTAACTCTCTAACCGTGCTGTGTTTACGACGAATTTGTCGTTTCTTACCGTTATAGTAACGGTTCTGAACTTTTGCAATAGCCGCGGTACTATCGCAGTGGATAAGGACAGCTGGGATCGGTCTCTCCCATAGAGGGGTATCTGCAAGAAAGCTTCTCAGCCAACTTGCTTCTTCACTAGCAGCAGCTAGTGCTATCATCTCTGACTCCATCGTAGACTGGGCCAAAATGGTCTGTTTCTTGGATTTCCAAGAAACCGCACCTCCAGCAATACTGAAGATATATCCACTAGTGGCCTTGGAATCTTCTGACAGGGTGTTCCAGTCAGCATCGCTATATCCTTCTAGGACAGCGGGAAACTTTTGATAGTGTAACTTTAGGTCCATGGTTCTTTTTAAATAACGCATGACCCTCTCAATAGCATGCCAATGCTCCATACTAGGACTGCTAGTAAACCTGCATAGTACCCCCACTGCATAAGCAATATCGGGCCTAGTGCAATCAGTAGCGTATCGAAGGCTACCAATGATGCTCGCATACTCAGTTTGTCTAACACTGTCTCCAGTGTTCTTGAACAACTTCACACTAGGATCATATGGAGTACATGCTGGTTTACAATCTGAGTAATTATATTTCCTTAGAATCTTCTCAATGTAATGAGATTGATCCAAAGAAAGTCCCCTTTCCGTCCTAGTAATTTTAATCCCTAAAATTACATTGGCTTCTCCCAAATCCTTCATATCAAAATTTTCACATAGCATGGATTTCACATTATTAACTACATGGATATTAGAACCAAAAATAAGCAAGTCATCAACATACAAACATATAATAGTGCAAGCATTATTCTCAGTCTTATAATAAATGCATTTATCACTTTCATTAATTCTAAATCCATTTGCAATAATCAATGCATCAAATTTCTCATGCCATTGCTTAGGAGCCTGTTTCAAACCATAAAGGGATTTATCTAATTTGCATACTTTTTGTTCTTGGCCTGTAATAATGAATCCTTCAGGTTGTTCCATGTAAATTTCTTCTTCTAATTCTCCATTAAGGAAAGCGGTTTTTACATCCATTTGATGCACAACAAGATCATGCAAGGAAGCTAGGGCAATCAAAACACGTATAGATGTTATTCTAGTAACGGGAGAATAAGTATCAAAGAAATCTACATTTTCACGTTGTCTATAACCCTTGACAACTAAACGTGCTTTGTATTTATCAACAGTGCCATCAGGATTTAATTTCTTTTTAAGTATCCACTTACAACCTATGGTTTTACAACCAGGAGGAAGGTCTACTAGATGCCAAGTTCTATTTGATTCTAAGGAATCCATTTCATCGTTAATGGCTTCTTGCCAAAGGTCAGCATCTAAAGAAGATAACGCTTCTTGAATAGTGGATGGATCATCTTCTAAAGTGTATGCATAAAAATCAGGTCCAAAATCTTTAGCGGTTCTAACTCTTTTACTTTTCCTAGGTTCAATTGATGTACCATGGTGCATGGTACTAGTAGGTAAATTAGAGCTAGAAGGTAATGAGCTACCCCCACTATTCTTTAATTTAAAAGGAAATTTATTTTCATAAAAATCTACATCATTAGATTCAATAATAACCTGATTTTTCAAATCATAAAATCTATAGGCCTTACTATTAATAGCATATCCGATAAAAACACATTCATAAGCTCTACTAGCAAGCTTAGATCTTTTAGGATCAGGAATACGTACGTAAGAAAGGCACCCCCAAAGACGTAAATAAGAAATATTAGGCCTTTTATTATTTAAAATCTCATAGGGGGATAAATTAGATTTAACCTTAGGCACCCTATTAAGAACGTGACAAACGGTTAATAAAATCTCTCCCCACCAATGTGAGGCAGCCCCCGAATTTAGTAGCGTAGCAACAATTAATTCGGCAAAGGTTCTATTTTTCCTTTCGGCTTTTCCATTCATTTCAGGTGAATATGGAGCAGTCGTCTCATGAATAATACCAAGTGAAGTATAGAGATTTTTAAAATCAGTTGAATCATATTCGGTTCCTCTATCACTCCGAAATCTTTTTATTTTCTTATTAAACTGATTTTCAATTTCTGTAGAAAATATTTTAAACATATCAATTGCTTCACTTTTATTTTTCATAAGGTAAATATAGGAAAAATCCGAATTATCATCAATAAAAGTAATAAAATACCTTTTTCCATTTCTCGTTAAAACACCATCAAATTCACAAATATCCGAATGAATTAATTCAAAAGGTTCAGTTTCTCTTAAAACAGATTTGTGAGGTGTTTTAGTAATCTTTGCTTGGCTACAGAATTCACATTTTTCAAAATCATTTAATGATAAGGGGGGAATAATTTCCAGTTTACTCATGTTCTTAATAAGGCGCTTATTAACCTGACAAAGTCTAGCATGCCACACATTAAATGAACAAATCATATAAGCAGAACTAGAAACAACTTTATTAGCATCAACATTCAATTTAAACATCCCATCACAAGCATACCCCTTCCCCACAAATACACCATTCTTAGTAAGAGTAAACAAATCTGCCCCAATAGTTTGAACAAATCCAGCTTTATTAAGGATGTAACCCGAAACAAGATTCTTCCGAATTTCTGGAGTATGCAGAACATCCTTAAGGATGACAGTCTTTCCAGAAGTGAATTTCAACTCGACATCACCCGTCCCAGCAACATTAGTGGTGTGGGAATCACCCAACAACACTTTCTTATCAACAGCATCAGAATAGGTCTTAAATAGAGCACGATCATGGCAGACATGACGAGAGGCGCCAGTATCTACCCACCAACCTTCAGAACCCGATACCAGATTAATTTCTGTTATCATAGCCACTAAGGGCTCTTCTTCAGTAACATTCGCCTGAGGAACTCGGCGTTTGTTTCGACAATTTCTTGCCATATGACCAGGCTTTCCACAGTGATAACAAGAGAACACACTGTTATTATTATTATTATTATTATTATTATTATTATTAGCCTGGCCATTTCTGTTTTGGTTCTGAGTTTGGTTGTTCCTATTCTGGTTCCCGTACCGGTTCGCATTATTTCCACCGTTCTGATTTTTCATATTTTTCCGGTTCGGCCTTAGAGCAGGAGGGGTGTTGTTCGAGCGATTCTGATTTTGGTTACGGTTCTGATTTTTGTTAAAAACAACCAGAACCTCATCATTCCGATCTTGCTTACGGTTTTCCTCCTCAATCCTGAATTTAGTAATCAAACTTTCAAATGAAAACTCTTTAGATTTGTGACGCAAACTATTTTTGAAATCTTTCCATCCAGGGGGTAATTTATCAATCAAAACTGCCACTTGAAACTGCTCATCAAATTTCATCCCTTCAGAAATAATCTCATGTGCAATTTTCTGAAGTTCGTGAGACTGTGTAACAATAGACTTGTCGTCCGTCATCTGATATTTCAGATAACGACTGACAGCGTATTTTTTAGACCCAGCCTCTTCGGTGTCATATTTCTTTTGAAGTGAATCCCAAATTTCTTTTGCGGATTTGCACGGGAGGTAAACATCATAAAGCTCATCGTGAAGAGCATTCAAGATCAGATTTCTGCAAGCATAATCATTGTTTTCCCAAGTTTTGAGAGTCTTATGATCTGCCTCAGAAATCGGATTAAGGAAGGTGGGTTTTTCAGAAACACAAGTAGATTCCACCTTCTTAAGAGTTAAGTAAAAAAACATTTTTTGTTTCCACCTCCTAAAGTGCAGACCCTCAAATTTAAAGGGTTGATTCAATGAGCCAGAAGCAGCAGCTTGATTATGTTCATTAGCCATGACAACAATTATACAAAAAATAGCAGAATAGAAAACGTCTTAAAATTGTTGGGAAATATGATGAACTGCTGAATCTAAAATAGATAAGGTAGAGAGTACACCGGGTTGAGTCGCGGACTAAGTCGCTCTCTTTAAGACGTTTCGCGGCTCTGCCCGGAATTGTGCTAGCAGTTCTGAATATGCCACGCCGTCCCCAGGATGAAACAGCCCAGAAACTCTCTGTACGATCGATGTGCACGTTTTCGATCGCTCGACAATAACACTCTTTTAATTGCTCGGGATCGGAATATTTTCTACTGCCGAAGGCTAAAAAATTTTTTTTCACCGGAAAATCTTTTTCAGAAGGAAAATATTTGCAGACTGATAGATAGGCTCTCTGGTTCCCTTTTTGTAGAAAGTTGATTTTCTTGTCCAAAATTAGATCCGTTATTAAGGGATAAAGTAGGAGCCAAAAACAGCTTTGAGGAAAATCCGGAGGGAATCAAGGGACATGTTGGCGTAAATCATGGAGGAAAATGAGGGAGCTAGTTCTTTATAAATTTATTTTATTTTTAATAAATAAAATTCTTTAAATGTATTTTGTATAAAAAGATAATACACTACACAAGCCCAAAGCCCGAGCCCGAGCCGGGTCGGGCCGGGTCGGTCGGCGCGCGTGTGGTGAACCACATTCATCCAAGTCCTCACCCAATAGCACAAAAGTCTAATGCCCAAAGGGCTCAAGCCCTTAAGCAAATTCTTCCATATATAAACCCGTGAAAGGTTTTATATCTCTCCTATGTGGGACTTGGGATAACATCACATCAACCATCACATCACATTAAATCACCTTGTCTTGGTTTTATTTTTCTTTAAATACACAAAAACTCCAACACCAGCCGCTCTTTGTCATTCTCCATTCATCATTTTATACGCAATTCAGACTAGGTTCAAGATGAAATTATAAATAGAGTTGAAAATGATTAATTTGGAAAGTATTCATGTGTCACTGATGGCTCTTGGATTCCTCTGTTTTGTATATTCATTCACAAATGATAATGGTAGTAGGGTACTAAACATGGACGTAGCCAGAATTTAATGTGAGTGGGGGCGATAAAATAATAAAAGAAACAAATATTGAAGGCAACAAACATATATATTTAGATATTTGATTTGTAGGTTATCAAATACTTTCTTTCTATGTATATAATACTAATTTCTTTCATTTGTCATCGTCGAATGCTCGATAAAAAATTCCAACTGAAAATATAGACGATCTATGAGAATTAAACAAGATTCTTCATTGGAAGAAGATGAAGTGGCCAAAAATATACTTTACAGTTTTTCAAAATTGAAAGGAAATTAAGAATGAAATATTTTCATAGAAATATTATCTCTTAGTTTAGAAAATACCGAAATGATACTTTAATTTATTTAGTGATAGTTTAAATTTTTGGCATATTAGATTTAGAGAGGTCTTTTGCCACTCAGACAATGAGACATTTTTGCAAATCCTTGCTTCAAGTTAAGAGACATTTCGGACGTTGGTGAGGGTCTTTTGCCACTCAGACAACCCAATAGTTCGTAGGGAAGTTTTGTTAAATGTTAAAATTACATATTAAGGGTGTCACTTCTGCCACTCTTTAGCATTTTTAGGCTCTCCAAAACAACTTTCAGGGACATAAAAACATCACTAAAAAAATATAAAGGTGTCCCCAAAATTTAAAAAAATAAAAAAGTGTCCCTAATTTTATTTTATTTTAAAATGCCAATAGCCGCACCTTTTTTTAAATTGCAATTTTTATCTACACTTTTCTTCCTAAATAACTTCTTAATACTACATATATGGGAAAAGTTTGAAAATTTTGAGTGGGGGCTTAAGCCCCAACTGAACCTAGCTTGCATGCCTCCGTTATTGGTACTACTAAACTAGTTATATGTAATAGTCAATGAAGAGGCATCAGAATATATGTATGGTAAATCTTCCATGCTGAACTAGTCTTTCCTATCTACCATGCAAATATCATCACAAAAGAAAATGCTGAAAACAGAGGGTTGTGGTCCAAAGAGGACCCCCAATCTAGATGAGAGAGAACACTGATCCACATAAATGAAGATATGAGGCAGGGGACATAATCCGGATTGAATGGTTGATGATATTTTTATCTATGAAATTGTCTTTTTAACATATTAGAAACGGGCACATATCTAATGACTGTGCATGTGTAAAATTTAACATAAAATTATTATTGATGCAATAGTTAAAAAGTACGTTTTTAAGTTCAAGGAGTGGGTTCAAGTTTATTTAACTGCATATATTTTGCTCAAAATAAAAGTAATGGAGGTAAAATAAGAAAACCAATCGGTGTCATAATCGCTTGCATTTTATAATACTCCTAGATTTTTGCACATACGAGATGCGTAATTAAGCAATGCAATATAAGAAGTGATTTAAAGATTTTAAAAAAAAAAAAAGTAGTACGTGGCCCAGTAGTTGAAAGTATCTAAATACTCTTGCAAACGTAAGGGTTAGAATCCCATTACTTGCGCCTAAGTAAAATAAAATAAAATTGTGAACTTGAAACTCAAAGGGGCAAAATCAAAATCATAAAAATCTGACATGGCTTCACACCAACGAATTGCGTTCCGACTATATATAATATAGTACATAGATAATATTTCAAATTAACAATTTCATCACTTTAAGTTAGAAAATGAATTTTCGTGGACTTTAAATTGTCAAATCTTTCCTAAAGCCAAAGGAAGTTATTTTCGTGAACTCAATTGAGTTGGTATATCATTTTCAAGCGTTCAGATTAGCACTAACGCAAAAATCCAAAAAGTGGTTTAGTTGACTGAAAGTTGTTTAGTAAAAGAGGATAAATGATGATTTGGTGGTTTAACTCAGTTTGTAAATTTATGAAAGATTTTTCTTTTCCTTTTTTGCTAAATGGTCAAGATTCGACTCTCGTCACCCACTGCTTCTAGCTCCTTGAATATCACTAGAAAAAAATACATGCAATATTGTTCACTCCTGATTTTTAAGCACGGATAAATCTAAAGTTGAAATAAAAGAATTATCTGAAAAAGAGGTAGCTCAATAGGTAATATATCATTTCTAAAAACAAAGAAGTTTGAAGTTTATATCCTAGCATCAATATATATACATATTTAACATTAATAATAATAGGGGCAAAATGTCATATGAGAATCCATAGGTATGTGGTTTATATATACATAAATTAGTTTAAAAAATTATATAGAATAGAGATCTTCTTTGATAAGTATTGAGAAATCCTTCTAAAAATATACGTTTTATTAAAATTTAAATTGTGAAAATTAATAAAAATCCAAATGCATTAAAGTTTGCAAAAGAAAAGCATGTAAGCAAATATATAAGATATTATGACATTGTGGTTCTACAAGTATATGGCACCATGCTCACAATGTCATCACGTATGTTTGTCAGATCACTGGTGATTACTCGTGATTACATTGGTTAAAGGTTAGTTTTTTTTTCCCAAAATTTAATATAATTAATAATGATATTTTTATTCAATTTATATTTGCATTGAAAATGTTATAATAAAATAGTTATTATTTTGGAGTACTATACTTTTACTAGGTTTTTGGAAAATGTCATTGCCTTTAATGTGGAGCTTGCTTCTTCATGTATATAAATATATATATATATATATATATAAATCAAATATTGGTACTTCTCTTAATTTTTGAGTCTAAGATGGTTCCCCTATCAACTTTGTCCCAAGGCCAACTCTGTATATACACATTACGGTCTTTACTCACATCACATTCTAAATTTGCAAAGGAAGATTCCACTCTCTTAAACAAGCTCAAAAATGAGAGGCTCGAGGATTTCACGTGAAAATATACACAGAGTCACTTAAAACTCTTTTACCTGACCTTTTATAGATACATCCGGTGTTCTTTGATCTTGAGGGTTCATTTAATTCAAGTTTTAAATCATTCCCGCAATGCTATATTTTATTTTAAAAGAACTCCAATGTTTTGTTCGAGTTTTGTGTTAAGAAATTCATTATTCCATGAATAGAATATTCTTTCAAAATTCTGACTCTTAAACATATGGGAATACATCAAGAATCTATATAATTTTTTATTTTTTATAGGTTTTCTCCTAAAATTTCATCTTAAAACCAAAATATCCTGATGTAGAACAGGTAGCGGACCTGTATTTAGCCACACTGGATCGTCGTAAGCCCGCCTGGCCCAAAAAGTGACGAGACCAGAATTGCGTGGGGCCTAGCTAGTTTGACCGGAAACGGCCCAGAGAAATCAAGTCACCGCCTTTGGCGGTGATGCACGTCGTTTTTCGGCCAAATTCCTTCATTTAGGCCTCCGAATCCGCGTATTTACTATTTAAGGCAGGTATTAATAACGCAATAAGTTGAGTTTGGAAAGTCAGATTTGACTTCCGTCAAATCCCGCGCGATCCTCGACATCAGCACTGCAGAATCCTCTAATTTCTGCAATTTCCTATTTTTGGCAGTTTTTTCAAATTGTTTCAAATTTGTTTCCTTTCTTATGTTTTGTAATCTTTTATAAGGGAATCGCTTTGTAATCATTTAGGCAGTTAATCTTTAATAAAATTCTGAGTGTTTTCTCTATATTGTGAGTTTATTTCCCAATTCTTAGCCTTCCGCTACGTCATATCCCTTTACTTATCAAGACAACTTCTTTTCTTTTTCCATTTATATTATTTTAATAGAAAAAAATTGTTGTTAAACTTTTAGGGGTTTATTTTATTTTTAATCAAAACACTAATTTAAATCTATCAATGATAAAAATAACAACTTGTTTTTTATATTATGCAACAGAAAACAATGAGATCAAAAGTTTTACAAGTGAAGTATTCAAATTGTTCTTACCAAATCAACAAAGCTCGCTATACAAAATTTATCAAAAGTAATATTGTTTGCTATAGTAAGATTTTGTACAATTCTCTTTTAAGAAGGCAAAAAACTCTTAACATGAAGATGTTATAAATACAAATTCTCTTTTAAGAAGTATTCAAATTTAAAATATATATTATATATCTTTATATGGTCATATTAGAAACTTCCAAATTTAGTTTTATTATAGAAATGATGTCACAAAATTTCATGAAAAAAATCATTCATTTACCTCTCAAAATAAACGGTTCTTATTTTGCTTAATGTAAGGAATTCCCAAGCAAGAGCATTTTTGTATATATATAGAGCATAATAATATTTCTGCCCATCGTCGTCTTGTCTTGCATACCAGGCATGGCTGTGGCATTCATGGTTGTTGGGAGTAGTGGGAATTTGATTTTAGAAATTGGGTATTGGTTGATTTGGTTGGTGGTACAAAGCTGTTCATATATTGTAATACATTATGAGTAATTTTGTTTGGTTTTTATTTTGTGTAGTTCAAGGATAGCAATGTTATGATGAGAGGACGGATGGTCGCTTTAGAACCCTAGGTTACAAAAAAATATTAAAAAAATTGGATACAATGATTATTAATAATAGAATACAGTGGTAGTGTTGACTGACATTAAAGATAATTAAAAGAGAAAGTGTTAGGGTTCAATTCACGCACACTATCCCAAGAAAAAGCAATATTAGACCTTTAATCCAAACAATGTTTAGAATCAAATTACCTCTAGTCCTTTCCTCGCAATGCTTAATATTAACTAATTATAGTATCACAGTATTATAATGTTATTGGCATTTTTAAGGATCACAAACTTTTGTGAGTCATATGTGGGCAGGGATTCAATATTTGCATCTTTTAATCGTGGTTTTGTGATACATGTTTTATTGCTTGATTTTTGGATTCATCAACATGATTTATCAGTTATCCATCTTCTTCTTCTTAAATTTATTTTTTTCCCAAAAAAGAAGGAATTATTTATTTAAATACAAAATTGGAGGCTAATAAACCGAATCATGTTTATGATAAAACATAAGACAGAGGCCCAATTAACCCATATTTCTTCCATAGCCCAAAGTCCAGTGTTTTAAAGGCTGACCCATGCAAAAATGTTCCGGTTGAAGCAGAGGGCTCTGTTATGAGAATATTAACCCAGGCAGACAAAATCAAGCGATCCTTGTAACAATTGAAGGAAGCCCAAAATGGGAGAAGCTGGTACCGCAAGGGGAAAAAGATGGAAGAGACGAGCAAGAAACTCGCGCAGATTGACTACTGAGTGGGGTGGAGAGGAAGTAGGCGGGAAGTGTAAGGGTGCTTACCTAGAAGAGGAGGTGGGGGATCGTGAAGGAGGTGAGTACAGCCGAAGGAGAATCGATGCATAATTCGCTTCGTCTGTTTCAATGGCGGAGACTGGCCTCTAGTCCCGCCAACAGCCATGACAACCATAAGCTAGAACTGCCGGGGGATTGGGAACCTCCTGCCAGTTTTTGCGCTCTGCGACTTAGTATGTGGAGAAAGACGCCAAGCTTTCTTTCTTATTGAGACAAATTTCTTCGCAAGAGAGATGGAAGCTTATGGGTAGATTAGGCTTTGCATGTGGGTTCTATGTTAACTGTGTGAGTAGAGCTGGGGGTTTAGCTTTGCTTTGGTCAGAGGAGGTAAGTCTTACTATTAAATCTTTTTCTCTAGGCCACGTTGATGCAGAAACAGATGTGATGATCCAAGAGAAGGTAGGGCGTAGGCGATAAAGATAAAATGGACTCTTCAAAATATTTATTGAATTTTTGTTTTGCATGTATGCAATATATATATATACATATATGAACAAAAATAAAGTTATTTTTGTATATATAAAAATATCATTAAAAATAAATTTGACTTAAATTACTACAAAAATGGCCCTTAGTTTTTTAAAATGGGACCATTTTCTACATGAGGGCCCTAGGCGATTGCCTAAATTATCTTATGGTAAAGCCATCTCTGTGCGAAAATAGAGACATAAAGTATAGGACCATTGTCCTGTTTGTATAAATTTGCTTCCTAGTAGCGGGGAATGGCAAGGGAATAAGAAGAGGGTATTTTCAAAAATTTCTAGGCAATGGCAGAGCCAGGAAGTTAAATTGACCTGAGCTAAAAACGTATAACTATAATTTTAAATTAAAAGAGTACAAAAAAAAATGGGACGATATCATGGTCGAAAATGGGATGAGTAAAGTAAATATATATATAATGTAAACAAAGCCAAAAACAATTTCGAAAATGCCTCATATTTTTGTTTTTCAATTGTCTTTGCAAGCTTTTATCTCATAAAGAGTTTTTCACGTAATAGTGTAAACAATAAAATTGAACTCTTTTAAATTATGGTCCATCGCACCCCTTACTATTTTCATAAAACATTTTATGTTTAATCAATTTCACATTTATTTACTTGTGTATATAAAATCTAATTTAATATATATATATATATATATGTGTGTGTGTGTGTGTGTGAAATAAAGAATGTGAGTTGAGATATATATTCTTTCTATATCAATTTCGGAGGGTGGAATACAAATATGTCAATGAGTTCATCTCAGTGTTCAAGATGAATTAGTGTCGGATTGTCAGCTGCTTTTTGCTTCAAAGGCCCGCTTGGGCCTGGGCTATTAAGTGGCTCACAAAGAAAACATATTTGTAATGTAAATATTACTAATATGCGTAAGAAAATTATACCCAGGCTACGGCCTAGCTAGCCCCCTTATAATTCCGCTAGTGTTTCTGGGTAAAAGAACGGTCGGCGGAGGTGATTGTTAGAAAAATAATGCAAAAGGAAAATAATATTTTTATCAATTTTAGTAAACCTAAGAGAATCACATATTATACAATAGTATGACACGAATCGAAATAAAGTTATAAATTAATTGGTGGAACCTTAACGAATTTGGGTGGTTAACAGGTTCACACGTGTCACTCGAAATGACAACAAATCGCTTATTAATTTACCCTTAAGATGTGTTTGTCGCGCGGGATTAGAAATAGGATAGGATTAATTAATTATATCCGGTGTTTGGTGTCAGAAAGGATAGGATAAATAAATCCTATCTCGCGTTTGGCGCAAGGGTGTATAGGATATTTTAATCTTATCCCGTGTTTGGCGTAACTCGGGACTGGATTGCACTCGGGATTAATTATTATTTTATCCCTTTAGAACCGGATAAATGTATACCACTCCTATAGGTGGTATTATTTTATCCCATGATTACCGGATAATAAAATTAATATAAAAATTATTTTTTAATTATTTCTTTTTATTTTAATCCTTTTCTTTACACTTTTTTAGATAAATAAATTTATTAATGAAAATTTTTAACCACCCAAAATCATAGTAACTCAACTAATAAAATTTATTTCTTTTATAATATGATGTTTTTATTTATTTATTTATTTATTAAATGAAGGTATTTATAAGAAACTTTAATTTTAGAAAAAATGGTAACATTAGAATTTGAAATTGTACTTAATGCTTAATTCGTAAATAGTGTATGTGATATAGAACTTTTCTCCCGAAAGAGTTTTTTACGAAACTAATTTATAAATTAAAAAAACGCATTAGTTAAAAAAAATGTGGATAACAATTAAAATTGCATATATTTTTAAAAGAAAAAAAAAGTTGTATTATATAATATCTGAACTTGTAATCTGAAACTCCATCAAATGCAAACTTTATTAAATCTTTATCCGAGTAGTTCTTATCCTGTCTGATCCCGCTTAATCCTTATCCGACTGATTCCTTTCATATCCTATCCCACATAATTTCTATCCGACTAATTCTGACTTTTATCCTATCCTATCTTACCTCCTTATCCGGCGCGCCAAACGCACCCTTAATGAATTTGAGTCACCCGTTAGACTCTTTATTTTTTAATTTTTTTTTTAATAAAACTAATGTGTATTAAGTTATAGATGCTTATTATTATGTTTTTAGTAAGTTTAGTTCTTCACAAATTTTATTGTAGTGAAAAAAAAATTAGAGAATTAGTTGTAATTTTTTTTTTCATTGTTGCCTTAATAGGTACTATTGGGTTGTGTCACTCGATAACAATTCGAGTTTTATGCTAATTCAGAAAACATTACCCAATAACTTGTTTGATTGTGTTCAAATGGGGCAAAAAATACCTGCATTCATTAAGATCCAAAATGAACGTCCTGTCAACATGTTTAAGTTCTTTCATCCATGTAATAATACCGAGTGTATTAGTGAGTTGTACATGTTAAGAATGTACAAGTCAATACACACAGTATGAATATATAACCGATTGATAAATTTAGTAAATTTAACATTGCTCTTTAACAAACTAGGCATTCATATATCACATTCATATATCAATGCACTCACGGATTTAAGGGGAACTGAGTGGAGGCTGCAACCTATCCCAAATTTTCTTTTCCAGAGTTAGTTAGAGTATTATCTATAAGTAGCCCAAGATAAACTTTAGCATTCGCAAACGATAAAGCTCAAATGGTAAGGTACTTATATTTTGGAAAAGAGATTGCAGGTTCAAGTGATCAAGCCCCCTGGCTTTTTCCTAACCTTCCTCTCCCTTCCTTATTTCATTTTCCATTTTTCTATATTTTATGTTTCTCTTTCCCTTTTTTTTTGTTTTTCTTTTCCTAACCTTAGGTGCCCCTTTCATTTAACAAAAAAAAAAAGGGTGGTGTTTGGTTCGGATTTAAAATCTACTTTTTTAGATAAGTTTTTGGGAAGTGTGAAAGTATATTAAAAAGTGAATTTAATTTTTCTCGTCATTTAGTTTTGCATGTCATCAACATTTAGACGTAGGTAATTTACATTCGTACAAATACAAGTGGGTGCATGAGTAGCATGCACAACTACAAATACAACTCATTTCTCTTATATATAAAAGATAAATTATTATTTATTTTAAAATACAATACACAACACACAAGGAGGCCAGGCCTAACTTTATTTATATAGCAATTCGTTAGAATGAAAGCATACGACTGTGCCTGCACTCTATGTACTCCAAATGAACTCATTTGGAGATTCTTCATCAACACCTACAAAATTAAGATAACAGATATAACTGATAAACGCATAATATTGTCATGTTTAAGCTCTTTCCTAGAGTCGCTTGACGCGTTTGTTGCTTTAATTCTGCCGAATTACCCGCTTATCTCGAGATTAATGCCTTAGCAAGTGTTGTATCTAACATGGCCCAAGTTGGTGTGTATTTTGTAGTATTCCATGTGTTTGTAGGATTGGAGTACAATGGTGTTGCATAGATTGATCAAGAGCAAGCCTAGTAGCTTGCAAATGTGCTGAGTGGCAATGTTCCAGACCCATGATCGATCATGGGCAAAGCCATGATCGATCATGACTTGCAAAATTTCTGGCAGAATACTCCCATGATCGATCATGGGCAAAGCCATGATCGATCATGGCCCCGCGAGTGCACCAACTATCTTTTGCTTTTAGCCTTAATTTGGGGAAACTTGTTCCTAGATATTTTCCCTTGGATAGTTTATTAATTTAAGTTCTCCTTTAGCTATTGTTTAGTCTAGGGAGATAAGAGGAGGATCATATCATCTAGTTTGGAGACTTGCAAGTTCTAGAGAGAAGGGAGAGCTCTTGTGTATTGTTCTTCATTTTTCCCTTGTAAGTGTCTTGGTTTGTAAGAATGATTTCTTCATCTATAATATTTGTTCTTGCATCTATTATGGAGTAGTCTATTACTAAGGTTACGGAGGTTGATTGCGATATGATTTTTGGTGATTAATGGCTCAATCCATGTTTAAAGTTTGATAACTATTTGTGAATCTTCTTCTTCTTCATCATATCCTCCATTATTTCAAGCTTTCTAGGTATTTTCATATTAAGTTAAGACTTTATATGCCTTGTATATTTAGTTCTTAGTTGTTAATGAACATACAACATATTTATATGGTTCTAGAAAGCTTGTAGTCTCTTTCCCCCATCCATGGAGTTTTTCCCTCTTCATAGAAATTATGAATAGTTCTTAAAACTCCATAGATGGATTATAAATTTGTTTAGCTTATCTTTGATTCATTTATTGATATATTGAGTACTTCTTACACTTTATGTGATACTTAGACTCTTTATTTTCTACCATAAGTGATAAATGATGACTTGACTAATTTATCCCATAGACTGCATCCCGTTTTCATTGTTAGGATTCACTTTATAATTTTCATTCTTTAAATCATGAGATTGCATACACTTGTTTTATGTTAAATCTTTTTATGATGAGTTTGTCATATCTATCAAGGATTAGCTTCATTGGGAATGGGTTGCCTTGCTTCACATCCGTAGCTAAGAGATAGAAACGATAACCTCGTCTTTGGTGGAATGGTGTTTGTTTCTCTCTTGATATAGCTTCAATCCGGGAATGAGGCGCCTAGCGTCGCACCCTTTGCTATTGAGAGATGCACCAACATTCCCCTTATCTTGAGAAACCTTGTGTTGAAATCTTTGTATGAGCTATCGATCACCGTCTATTAAATCGTAACTAACCTCCACCTACCTTAGTGCTTTCTTAGCAATTTTCACAACCGTTTTACATTTTTGTTGTTCTACAACAAATCCAACTCACACAAAATCTGAAAACCACTTAATCCGTAATCCATTCCATTCCTTTTCACTTATCCCTGTGGTTTGACACTCGGACTTCCGAGACTATATTACAACTTGACGTGCCTGCACTTGGGCTATATCAGAACGCGCTATTCTAGCGGCGTCAATAACCAATGGCGAAGCCAATAAGTTAAAGTGACCCGGGCTAGAAACGTATAACTATAAATTTAAATTAAAAGAGTACAAAAAAAATGGGACAATATCATGGTCTAAAATGGGATGAGTAAAGTAAATATATATAATGTAAACAAAGCCAAAAACAATTTCGAAAATGCGTCATATTTTTGTTTTTCAATTATCTTTGCAAGCTTTTATCTCATAAAGAGGTTTACGTAACAGTGTAAACAATAAAATTGAACTCTTTTAAATTATGGTCCACCACACCACTTACTATTTTCATAAAACATTTTATGTTTAATCAATTACACATTTATGTACATGTGTATATAAAATCTAATTTAATATATATATATGTGTGTGTGTGTGTGTGTTTGTGTGAATTAAAGAATGTGAGTTTAGATATATATATTATTTCTATTTCAATTTCAGAGGGTGGAATACAAAATTTTCAATTAGTTCATCTCGATGTTCAAGACGAATTGGTGTCGGATTGTCAGCTGCTTCTTGCTTCAAAGGCCCGCTTGGACCTAGGCTATTAAGTGGTCACAAAGAAAACATATTTGTAACGCAGATATTACTAACATGCCTAAGAAAATTAGACCCAGGCTATAGTCTGGCTAGCCCCCTTATTGTTCCGCAAGTGGATATAACAAAATTAGAAGGTTTTATCAAAATCAAGAGTGTTGAAAATTTATATAGGAGTATCCATACTCAATCTCATTTAATAGATCTTAGATCGATTTAAATTGGTAATGGGATTCCAGGAGTTATTTATATTGGACCTATTTGACCGTTTCTTCAGATTTGTTCATAAAGTTTATTTTGTGCCAAGCCTATCCATATAATTTGACCACATTTTCGTTTTAGTCCAATATCCAACATTTAAATTGTTTATTGGACGAAAAATACCACATGCAGCTAACTTGGCTTGAAGATTAAAGTAACAAGTGGCATTTTCTGTCAAAAAACTTAAGGCCGGTTTGGGTTTTGGACTAAAGTGAAAATGGTAGTATGCTTTAAGAACGGGCACAGTGCTAAATGAACTTTATAAATGAAGGTACAAAAAGGGTCAAACTTTAAGAGAGTAAATTATGAATAACTTGGATTCGAATTTCCTACCTGTCCTCCAAAGAGACATTTGGGTGTTTTTCATTCAAGAATAATTCAACCGTGTGGTAGTCAGCAAAAAGTAGGTAAAGTTCTGAAATTCTTAAAAAAAAGTCAATGCAAAAGGACCATCCATTTCAAGAGTTATATAGATGATTGTTTTATGAAATTTGGTAGAGATGATTTTCGTAATGAGTAGATTATATGAGGCAATTAAATTTCATGAAAAATTCAATCTACAAGTGAATGTAGTAAAAAATTGATATATATATATATATATGTTCATTTTAAGCAATTGAATTTGTAGAAGATCATCCCATTCATTTCTATATAAATTATTTTGATAAAATTTGGTGGAGATAATATCATATCTTAGAGAGCTTCCCTACCAAATATCACAAAAAAAATTCATCAATTTACCATTCAAATAGTCAATTTTTTTTTTTATTTTTTTTCCTGGATCATGGTCTTTGAAAAATGATTGTGTATATATATTATCAATTACTTTCTCCAAAAAAAATTGTTGCATACTTTTTCTTTTACTTTTTTTTATCAATTGTACTATATAAGATAACATTGTTATCAAAGCAGAATTATATAAAACCAATAGTAACTCGATCAATTTAATTATGTCAATGAATTGAAGCTCGATATGTCATGACTTACTTTAGATGGTAATATTATACTTGATAAGTGGAGTATCCTTGTTCCCAGAACAACCCCTCCAACTTCCGTTATCAGGACATGAGACATATTCCGTGGCTCTTCTATTAAGACAAATGAAAACTTCTTAGAGGTAAAACTTTGATCTTTTCTCCTGGTTAATGCCGATTGCAGCTTTGATGTTTTCTTCGATAGCCCGTTGGGTCATCCCTTTCATACCGTTAACTAGTTTAATAGCAGCATTGAGCTTAATTTTGGTTTTCTTGTCATGTGTAATGGCAGCATTGAAATAGTGGAAGGGAGATAATTTGTTAATTGAACAGCTGCCTTGAGCAGTCCATTCACGGTACCAGAAATTCTCATTGCTTAACACGGTATTTCCAATTTTTGACCAGTCACTAAGAGATGGCCAGACGTACATCTTCAAGAACTGGGCCGAGTGTCCAGAACTGCACCACATTAAACATGCACCCAAAAGTATTATAGGAATATTTTGAGCTAATTTGCACATACGTACTCGTATTTTAGGTTGCACCTCATATTTTATATTGTTGGTGTTTGAACGTTACAGTTAGACTAAATTTCTTTAAAGGGGTAAATATATAAATCTTTTCATGAAACTTGGTGGGAACGGTCTCTATAATGAATAAATGAATAAATCACCTCCACGGATAAATGAAACTTGGTGGGAATGGTTTCGATAATGATTAAATCACCTCCACGAATAAATTTCATGAAAAATTCACATATTTACCACTCATATTGGACGTCCCTTTTTCTTAAGAGATGAGTTTTCACTTTGAGTGCTATTTATATATATACATATATAAATGGAATATTTCTCATACATATCAAGTTACGAACTGAGCCATTTGAGGGGGTAGACGTATGAATTTTTTTAATGAAACTTGGTAAAACTGAACTCCATGAGTAATAGATCATCAAAATTCATCAAAAATTTCAAAGTTGAATTTTTTTTGATAAAATTTGGTAGACATGATTGTACGTATTAATCATGGAGATCATATTTGCCAAGTTTTATCAAAAGAACCCATCCTTATATGCCTTCAAAAGATTCGGTCCGTAAACTCAGTATCTAAGTTTTGTATGCAGAGACGACACTACCTTTTAATCGGGGGTAAGTCAAATAAAGCCTTAACAACGCACAACGCAGGATAAACCAAGATACTCTGCCCACATAAATTTAACATGTACAAATTTTATAATTTTGTTAATTTACCACACGTTATATGTCAACAAAGTGAAAACAAGAACAATTAGTGAATAAAAATCACCATATATGTTTTCATGTTCGGTGAATCTTTTTCGTGTTAATATGTGTCCCCTTGTATGATTTAATCCTAGATTCGGCCCTATTGGTATGAGAAATGCATTTTACCTACATATATATAAATATGTGCGTATTTTGGTCCTTGGATCTACATAATATATAGAGTTTAAGTGCAGGTGAACTTACGACAAAATTTTCAAAGTAATTTCGACCGAACTTCGTCTTACATGGGCCAAGAGTGTATCCCGCTGCATTTGCTGGCCAAAGTCCATGCAAAGTAAAGTGGAAACCTTTGTACATATTTACTTTTCTTGCAGTAATAATTGCAGTAGAAAGAACAGAACACACTCAATTAGAAATAATTGCTAACTTCTTGAAAGTGGGGATCCAAATATACACCATTTGAGTGTGATTATGAATAGGAAAAGGTTGTTGTGCATAAAGTACAACCCGTGAAAGCATAAAGAAAGTGAGACAAGAAACCAGAAGCCAATAATTTATTTTCATGATATCCAGTTAGTTTCTTTTTCTTTTCTATTGGGAGAATTGTGACTCATTGCGTTTGAGTTAAATGTATCTTTAGGGATAAAGGGATCGTGTTTGAAAGCCCTTCATTCTATGAACGTGTGTAACACGTTTTTCTATGTTCTTCTTGTCAGTTTTATTCTTGCATAATTTGCATTTTGTGCAACGTGGCGAAACTACATTGCAATGAAGAGGGACCCCCCACCCCTTACAAATCAAGAAGTTTTTTTCGTTTGGGATATAATTGTAGTATTAATTTTAAGAAAAAAACAAGTATATCTTTCATCTATTTTGATATGGGTGTTTTTGTTTCCATCCACGCATTTGGTCAGTTTATCCACCCTAAATTTATGGTAATTTTGCATCAAGATTCTCAAAATTTATTTATAAATATTGATCAGTATATCCACCAATTAATATTCTTTTATGATATATAACTACTTTTAAATTAGATTCCAAACTAAAATATATTTCCTTATTTATTGTAATTTCTACATTTTATTAGAAACAGCACGAGAAGATGATAATTTTTTACCACACGACGTGGATTTTACAGAAAAAATAGATTGAAACGGTAATGAATGTTGAGAAAGGACTAACAATTAATTGTTGAATGAACATGGTTAATTTCTTTCTATCTCAGTATTCAAACAAGTCAGAAAGATAAGATTCAATCAGGCCCTACATCTTATGTTCATTGCTACGGACTGGTACGTAATTGAAATTATAACTTGACTTGAATATTGGCTTAAAAAATTAATCTCGGTTACAAAGTTACAATCTTTGGTTGAACTCAAATCAGCCATTGCGACAAAGAAGGTTCAATTAAAAACCTTTACAAAATAAACAAATGAAAAGGAGGAGAATAATGCATGAGATTTCCCAAAAAATATTGCTTTCCGATGACGAATATAGGCCAAAAGAAGTTGTGCTAGAAATACCATAAAAGAGCTTGAAGACAGAGAGTAGGAGGATGAGGAGAGTTGCTTTTTTTACTATTAACCATCTTTACTTTACTTTTAATTTTATTAATGTAACTTATAATTACTTAACTAAAGTTGATATACACACTAATTTTAATATCAAATTATTAAAAAAATAGATAGCTAGTATAAGTATTTTGCACAAGTAGAGTCATTATACCTTCTATGGCCTTTTTATGATAAAAATGATACTAGCTAGGCTTAAAACAAAGAAAGGCAAATGCTAAACTAGAAGTGCCGAAAGTCTTAATTTATGCTTGTCTATGTAGTACAGTGCAGCATCTCAGTGTTTGCTTTGTTCAGTTGGTGAATTCTATGTTAGTGGTTGAAATAGTTTATTTTGCCATGTATTGGTTAGTTGATTACATGCATAAAATAACACACAATCATAGCCAGCAATTAGATGATCAAAAGCCAGAAATCATGACCATAATCCCAGGAACTGGAAAAAATGACAAAACCCATAAGGTGGTAGATTCAACCAGCTAGGTGGTGGAACCCAAAATGTAAACCATAGTCCTGGCCATTCTCTTCAGAACACCCATACAACCACACCCTTTGATTCCAATTAATAGGACATATAGATTAG
Organism: Lonicera japonica; assembly: GCA_021464415.1. NCBI lineage: Eukaryota > Viridiplantae > Streptophyta > Magnoliopsida > Dipsacales > Caprifoliaceae > Lonicera > Lonicera japonica. The sequence goes on along the minus strand of CM038465.1, from coordinate 29,726,739 downwards.
CTCAAAAAGCGAGCTTAAGGAGCTCACACGTTTGATGCTAGAATTTTATTTTATTTTGATGGAATGCTCAAATCAGTTAATAATCAGCAAACACCAAGGGTTGGCCTACATGAAGGATCACTTGTGTCTTTTACTAGGGAAGAGAGAGTCCCCGAGGTAAATGAATCAAGTACCCGTGACAAAGGTAAGAAAAAGGTGGCCAAAGTGCCCAGATTTGGTACTCCACTTCATCGGCGTCTGCATGATTTCCTTGAGCCAATTAGCCGGCTGAATGTCATTAATCGGTTGAGGGGCAGAGTGACCACACAAAGGGAAAGCCAGCCAAAGAATTGGCGACAAAAAGATAAGAGAAAATTGTTTTATTCAGCCATTGATGACAAGAAAGTTCCTGATGCTCGAGCTATTACTAAGTTGGCAAGAAAAGATTTAGGGGAGGAGCGGGGCTCTCCCTTCACACAAAGAATTGCGGATGCACCACCATTAAAGAAATCTAGCACTCCCAAAATTCAATGTTTACATTGGATGACTAGATACAGCCGACCATGTCTATTACTATAAATTATTGATTGTTTATTTGTTTTTCAATGATGTTGTGATGTGCCAACAAGTTTGACGGACTCAACACTTAGAAAGTTTGTTCCGAGAAAATTGATAGTTTCAGGAAACATGTCGAAAAGTTACCCCTACTTTATTACTAATGGCCGAGTAGTAAATGCACCAGATGTTTTAACTCACCTGAGGAAAGGGAAAAATAAAACATCCAAATATTAGGAGGTCCTTCAGGAGGTCAAAGATTGTGATTTGAAATTCACCATCAATGCACTCAAATATGGATTGCCATGGGATCGTGATGGCATCTATAATAATTTGATGAGAAGACCCCCCGTGACCTTTGATGAACTAATGATCAAGTTTGACGAGTTTGCTAGGGTGGAGATGATGACTTGACGGCCAAAAGGGCCGATAATAAAAAGAAAGAGAGAGGGAACAACATGAAACAAGAGGGTTTGTCCAAGAAAAACAAGAAAGAGGAATAAATGATGATCAAAAGTTGAGTATCGAGGCCTTTAAATGGGTTAACATCATCATTAATCAACTAATTCACAAGAGCATGTATGAAATTAAAGGGAAGCCATTTTTTAAGTGGCTGAAATAGATGGCAGTGACACAAGTTCACAAGACACCAAACTTCTTTATTCCTGCCACAAAGATCACAGACACAAGACATAAATTACAAGACTTTGAAATGATTCCTAGAAAGCTTGGTAGAGAAGGGACACTTGAGATAATATATGAAGCTTGCAAGCAAGAAGGCTGATCAGCGAAAGAAAGCCAACGAGGAAGTAACACTTGTGCAAGCAAACCGAGTAGACATGAAGGTAATATAGGCCATACATGGTGTGGTGGATAGATTGCCCTCTACTAAGAATTTTCTTAGAGCTAGGCTCACCAGTGCTCAGTTTTGGTCACATGTTCATTCGTTTGAGGAATGTCTGTTTTGGCCTGAAAGAGGGACATAGAGATGAAGATAATATATGATCTCATTTTTACTGAGAATGAGCTGGATGGGATAGATATCCCACACAATGATGCTCTTCTTTTGGGGGTGAATATATGCAATTATGATGTGAAATGGGTGTTGATTAACCCTGGTAGTTCTTCGGAGGTGATGTTCCTAAATCTCTATAATAAGCTTTAGCCCTACATACCCAAGAAGGTTTTCTGATCAGTGGATATGCTTATTTTTAGTTTTAATTAAGAGGCAGTTTGGCCGATTGCAATTGTAGTCATTCTAATAAGTTAATGGCAAATGGTGATAATTGGCTTACTTTTTAGTCTACCGCCACACAACGGATATAACTTGTAACATAGTGAATCCATGATTTCTATTGACGTGTTATGGCATTGTCCAGCGAGTTGAATTATTCAAAGAAACTTGGATTGCACACACACCTACGCGAATATTACAATCAAGTTATAATTGACTTAAAAAATTGTTAAATTATTAAAATTTTGTGATTAAGCTACTTCCTCTTTTTTTGTTGTTAGTAACGGCATCCGTGATTGTCTACTTTTGGAGGTCAATGCCTCCTCATGGGAAATTTGAGGGCGTCATAAATTTGAATTAATGCGAATCAATCTGATGAGATGTTGGCAAGACTTTGGCATGGCAATATTTTGACGAGATTTTGATGTGCCGATATTTGGTGAGATTTTGTGGTTTCGAAATCCTTTGTTCAAGACGAAGAGGATGGTGGTGGTGGTTTTAGAGAAAAAAGGGTGTGGCTGATTTGATTAGATCAAATGGTGTCTTCGTTAAATTTTGAAGTGGGTTTTTAAATGCATTGTTTTAATTTGATGATTTGCAAGTAGGTGGTGAGCGCGCATGAGGTGAGGGTGATATAGTGTTTTAGAGTGATGGGACAGGTGGCTTTGATTGAAGATGGTTTATTGACCTTCGAGAGAATTTTATCCCTCTAATACCATTTAGAATTCATAATATGATATTGTACTGATAATAATTGCGTTTCAACATTACAATGGTGGCTTTGATATGAGATGGTTTGTTGCCCTTCGAGAGACATTTTTAAGCCTCTGTTAAGACCATAATTACAAGGGAGGCACCACCAGTACTACATGGAAGCAAGAAATTTGTCTCACTTGCAACTTTAACTAAGCAAAAAAAGACATAAAATAACTTTCTTTTCTCTGAACGTTTTTGTTGTTACGATTCGATAACTTATGAAGCTTTATGGTCAATTGTGATCCTTTTTTGATAAATTGTTAATGAAATGTAACAATGATTTGATCAATTTTAAGCCTTTGTTTTATTTGTTTTTGGAATATTGTAATATTGTACTACATATGTGATAAGTTTGTAGTAAAGAATTGAGAAATGATATAACCAAACCCAACAACTTTCATTACTTAATATTGTTTGTTACATTTGATTCAGACATTTTCGGGGTAAGAAATGAACAAAAGTGCTATACAAAACCAAGAAAGCAATAGTACCATCAACTTATATAATATATATATATATATATATATGTAGGGCAAATATCTCATGCGGATTACTGTTCACGGACCATCCGTACGGATTGGTCCGTTTGGCATGCTTTCCGATGGAATTTGTTGATGAAATTTTGTGGGGATGTTCTTCATCGTGTGTAGAACATCTCCACCAAATTTCATCAAAACATTCAACCGGGAAGTAGGTTAACTACATGATTGAAAAAAACTGGTCCAGAAATAGATATATAAAATCCAATATTTTTCAATCATGTAGTTAACCTACTTCCCGGTTGAATTTTTTGATGAAATTTGGTGGAGATGTTCTACACACGATGAAGAACATCCCCACAAAATTTCATCAAAAAATTCCATCGGAAAGCGTGCCAAACGGACCAATCCGTACGGTTGGTCCGTGAATAGTAATCCGTATGAGATATGCTCCCTATATATGTATATGTATATATATGTCGGTTCTTTTTTATAATAGGTAACTCAAGTTATTATTTATATATTTAGGTTCATTTAATCGACATATAAATTACAAAATTCTCATCGTTACGCTCCTATGTGAGATATGGATCGTTATGGCCTGTGGTGTCCATTCAAAAGAATTCCGGCCCAATATTATGTCAATAATTATTCAAACGGGTATCTACCTAAATATACCAAATTAGCAAATGGATAGAACAGTTGGATGCACGGAAATAAATAGATTTCTTGACCAATATACACAAGCATCACTTAGATCTACTCTAGACATGTATGTTTGTGGTATAATCGGCATCAATGAAGATTCTCCGTTGAGAGATTATCAACATCGATATATGGCTTATTGGTGAATGAGATTTTTTATTTTATAAATAAATCCCGTTAAAATAGGTACTAGATAATAAGAAATTGATAAGATTTGAACCTAAATATATAGGTGTTCAGTTTGAGATGGTGGTAAATCACACGAGCTAACTCTTTTGCCAATGCGCTAAGTTTTTTTAGCTAAGCATATTAATATTACTAAATAAAACATCATTATATATATTTTTTTAATTTTAAGAAATAATACAATGTATGTATCTTATTGCATATATGGATAGAACATGCCATAAGCCTAAATTTATATGCATATTTACGGAAAACAAAAGTGCTATATAAAGAATTGAGAAATGATATAACCAAACCCAACAGCTTTGTCCTTTTTGTCTCTTCTTTCCTTTCTTCTAACCGGGCAATTTGTTTTGAAATGTCCTGGTTCATGACAATGAAAACACTTCTTTTCTTCCTCATTTTCAACTCTTGGTTGAATAGATCGATCATTGTTCCTTCTTGATGAAGAATCAAAGTTGTTTCCTTTTCCTTGACACTTCTTCTTCTTAGCTAGAAATTTTATGAATTTTCTAGAAAGGAGAGCCATATCCTCTCATCTCCTACCATCAACTCCTCATCATCTTCTAGTTGAGTTGCTTTGAGAGTTAGTGACTTTTTGGCTTTTGAATCACTTTCTTCTTCTCTCGCCAATTCCTTCTCATGGGTTTTAAGTGAACCCAAAAGCTCGTCCGTGCTAAGTGTTTTAAGATTTTTTGCTTCTTGAATCGCCGTCACTTTTGGTCGCCATTTCCTTGGAAGAATCCTTAGAATTTTTCTTATTTTATCTTCATTAGAATAAACCTTTTCAAGAAGATCTAAATCATTAGTAATAATTGAAAATCTACTATACATGGAAGCAAGAGATTCATTAGGCTCCATTTTAAATAATTCATAATCATGAACAAGCATATTTATGTTATTGTTTTTAACTTGAGTGGTTCCTTCGTAGGTAACCTTGTCCCAAATTTCTTTAGCCATTTTGCAACTAGAAATTTTGTTATATTCATCCATACTTAATGCACAATTTAAAGCATTTAAGGCTTTAACATTATATTGAATTTTCTTAATATCATTTTCATCATACTCGGACATTTTTTTAGGAACAATTTTTCCACTATCATCCTTTTTGGTAATTTCATATGGTCCTTCAACTACAACTCTCCATTGTTCAAAATCACTAGATTGTAAAAATATACTCATTCTATTTTTTTAATAGCTATAATTTTTACCATCAAATAGAGGTGGTCTATGGGTGGAGAGACCTTCGGAAAGACCGGTTCCTTGATATATAGACATGATCGTAAACTCTAAGATTGTTAAATCAAAATAAGAGTACAACCTCTTATACCAATTGTAGGTCAAAAAATACCCTAGAAGGGGGGTGAATAGGGTTTTAAAAACTTAATGCGGAATTAAAACGTTTTTTAAAATATTTTAGCAAAGCAACTTAGTTAAATAAGTTTATCAAGGAAAACAATTAATTAAATAATCAATCTCAAGAATAAGCAATAGTATAAGCAAACTTCAATCAATTAATATAACAAATAAATAAAGAGATTGAGTAAGAAAGATTGAACCAATTTGAAGTCGAAGATTTTTTGTCCACACGGTTCGGCTTGTTCCCCCTACTCCGCGCTCGGTTAATTCCCCGAGAATTTCCACTATAACTGATCTTCTTCCGGGTGAAGATCAAACCTCTACAAGTGTATTATTCTCACACACTCTTACAAGTATTGAAAACACCTTCAATACTTTCACAAGAAATCCCTCTTGCTAATCTATGAGATACACCTCTCACAAATATGAAAGGTTTTGGCTCCAAGGTACACATTTTCAAACTTTTCAACAGCTAGTTTTAACAAAAAAATTTAAATTTGTTTTGTTAATTACTCCCAATTAGACCGTTGGATCATGCTCAAATTTTAGTCAAATGTGCTCAGAGATGTTGTCTAACTACTATTAAAATTTCAAAATGATCGGAGTTCGGGAAGGCCTCTATTTTACCGTTAGATCAAAACTGGGCAAAAATTGAGCAAATTTTAAATGTAAACTAAAAATATTTTTGCAATTTAACAATTTAGTTCCAAATAAAATTCTAATAATTTGTGAACCTCAAAGATATGTTTCTAAGATACCTATTTTTATTAGAGCTTAAAATATGATCATTTAAAATTAATATGAATTTATTTTGAAACTCGGTTTTTGTAAAATGATGTTTTTCAAATAAATTCAATTTCAAGCTAGTTTGAATCAATCTTTAAAAGATGTAAGAATATGTTTGAGCTATAGGGATTTGATCAATAAAGTATCTTTACATAAAATCTAAGCACTCACTCCATTTAATGATAATTCGAGTTTTTGTGATGCTTGATTTTCTTGTGCGTATCTTTACTTTTTGATGTTCTTGATTCTTTCTTGGTTTCGATAGCTTGTAGAACATGTGGAGATCATTCTTGTGCATATCTTCACTTTCTTGATGATCTAGATCTTTTCTTGGCTTTGTATAACACATGTATATTATTTGAGTTCATTTCTTGTGAGTAGAGGCATTTGTAAAGCTTGCGTGAGATTTGCTTTGGTTTGAAGTTACACTTGGTCGGAAGATATATCGGATAAAATTACTATCATCATTGGAACAACCGAGTTAAATGATAAACGCATAATATTGTCATGTCTAAGCTCCTTCCCGGAGTCGCTTGACGCGTTTGTTGCTTTAATTCTGCCTAATTATCCACTTATCTCGAGATTAGTGCTTTAGCGAGTTTTTTATCTAACATGGCCAAAGTGGTGTGTATTTTGTAGTATTCCATGTGTTTGTAGGATTGGGATACAATGGCATTGCATGAAGTGATCAAGAGCAAGCTTGGAGGCTTGCAAAGTGCTGAGTGAAGAAATTCCAGAACCATGATTGATCATGGGTATAACCATGATCGATCATGGGCATAACCATGATCGATCATAGGCATGTCCATGATCGATCATGGGCATAACCATGATTGATCATGGAACCATTTTTTCTGGCAGAACACTTTCATGATCGATCATGGGCATAACCATGATCGATCATGGCCCTGACAACTTGTCCATTTCACACCCAAAATGGGCTATTTTAGTGGTTCAAGCTATTTTAGATATTTAGTTAGATATTTTGCAACCTTTTAATATATATTTAATTCTTAGCTTCTAGGCTAAGATATCTAGTTTTTTTTACACTTAGAGTTCTAGAGAGAGGTGAGAGCTCATTGTGGTGTTGTTCTTCATTTCTCTTGTAAGTTTTTAATTTGTAAGAATCATTTCTTCTTCTATAATATTTGTTCTTGCATCTATTATGGAGTAGTCTATTACTAAGGTTACGGAGGTTGTTTGCGATATAATATTCGGTGATTTATGGCTCAATCCATGTTTAAAGATTGAGAAATAGTTGTAAATCCTTTTCTTCTTCATGTCCTCCATTGTTACAAGCTTTCTAGGTATATTCATAATAAATTAAGACTTTATATGCCTTGTATATTTAGTGCTTGATTGTTAATGAACATACAACATATTTATATGGTTCTAGAAAGCTTGTAGTCTTTTTCCCCCATCCATGGAGCTTTTTCCCTCTTCATAGAATTTATGAATAGTTCTCAAAACTCCATAGATGGATTATAAATTTGTTTAGCTTATCTTTGATTCATATATTGATATATTGAGTGCTTCTTACACTTTGTGTGATACTTAGACTCTTTATTTTCTACCATAAGTGATAAACGATGAGTTGACGAATTTATCCCATAAACTTCATTCCGTTCCATTGTTAGGATTCACTTTCTAATTTTCATTCTTTAAATCATGAGATTACCACACTTTCTTAATGTTAAATCTTTTTATGATGAGTTTGTCATATCTATCTCGGATTAGCTTCATCGGGAATGGGTTGCTTTGCTTCACACCCGTAGCTAAGAGGTATAAATGATAACATCGTCTTTGGTGGAATGTCGTTTGTCTCTCTCTTGATATAGCTTCAATTCGGGAATGAGTCGCCTAGCGTCGCACCCTTTGCTATTGAGAGATACACCAACATTCCCCATTTCTCGAGAATCCTTGTGTTGTAATCTTAGTATGAGATAATGATCACCGTTTCTTAAATCGTAACTAATCTCCACCTACCTTAGTGCTTTCTTATTAATTTTCGCAACCGTTTTACATTTACGTTGTTTCACAACAAATCCAACTCACACAAAATCTGAAAACCACTTAATCCGTAATCCATTCCATTCCTTTCCACTTATCCCTGTGGTTCGACACTCGGACTTCCGAGACTATATTACAACTTGACGTGCCTGCACTTGGGCTCTATCGCAATGCGCTATTTAAGCGGCGTCAAGTTTTTGGCGCCGTTGCCGGGGATAAGGCAAAAGGCGGATTCTGGGTTTTGTATAAAACCATTCTGTAAGTATTTCTCTCTATTTGATTAATTTATTTTTCTCCCTTATTTTCTGTTTTATTTTGTAGAGTTCCCAAGGAGCGATTCGAATCATTGTCCAAGCCCATGCAAGGGCGATTGTTCGTGGATATTCGAATTAGCCCTCCCACATCTCCAAGAATGGCAAACCAAGGTAGAGCCGCGGATCACGAGAGCGATAATGAAGGGGAAGGTGCCAACAATGTTCCTCATGTTAGGACCATGAGAGACTACCTTCAACCGCCTCGGGCAACTTCGAATTCGTGCATTGTGCGTCCCGCTGGCCAAGCCGGAGCATTCTCTTTCAAACCGGGTATGCTTCAACATATCCCTTCTTTTCATGGTATGGAGTCGAAAAACCCATACTTGCACTTGAAAGACTTTGAAGAAGTCTGCTCCACATTTCGTGAGGCAAATATTAATGAGGATGTCATGCGTTTAAAGCTCTTTCCTTTCTCCCTAAAAGATAAAGGAAAAATTTGGCTAAATGCTCAAAGACCACAATCAATTCGGTCTTGGCAAGAACTTCAAGCGGAATTTCTAAAAAAATTCTTTCCCGTTCATAGAACCAATGCTTTAAGAAGGGCGATATCTAATTTTTCGCCAAAAGAAAATGAAACTTTTTATAAGTGTTGGGAAAGATACAAGGAACTTCTAAACGCATGCCCTCACCATGGTCACGAAACGTGGAGCCTTGTTAGTTTTTTCTATGAATCTCTCACCCCTGATATGCGTACGTTTGTTGAGACCATGTGTAATGGTCAATTCTTAAGTAAGAATCCCGATGAGGCTTTATTGTATTTTGATGAATTAGCGGAAGGTGCTCAAAATTGGAACACCTATTCCGAGGAACCCAAAGCAAAAACTCAAGGAAGGGGTGGGTTGTACCAAGTGTCTAATGAGGATGACATGGGTGCGAGGTTATTCCAATTGTCTAAGAAAGTAGAGGCAATGGAAGCAAGTAAGTTTAAGGAGGTCAACGTAGTATCCTCGAGTCAGTTGTGTGTCATTTGTGAAAATTCAGGACACACTACCGAGGATTGTCCTACCATTCCCGCTTTCCGGGAAGTCCTCAAAAATCCCGCCCAAGTCAATGCTTTACACCAGTACAACCAAAACCGTAACCAAAACGATCCTTATTCTCAAAGGTACAATGAAGGATGGAAGAATCACCCCAATTTCAGTTGGGGAGGAAATCAAAGTCAGAACCACAACCAATATAATCAGAACCAAAGGCAACAACAACAACCTCAAAACTCTTTTGTTCCACCTCAGAATCAAAATCCCAACCAAAACTTGGAAGCTTTGTTGAGATCATTTGTGGACAAAACGGATCGTGATGTGGGTGAGTTAAAAACTCAAATGTCTAAACTCACCACCGCCCTAGCTACCCAAGAGAAGGGAAAATTCCCCTCTCAACCTTTAGCAAATCCTAGAGGTCAAGTTCAAGTAGTAGAGGGAGGAGAGTCTAGCTCCAAGATAGAAGAACTCAAATCTATCACAATCTTGAGAAGTGGGAAGGAGGTAGACAAAACTATTGTTCCTAAAACCCCCAAGGTGGCGGACATAGTTAATCCCACGCATGTTGAGGAGTCGGAGGTTGAAAAAGTTGTGAGTAAAGAGAAGAAGAGAGAGGAAGAGAGACAAGGAAAGGAGGATCTTGAGAAAATCAAGAACGGAATTAAGGTCCCTTTCCCGGAGAGATTGAACCAACCATCCAAATCTAATACTGAGATTTTGGATGTGTTTCGACAAGTGAAAATCAACATTCCATTGCTTGACGCGGTCAAGCAAATACCTTCGTATGCTAAGTTCCTCAAGGACTTATGCACGACAAAACGAAGGTTGAATGTTAAGAAGAAGGCCTTTATGGCGGAGCAAGTGAGCTCCATCATGCAAGGCACGAGAGCCCCTAAGTTCAAGGACCCCGGTTGCCCCACAATTTCGTGTGTCATAGGAAATTGTAGGATCAAAAATGCTTTGCTAGATTTGGGAGCAAGTGTGAACGTACTCCCATATTCTGTATATCAACAATTGGGGTTGGGTGAGTTGAAACCCACGAGGGTTACAATCCAATTAGCGGACCGATCCGTTAAGATCCCAAGAGGGATAGTCGAGGATGTACTTGTCCAAATTGACAAGTTTTATTTTCCGGTTGATTTTATCATCCTCGACATGCAACCCGTGTCGAATCCCGCTAACGAGATTCCGGTCATCCTTGGCCGACCATTTCTTGCGACGTCCAATGCCATTATCAATTGCAAGAATGGAATCGTTAAGTTAGCTTTTGGTAACATGACTCTAGACCTTAACGTGTTCCGTTTAAATAATCAAAAAGATGATTATGATGAAGAAAGTGAACACGTCAACATGATAGAATCTTTGGTCCAAGACGACTTTGTTGCCAATGTAGAATCGGATTCTACGGAAGGTTTTTTAACCACTTCCGAGGAACCCGAGGAATGTATGCAAGTGTTTTCTTTGTTGGATAAACAGGTTAATTCATCCGATGATCAAGAAGAAAACACACCCACGTCCACCAAGAAACTTGAAGGAAAAATCGAGCTAAAGCCATTACCAAGCAATTCAAAGCATGCCTTCTTAGGAACTTTTCAAGCTCGTTATCTAAATGGATTTAGAAAAGCCAAAGTGGATTCCTCCACTTTTCACCAATCTCTTCACATTGAGGACAATGTCTTCTTCAAGTTGGGGGGTATGCGTATTCTAACACGCTTTTCATTTTTTGTTTGGTTGGCTTTTCTATTTGTGCTTGTAAAAATTCCATGGGATTAGAACTTTTGTTCTAATTATTTTTTTTTGTGAAGTTTGAAAATTGATGATTGATTGATATTTTGTTCGATGAAGACTATTGTTTCATTAGCTTTTGGCTTGAATTCTTTGATCTAGATAGGAATTTGAATGATAAACTAAATTGCCTTGCTCCACTTAGTCTCATATCCCGTTATATTTTCTTGTTCCGCATGCTAGATTGCTTCGGCTGTTTTCAATTCGGTAATAACACTTAGATTTATTTTCATTGAGAGAAGAGAAATTTTTTGTCCAAAAATGATGGAAGCTCTTTCGAAAAGATCCTCCAATAAGAGGACAAAAGCATAGCACTTTGATAACTTGGATGACTTTTATCCTAATATTGACTTAAAGCTTCACTTGACTAAATCTTAAGTCTCTTTGTCTAATATTACGGATGGGTAAAGGTTACCATATGGGAAAGGGTGAATAGCTTCCTTTGAGCTCCAATGAATGAGTAGTATTATGAAAAAAATTGATAAGTGAGACCGCTGCCCCCCATAGAGATGAAAACCGCCCTGACCTAATTTAGCGAAATTTCCAAGTAAAAGATAAAGAAAGTGCTTAGAATTGACAAATCTTGGAGCTTTTGTTTTTGAAAAAGTTCTCTCTTCCTTCTTGAATGATTATGACTCTTTGTGTTTATATTGAAGTGTTTGAATCGAAGTCTAGTATGTGAGAATTGGAGAATATGGGATTGTGTTCTAAAGGAGATAGGCGAATTAGATGATCATTCGAAAGTCCGTCGTTCTGGAAATTGATAGTAATGCCTCTTGCTTTGCAAATTGAAACTTGAATCTTCATTCTCATCATTCATCATGATCAAACTCCTAATGTTTGTAGGTATCATTTCTGAAAACCTTCACGAGATGCAACTCGTCTTCTTTGGGAACTTAGAAGTTAACAACTTTTTGTATAGCGTAGTGCTTTTGTAATTATTATATTTTTGTCTTGCTAAGGGACTAGCAAGAGATAAGTTGAGGGGAGTTGATAAACGCATAATATTGTCATGTCTAAGCTCCTTCCCGGAGTCGCTTGACGCGTTTGTTGCTTTAATTCTGCCTAATTATCCACTTATCTCGAGATTAGTGCTTTAGCGAGTTTTGTATCTAACATGGCCAAAGTGGTGTGTATTTTGTAGTATTCCATGTGTTTGTAGGATTGGGATACAATGGCATTGCATGAAGTGATCAAGAGCAAGCTTGGAGGCTTGCAAAGTGCTGAGTGAAGAAATTCCAGAACCATGATCGATCATGGGCATAACCATGATCGATCATAGGCATGTCCATGATCGATCATGGGCATAACCATGATTGATCATGGAACCATTTTTTCTGGCAGAACACTTTCATGATCGATCATGGGCATAACCATGATCGATCATGGCCCTGACAACTTGTCCATTTCACACCCAAAATGGGCTATTTTAGTGGTTCAAGCTATTTTAGATATTTAGTTAGATATTTTGCAACCTTTTAATATATATTTAATTCTTAGCTTCTAGGCTAAGATATCTAGTTTTTTTTTACACTTAGAGTTCTAGAGAGAGGTGAGAGCTCATTGTGGTGTTGTTCTTCATTTCTCTTGTAAGTTTTTAATTTGTAAGAATCATTTCTTCTTCTATAATATTTGTTCTTGCATCTATTATGGAGTAGTCTATTACTAAGGTTACGGAGGTTGTTTGCGATATAATATTCGGTGATTTATGGCTCAATCCATGTTTAAAGATTGAGAAATAGTTGTAAATCCTTTTCTTCTTCATGTCCTCCATTGTTACAAGCTTTCTAGGTATATTCATAATAAATTAAGACTTTATATGCCTTGTATATTTAGTGCTTGATTGTTAATGAACATACAACATATTTATATGGTTCTAGAAAGCTTGTAGTCTTTTTCCCCCATCCATGGAGCTTTTTCCCTCTTCATAGAATTTATGAATAGTTCTCAAAACTCCATAGATGGATTATAAATTTGTTTAGCTTATCTTTGATTCATATATTGATATATTGAGTGCTTCTTACACTTTGTGTGATACTTAGACTCTTTATTTTCTACCATAAGTGATAAACGATGAGTTGACGAATTTATCCCATAAACTTCATTCCGTTCCATTGTTAGGATTCACTTTCTAATTTTCATTCTTTAAATCATGAGATTACCACACTTGCTTAATGTTAAATCTTTTTATGATGAGTTTGTCATATCTATCTCGGATTAGCTTCATCGGGAATGGGTTGCCTTGCTTCACACCCGTAGCTAAGAGGTAGGAATGATAACCTCGTCTTTGGTGGAATGTCGTTTGTCTCTCTCTTGATATAGCTTCAATTCGGGAATGAGTCGCCTAGCGTCGCACCCTTTGCTATTGAGAGATACACCAACATTCCCCATTTCTCGAGAATCCTTGTGTTGTAATCTTAGTATGAGCTAATGATCACCGTTTCTTAAATCGTAACTAATCTCCACCTACCTTAGTGCTTTCTTATTAATTTTCGCAACCGTTTTACATTTACGTTGTTTCACAACAAATCCAACTCACACAAAATCTGAAAACCACTTAATCCGTAATCCATTCCATTCCTTTCCACTTATCCCTGTGGTTCGACACTCAGACTTCCGAGACTATATTACAACTTGACGTGCCTGCACTTGGGCTCTATCGCAACGCGCTATTTAAGCGGCGTCATTAAATAACACTTTATTAATTTATTATAATTATCAAAATAAGATTAATTGACTTTAAGGTCAACATAAGCTACTTCCTCTTTTTTTGTTGTTAGTAACGGCATCCGTGATTGCCTACTTTTGGAGGTCAATGCCTCCTCATGGGAAATTTGAGGGCGTCATAAATTTGAATTAATGTGAATCAATCTGATGAGATGTTGGCAAGACTTTGGCATGGCATTATTTTGATGAGATTTTGATGTGCCGATATTTGGTGAGATTTTGTGGTTTCGAAATCCTTTGTTCAAGATGAAGAGGATGGTGGTGGTGGTTTTAGAAAAAAACAAGGGTGTGGCTGATTTGATCAGATCAAATGGTGTCTTCGTTAAATTTTGAAGTGGGTTTGTAAATGCATTGTTTTAATTTGATGATTTGCAAGTAGGTGGTGAGCGAGCATGAGGTGAGGGTGATATAGTGTTTTAGAGTGATGGGACAGGTGGCTTTGATTGGAGATGGTTTATTGACCTTCGAGAGAATTTTATCCCTCTAATACCATTTAGAATTTCATAGTATGATATTGTACTGATAATAATTGTGTTTCAACATTACAATGGTGGCTTTGATATGAGATGGTTTGTTGCCCTTCGAGAGACTTTTTTAAGCCTCTATTAAGACCATAATTACAAGGGAGGCACCACCAATACTACATGGAAGCAAGAAATTTGTCTCACTTGCAGCTTTAACTAAGGCAAAAAAGACATAAAATAACTCTCTTTTCTCTGAACCTTTTTGTTGTTATGATTCGATAACTTATAAAGCTTTATGGTCAATTGTGATCCTTTTTTGATAAATTGTTAATGAAATGTGTCAATGATTTGATCAATTTTAAGCCTTTGTTTTATTTGTTTTTGTAATATTGTAATATTGTACTACATATGTGATAAGTTTGTAGTAAAGAATTGAGAAAAGATATAACCAAACCCAACAACTTTCATTACTTAATATTGTTTGTTACATTTGATTCAGACATTTTCGGGGTAAGAAATGAACAAAAGTGCTATACAAAACCAAGAAGGCAATAGTAGAACAATCAAGAATCTATCCCTTACTTTGTACTTCATCAATTCCTCTTCGAGCTGATTTTTCTTCCTTAATAATCCAGGTATGAATTCTTTTGATCTTTTACACATTGGTGGATCAACCCAACTAAAGTATCCACAAACTCCTTCCTGTAATTAATGAAAATGATGAGGTTCAAACCAAAAGCAAACGAATAAAATAAAAAAATTTAAAAACTAATGTACGTGAAACTAACTTACCTCACAAGCTCGAAATCTCCTTCCTAGGTTGTTGTCTGTCTATGATGTCCTCAAAATAGTTGGTAAGCGGCAATAGCCATACATTTATGTCTCTCTTGTTGATATGTTTGTCTGTATCTCTCTCTCTTGATCTGTTTTTGTAGATGGAAATGTTTGGAGGGAATATAAGGAACAAACACATTAATTTTAGAAGGAAAGTGGAGTTTGATGGACCAAAATACCCAGCCAACATAATGTGCTCCGTCCACTTGATTGACAGAAAGTGGAGCAAAGGACTACATTGAAGCGCTGTGAGAACATTCGGGTGTGGAGAATCGGAAAATGAAGTTTAAGGATAAAAGTGATAATTAGGTCAAACTTCAAAGGACTAATGTGTCGAAAACTCATCCTGTCCAGATGGCATTTTAGATAACAACATTAAACAATTCACCATTGACATTGACATTGAACACACCCTACAAATTTTATTTTGCCAAGCGCCTAGGCCTCGAATATTGGCTCGTATCACACCAGAAGCATCTACTACTTTTAACCTTTTTAAGTTTGACAGATTTGGTAATGTTTCTAGGGACTTGCAATAGCTCATGCACAAAAGTTCTAAGGACTCTAATTTGTCTAGCCCTGGAATATCTGTTATTAGCTCACAGTACATGACATGGAGCTCTTTTAACTTTGTTAACCTGGATAGATTCGGCAGTGTTTCCAGTGTAAAACAAGATGATGCATCCAAGTATCTCAAGGATTCCAATTCTTCGATACCATCAAGACTATAGAGCACTTTACAACATTTTACTATCAACCTCTCTAAATTCAAAAATATGGATAAGAAAGGAACTCTCCTTAAGTGAATGCATTCAGAGAGATCTAGAACTTTCAACTTTTTTGACATCTGTAAAAAAATATAGAGAAAAAAAGGAAGAGTCAATTTTCAAAGAGAACACATATATAATAAAAATATGACGATGATGATGATGAGACAGTTGAAATAAAAGGAGATTGAGATGGACCTGACTCTGATTCCAGAAGGCTGAGTCCTCTGTGATAGAACTTGATGTTAGATTAAGAATAACAAGATTCCTGAAGTGAAGATTAGTCGCTGTAAATTTCAAGGAGTAATTTCTCCACTGAAGCCATCTTAAATTTGGAAGACAGTGCTCCCAATCACCACACAGAGTATCCACATCATATAGAGTAAGATACCTAAGATGTGGTAGCCTAAGAAACTTTTCTCCTTCAAGGTGGCTATCATGGTCGCTAAGGTCAAGGGAAAGGGCTTTAACCTTTTCTGTTCCCTGAAAAAAAAATTCACGAGATATGCTTTAGTAGATCTTTAAAAATTCTAAATTTCTTTAAAAAAAACATCTAAATTGAAAATAGTGTGATTTTAAAATTATAGATTTCAAATTTCAAGATTGTGTGAAAAGAATATAATCTTATAAAAAATAATGAATGATAGATAAGGATTTTACAATATTGCCTTTGGAATTCACAATGATAATTTAATCAATTAATCTTATTAAAAATGTATTTGTATGCATTCACACAAACAAAAAGCCAAGCTGGACTTTTTTGTGTGAGGGAGCATAATCCATAATCCATGATATACACTTATACTATTATTGCAATAAATTCATTTAGAGATTGATAGAGATATGATAATTGCTGGATGGAGAAATCAAACTAAATATAAATATGTTGCAAGATAGTAAATAGTATACTACGTGTATTAGTACTAAAATATTATGTTATAATAAAATCGTGGTGTAATTTAACAACAAATATTCGCAGAGCAAACTTGTTACACATGGATAACATATAACATTTAATACATGGAGAAATCGTGATGATAATAAAAGATACCAAGAAATGATAAATGATAAAAACATAATATAATTACTATAAGGTCCAAAAACATAAAAAAAAATCAACTATGTGTAGATCATACACACACACTTAGTTAAGATTTTTATTTTAAGTTTATGAAAATTAAGCAAAAATAATATAAAAAAATTCTAGACAACGTAAATGTAAAAATAAAATTAAACATATATAACATAAAGAACAAAACATTCACAAAAATCAAATGCACTTGTTAATTAATTTTTGTATTTAATGGTTAATTTTTAAGAATTCGTATCCTGATTGAAATTCTAAAAGCCGTGACTTACTTTTGATATGAATACTTTATTTAAGGACTATCCTCGTATAAAATTATGGACGTTTCTAAACCACACATTCAGTCAACCGGTTATGTTTCTTTAATTGCCCAATTTCACCCCATGTTTATATTACGAACAATTTAACCCATGCATAAATAATAACTTTCATTTTAAAAATTGTCTTAAGTAACTTTTATTTTAATATCAGTTTAACTTCGATCCATATGGGATCTGACCTGGACCATTTTGGGGACAATTTGTCCCTCTCTTTTTCACCAAAACACTAAGGCCTCGTTTGATTCAGGTATTAGGTTCAGTGGGATTAATAATACCAGCATTAATAGTACTAGACTATTAATCTTGGCATTTATTTAATACCAATATCCTATTTGATTAATGCAGTATTAATACTGGAATATCCCATGTTGATGTTAATACCATATTCGATTTTGTAACTCGTATACGAGATTATATTTTACTACTACTACTACTACTACTACTAATGCTAGGATATCTCATGTTGATGTTAATACCATATTTGGTTTTGTAACTCGTATACGGGATTATATTTTGGAATAACAAAAATGAATACTACTACTACTGTATACTACTACTACTTAACTCGTATACGGGATTATATTTTGGAATAACAAAAATTACTATTACCCCATGTTGATGTTAATACCATATTTGGTCTACTACTACTACTACTACTACTACTACTACTACTACTACTACTACTTAACTCGTATACGGGATTATATTTTGGAATAACAAAAATTACTACTACCCCATGTTGATGTTAATACCATATTTGGTCTACTACTGCTACTACTACTTAACTTGTATACGGGGTTAAATTTTGGAATAACAAAAATTACTACTACCCCATGTTGATGTTAATACCATATTTGGTCTACTATTACTATTCCAAAATTACTACTACCCCATGTTGATGTTAATACCATATTTGGTCTACTACTACTACTACTACTACTACTACTACTACTACTACTACTACTACTACTACTACCATCATCATCATCATAGTAACTACTACTACTACCATCATCATCATCGTACTAACTACTACTACTACCATCATCATCATCGTACTAACTACTACTACTACTACTACTACTACTATTATCATCATCATCAACATCATACTATCATCATCATAACAACTACTACTACTACTACTACTACTACTACTACTACTACTACTACTACTACTACTACTACTATCATCATCAATATCATACTATCATCATCAATATCATAACACTACTACTACTACTACTACTACTACTACTACTACTACTACTACTACTACTACTACTATCATCATCATCAACATCATATCATCATCTTCATCATAACACTACTACTACTACTACTACTACTACTACTACTACTACTACTACTACTACTACTACTACTACTATTATCATCATCGTCAACATCATACTATCATCATCATCATCATCATCATCATAACATAAAGATAATGATAATGATACTCGTAGTAGTAGTGGTGGTGGTGGTGGCATTTTTGAAAATATTATATTAGTAATGGCATTTTTGAAAATATATGGTTCATTTTTCTTAATCCCGGATAAACAATACTACCTCGCCCTGGTATTAAATTATACTACAAAGAGTGGTATTAAGTTAGTCCCGGTATTAGTAATCGCAGCACATTTGTGCGAATCAAACAAGGTATTATAAAAAAAGTGGTATTAATAATCCCATCGCACTTTTTAATACCTGAATCAAATGAGTCCTAAGGTTATTGATGAAATAGCGAACTATGTTATGTATCTCCCATGTATAGAAATGAACTTTATCCGAGTCCTAAAAGGAATATAGTATATGTGTGAAGTTCTTGGTATTGTACTTTATAAGTTTATTATGTAGTGTTAGGCTATGGGCATTTATTATAGAAGTACAGAGGTCTTAGTATATATCAGTTTTTACAACTTCAGTATTCACGATAATTGTCAACCACAATATATAAAGCAAAATTTAAGGCTTCCTCTTAGAAAAGATCAAGAGGAAGCCACTGCTTTTATTTTCCCTATTCATCAAATATTATTTTTTTGAATTATTTTGTTTGTTCACGCTATATCATATATATATAGAGTTAGGCTGTAAAGAGAGATTCTCTCATTTTACCAAAAGAAAGGATGTCCATGTGGAGGGGTAAATAGATAATTTTTTAATGAAAGTTTGTAAAGGTGATCTATATAATGAATAAATCACCTCTACCAAATTTAGTTAAAAAAAATTCAACATAGAAGTGGGTGAGATGTTCATAAAAAAATTCAACCGCACAAAATGTATATGTATATATACTACCAATTTTTCAGTACATCCTTCTAGGTTGAATTTTCTTACGAAATTTGGTGTAGGTGATTTACTCATCATATAGATAATCTCAACAAATTTGCATTAAATAATTCAACTATTTACTCCTCCAAATAGGCATCTCTTCTTTTTATTAAAATGCGATCTTTATAGCCTAATATGATACCTATACATATATATTCATGCAATTTATCATTAGCTTAGTTTGTCCATGTGATGTTTTGTTGGCTTCGCACTGGGCAAAGGACCTTTGTTCTTCATGAACAACTTGTTGGGTTTTTAGTGGGACTTGTTAACTACTTGTGATTTAAAATAAACCTTTGCTCTTTTATCATACTTTTCTCTCTCATGGTCAACACTGTCTCTGATAGGGATGGTTATAGCAGAGGAGTGTTTATGTATATGGTGCAACCTGCTATGAACATAGGTACCATGCACCCCTCTCTCACTCCTCTTCCGTGCTTGAGTTTTGTGCTCTATTTCATTCAATGGTGATATATGTATAATATATTTGGGTGTTTCATTTTAACCCAATTGTTTAAGAAAACAAAGAGTTTCAATTGAGTCATTAATGGTCCAGGTCAGATATGATCCCACTTGGATCGCAACATAGGATCACCGTTAGCAGTTTTAAATGGATGTTAAAGGAGGGTTTTAATTGAGTCATTATATAATTTACCCTGGCATGGCAATCCACATAAGTGGTGACATTGATTTACAAAAGTATAAAAGATTGTTTTGTTTATAAATTATTTTGTTCGGTAACTAAATGAATTAAGAAGCAAGCGCAATGTTGAATTTTTAAAAATAAAATTATATATTTTACCTGGCCAGTCCAATAGACCTCGAAAGCTTTGTCACATTCCCACAACCTACTCCACCTCCCCCATTCATCCAATTTTCCTTCACGTGCAATGTGTCTACCAAGGTCTCGCAATTGATCGTGCATCCCTAAGATATCATTATCTCCAACTGTTATAAGAGACTTGCGTACGAGAATATTAAGCACATTCCTTGGATAAAATCCGCAATCATCCCACATGTAACAAGGATTTTTTTTATCATGTCCAATGAAATGACACGCGATATCAAGGAATATCTCTTTTTGTGCCCCACTCAATGGGTCATAACTTAATCTCAATTTTTCCTGGACTTCCTCTGCAGGTATGTTTTTTAGCTTTTTAAATTTCTCATCCCATAAATCTTTATCTGTCTCACCATATAATGATGACCCTGTGACCACAAGAACTAAAGGAAGACCTCCAGCAGTGGATACAATGTTCTTAGAAAGGATATCATAACCTTTTGGGGGAGATTTTCTCATGAAGGCGTACTTGCTGAATAGCTCAAGAGAATCATCATTGTCTAAGAAATCTGGTTTGTAACTTCCATAAACCTCAAGGTGATCGCCTTCTCTAGTACATTCAAATGCACGTAAAACCTCTCTATCTCTGGTTGTAATGATGATCCTAGCTCGTGCACGAAACCATTTCCAACTTCCTACAAGCCTATCAATTTGAGACTTTTCATTCACGTCGTCAAGAACAATTAGAACTTTCTTTCTACAAACCGCGTCTTTTATTTTTTTGATTCCGTCGTCATAATCATCAATATCAATGGTTTTTGTCTTGCGGATGTCTAAAAGAAGTTTTTTTTGCAAATGAACTATACCATTGCGGCTTTCTGTTTCTCGGACATCTTTAAGGAAGCTACAACATTCAAAGTGATTTTGGAACTTGTTATAAATGAGGTTGGCAAGAGTTGTCTTACCTAGTCCACCCATGCCATAGATTCCAATAAACCGAACACCGTTAGAGTGAATGTTCAGAAGTTCCTCCATCTTTTCGATGCGACTAGGCATTCCGACCAATTCTAAATCTTCATGCTTATTGTTCTGCTTCAAAATTTCTAAGACTTTATCCTTGATGATTTTTACTAGTTCTCCTTCACGCCTGCAACATATGTAATAGATATAAAAGGTATCGGAAACTAATTTCTAGAAAAGAAATTACCAATAACGGAAAGTTTAATAACATTTTTAGTAAGTCAATTTGAGACTTAATTGTTTTGTTTGAAACAAAGTAAGTAAAGAAAGACACTTAGATTGCAAAGATTATTCACAATACTCTATACTACATATAAAGCAGTAATAACAATAGCAATAATTAAAATAGCTAGATGCCAACTTTAATGTTTTATTGTAAAGTTTCTCAAAGTTGAATAACATTTATCTAAACCCAATTTATAACTAGAGGTCTGTACGCATCTTTTGAATCTCTAAAATATAGGTGGCCAAAATTCAAAATTAAATGTGAGGTAAAAGTGTTTGATTTGATTAAAACTTCCATAGTAACCTCTTACCATGCTCTGAATGATTTAGAGGCTTTACCACCTCTTAATGTGTCTAGTGGTGTAGGAATGATTGCATAATATCATTTTATATACACAAGCTTTACAGTTTTGGGCATACATAAAAAGATAAGACAACAGTAAAACGACTAAAGTAATATATTTAATGTATATTTAGATATTGTGTTCAGGCAAAAGACAAAAAAAAAATTAAATTCAAATTTTAGACTTCGATTCATAATATAAATTTGGACAAAAAAAACAAATGCCACATAAGCTCACCCACTTCTTTTTAATTTTTTTCTTCAAACACGCTAGTAAATGAATTACAAATTAATTATTAATAATTTAAAGATATTATGAATACCCAATAGATCAGAAAACTATCATTCCTCTATAAATTTTTGTTGCTAGAAATAAAACATCTATTTAAACTGAACCATTACTATTACATAGCAAAGGTCCCAACTTATTTTTTTTTTCCTCATTTTCAATGAAACAGCTCACAGATGAGAAAAAAATGGGTTATTTTGGAGGGGATAGAATGCAGTTTACTGAATCAAAAGTGGTTAAAGTAGGATGGTATTACCCGCCGGTTTCTTTCTTGAGTTCCAACCCTTTCAATTGTCCAACTTTTTTGAGAGCGTTCTTCCATTCTTGGATAATATTTTTATCATAACGTCGCTTCCTGTGTTGGCGAAAGGCCTCCTCGTAGCTACCACGCTGATGTTGTACATCGTCAGGGTCTACGTCGTAGAAAATAGGAAAAATCATTTGACCTCCATTTTTCAGACATTGTACCATATGCGCGAGCTCAAGCAAGCACCATTTCTTGGAAGCGTAGTTTTTGGAGAAGATAGGGATGGAGATTTTTGAATCCGTTATAGCTTTGAGAAGCTCGGGGCCAATCTCTTCTCCGACATGAAGACTCTCATTATCTCTAAAAGTGCGAATACCAACATCATCAAGAGAGGTGTAGAGGAAATCGGTGAAGCCGTAACGTGTGTCTTGACCACAGAAACTCAAAAATACCTCGTATTCCCCGACTAATAACGATGGATCTGCTGCTGCTGAGCTAGAGGCAGATGCTGAACTTTTGCGCATGGTTGAATCCCCCACTAATACCGATAATTCTGCTGCTGCAGAGCTAGAGGCAGAAGCAGAGGCAGATGTTGAAATATCGACGCCAAACAATCTCATGGTGGAGCCAACAAATTTTCTCTCTACTTGTGTGTGATTGAAAAACTGAGTGATAGAAAGAAGAAGGCTTAATTTTGCTTTCTAATTGCCAAGAAGGTAACCGGAACATTCCCTCCACTGGCCATTCTTGACTTCTACCAAAGCGTGTGGGGTCACAATAATCTCTGGAGGAGAGAAGTGGGCGCGCAGGCAATCATTTTTCTATTAAACTAAATATGAGTGCTCCATAAAAAGTTAATAGAAAAATAATTAATTTTTAGAGAGATGTCAAAAAAAATAAATTAAGAAATGTAAGGATATATTTTGTATTGTATATTTATTTTTAGTAGTAATATTTTTCATTAGACCTTTTGTGAAAAATTTTATCCTTTTTATCACCAAAAAAAATTTATATTGTAGAAAAAGATACAAAAAAATATTAAAAATAAGATAACATCTCAATACATCACTCAACTCACTTTTTAACTTTGTACAAGAAATTATTAATTTTTTATAATTTTTCATTTTGTTAACAAAACCGAAACATTTAAACACAAAAAATAATTGTTGACTATTAATGCTAATAATTGTTGACTACTAATGCTCATAATGAATACATTATTACTCGGATCCCATTAGAACTTTGTACGTAGTTAAGCGTTCTTGGGTGAGAGTAGTACTATGATGGATAACTCTCGAAGAAGTCCTTGTGTTGTACCCTCACTTTTAAAAGAAAAAAAATGTGTCAATAGTGTAGTGTAAAAACTAGACAAAAGCTAAATGTAGCTAGCAAAATTTTAGCCTAGATGGATAATATATCGCCTCAACTTTGACGCTCTGCAATGACACATTGTAACGACTTGGTTCTGAGCTTAGCAAGATATTGTATGCTTTGGCACATAGCCACATGGTTTTGTTTTTGGCAGGAGTCATCAAGAAACCCTCAAAAGACTTCATACTACTTAGGAACCAAATGGGGACTTATGAACCAAAGATCTTAAAATTATACTACCGATGTTGGATATTTTGAGTCGTCACGATCCCCCCACGTCGAATTCCTGACGTCCTCATCAAGTCGGGATCACACAAACGTCAGGTCAAAATTTAACACAATCAATCTCAGCTTTAACTACCTGCATCCAACGATTCTGGCTCGCCGTTGGCTGCACATACCCGACCCACAATATCCACATGACACGTGGTAATAATCCTGGGTCCGCTCTAATACCATTTGTAATGACCTAGGCCCCGAACCTAGCAAGATATTGTCCGCTTTGGCACAGAGCAACAAAATCGTGTGACTCTATGCCAAAGAGGACACTATCATACTAAGCTCACAACCGGGTCATTACACACATCACGTGTCGCCTATGGTAAATTAGGCCTTGGAGCGACACATGATGTGTCGTCCAAAGGGTTCCATTTGGGCTTGTCCCATGCTATTTTTTCTTTTCTTTTTTAAATCTAGCCATTGTACTTTAATGGCTCTATATTTAACTCCCTCATCTATAAATTAACCCCAACTTCTTCCGTTCCAATACACATTTAACCCCTTTTTTTTTATTTCAATATATTTTTTTTGGTCAACTTTTTTTAGCCTTAACCTTTTTCTTTCCATCATCTAATTATGTTAGATCTCTTGAAGGAAATATGACATCATTTGTCGAGCTTATGTTGAAATAAGTGTTAATTCCATAAATGATACTAATCAAACTGCTGAAAGATTGTGGGAATCGATTGCGACAAAATATCATGAGCAGCCTGGTATTTCAATTGCAAGAACTTCAAGTTCTATCCGATTGCAATATCAAACAATCAATCAATGCATAATGTTGTATGCGTCAAAGTCAGCTCATGCAATAAAAAATCAAAGAAACAGATAAAGGGGCCTTGTTTTATATTGAAATGTTTAAGGTTTAATATCGTACTCTCGCACTTACACTGGAACATAACTCTTAACCTACACATACTCTAACTAACATGTATAACCAATGCAATTTACTGCACATCATTTGAACTATGAACTTGGTGATCATTTAAGTAGGTAAATGTATATTAACTAAATATTAATACAAGAAGATCACTTTTGGTATAATTAAAAACGAGTATCCTAACTTATTTTTAAATGTAAGGTTCCATTTGATAAAATGATGGAAAGATATGAAAAAAATAAATTATTTATGTGAGAAATTAGAAAATAAGTTGAAGAATGAAGGGAAATGATCTCTGAATTGTTGTTTTTTTCCATGTAAATTGTTTTTTGAATGGTGAGCAACAAAAAAAATTATACAAAAAGTAATAAAATGTGGTATCTACTCAAAAAAATAAGCGTGAAGTGAAGACATCTTACCACATGAACTAAATTAATTTCCAAATTTTCACATAAATCACCTGTTTTTTTATCATTTTTTTTATTTTGTATTATCCAACATAGCCTAAATAATCTGTGTACCTTATTAATAATCTCATCCATAAATATAACAATATAGGATACAACAAAAGTTTAATGTTATCATATATTGGCATAATTTAGTTTCATCCATCCATTAGACTTTTTTTCCCTTTCCGTCTGAATCCATTCATTAGAATTTTTTTTTTCATTTTCTAAAAAGTAAAATAAAATTTAAAAAATTTTATTTTATTATAATAATAACGAAAATTCTTTTATAAAACAGAAAAATGCGTTAAAAAGAATGGTAAAGCGGGTTGGATAAAATTGTCGTACAACAATCAGTAATTTTTTTTTTAGTTTCCCACAAAATATTTGAACCAATTTTTATGTATTTTGACTAATTTTTATTCACAGTGCGTAATTGGTACTGACCAAGCATTAATTGAAATGGGACGACAAAACATTAAATGCATTGAGTGACTCAAACACCAAGGAAAAGAGGCAATGTATGAAGACTAAAGAAAGGTCTCGGTCTGTTCTCAGCCAAAAGCCGTGTGGTCCCTTTGATTACAATATACTTAGTGGGCTCCACTACATATGAGAAGACAAGCTTTTATGAGGAAATTATAAAAATAGCAACTAAAAAATACACTTCAAAAATTATAGATTACTATAACAAAGTAACTAAATTTATTATAAATTTAGCAAAAAATATTATTCACTTACATTATATTTGACAGCACATAGAAAATAAAAATAAATATAATTTATTTTGGTGAAAAAATAAATAAATTGAGGAATGTGATGATACGATCTACATCTCATACTTATTTTTTTAAGTGTATATATATATATTATATATCAATCCTCATTTATGTTTTGGGAAAAAAATTTACCACCACTCAAAGAAAAAAAATTTATGAAAGAAGTCAAAAAATAAGAGTTAATTTCATTAGACCCCTTAATTTTTATGTTGATATTAAATGAAATTCTCATGCTTTTTTCACTTTACCTTCAAGTTTTTTAAATTTATTTTATTTTATTTTATTTTATTTTTTTTGAGGAGAAAGACGAATATTACTGCATAACTAAATCGGCCTGGAGGGGAGGTAACAAAAATTCCGAGGCTTCCTTCTACCAGGACTTGCAATATGGTACAAATTTAACATGCTTAGCTAGGCAGCGGGCTACATAATTACCACATCGAGGAACAAAATACCAACTACAAAATCTATACGAGCTCGACAAGCGCTCGATGTCATCAATAATATGTCCATAAAAGACTAAACTATTAGCGTTCCTATTAATCAAATTAATAATCGATTGGGCATCACCTTCAAAAAGAGTTTCAAAGAAATCACAATTGCAAGTAAAGTCTGTAGCGTAGAAGGTTGCAAGTGTTTCAGCTGATCCTAGATCCAGTGGGGCCTTATTTTCATTTTTTTGAAATATATCCTTAAACAAACCTCTTATTCCCCCCTTCGGGGATGAACTCGGCCATTCAATTTTCAACTCAAATATCGATATAAATATTGGTTTCGGCGATACACACCAATTCGTTATTTAAAAGGCCTAAAAAATCACAAAAGAAATATGAATAATTTACAAAGTATGAAATTAGCAAGATGGACCAATTAGAGAAATATAATACCATTATCTAGTACGAATTATATTGTCTATATTAAAATACTAGTATATGTTGCATTTAGTAATACAATTTAAAATTATAATTTAATAAATAGATAATGATATAATTTTATTAGATACAAATATTTCAAATATAAGTTAATTAAACTTAGAATAATGACATCAATTATAATTATCATCATTTAAATAAAAAATACAAGCCTTAGCTTGCGCCCGAGAGAGAAACACCAAACCAACCCCCCAACCACCACAAACACGCCTTTATAAATTATAATCCGAGAAAGAGGCCTCCTCATTCCTACGAAATTGACTATCACAATTTTTTCATATTTACATATTTTTTGTAATTGTTTATCTTTACCCAATCTTTATATTATTTACATTTTAACCTATTAAATATTCCCAAAAAAATATATAATATTGTAATGTATTACTTTTTTTAATACAAATCAAGAATTTAACCTACTCATATATATATATATATATTTTAAATATCAATCTCCTTGACGAAATTGGCTCAAAAGTGACTCGATAATAATTCTTAGTGTCACAAAATTGGAAAGTTTTGAAATTTTCTTTTAAATAAAAATTCTTATTATTTATTTTGTTTAGTTCAGTGTCGGGTTCAACACTCTAGATTCGAGCTTGTATGAGCGAGTTCGAATTTAAGGGCATGATACATATTCAAATCACCATTGGAGAACCTTAATCAGCTACTGTTAGTAAAATAGCTCGTGTTGTTAAGTTGTATATAACTGAACAAAAAATGATATTTTTAAAATAAAAAATGGTCTCATTCTTATTTTGAAAACCGAAAATTTATTTTCATCAATCCGTTACACTTTTTTTTCTTTTCGGTTTGAATCCATTCATTAGAATTTTTTATATTTTAATTTTTAAAAATTTTAAATTTTATTACAATATATCAAAAATTCCGGTGAAAAATAGCAAAATTGCCTCGAAAATAATGATAAAGCGGGTTGGAGGAGAAGAGGCCACGCGTGAAGACCAATGAAAAGTCTTGGTCATGTTCTCAGCCAATAGCGATGTGATCCCCTTGATTACAATATACTTAGTGGACTCCACTACATATGAGAAGACAAGCTTTTACGAGGGAATCATAAAAATAGCAACAAAAAAAATACCCTTTAAAAATTACGGATTAGAACAAAATAACTAAACTAATTATAAATTTAGCAAAAAAAATATTTACATAAACTCCATTTGATAGCAACATAAAAAATAAAAAATAAATATTTTATTTGGGTAAAAAGATAAAAGAAAAATAAGTTGATAAATGTGATGATATACTCTTTATTTCATATTTATTTTTTGAATATATATATCTTTCATCATTTTTTATGTTTTGTAAAAAAATTTATATATATATCATTGCCCAAACAAAAAATTATTTATGAATACTCCCTCTGTCTTAATTTAATTATTCACTATTTTATTTATGAATATCTTAAAATAATTGTTCACTTTCTATATTTAATATATCATTAATTATAACAATTTTTTTATTTTAATATTACCCTTTAAGCTTTCCACTATCAATACTTTTTATTTTGGGTCCCGCCACATTTTTTATGATAAGAAAAGTAAAGGACATTTTTGAAAATAAGTATTTTCTCTTGGAATAATCATTAAATCTCTTTATTTTTTAGTTTTTCAAAGTATGACAATTAAATTGGGACAGATGAAGTAATTAATTTTGAGTAAGATGTTAAAAAAATAAATTAAGTAATGTAATGAAATGAAAAAAATAAAATTTTGTATCCTTGCTCTTATTAGTAATGTTTTTCATTAAACCTTTTGTAATTTTTTTAATCTTTTTTACTGTCTAAAATTAAATTATATTATAGAAAAATATGAACAAAATATTAAAAAAAAATATCTCAATACATCAATAAATTTACTTTTCATAAAAAATAACAGTCATGTGCCAACTGATCTACGTGTTTAAGAGTTAAAATATTTTGTATTGTATATTTGTTTTTATTAATAATATTTTTCATTAGACCTTTTGCGAAAAAAATTATCTTCTTTACCACCCAAAAAAAATTATAAAGGAGAAAAAGATTAAAAAAAATAAAGAATAACATAACATTTCAGCACATCACTCAACTCATTTAACTTCTCATTAAAATTAATTGTTGTTTCTATAAATTTTCATTTTGTTATGAACCAAACCAAAACATTCAGACACAAAAATAATAATTGAATTCAAATTTTTTAACATGTCTACAAGAGTTAATGAAATTTTAAATAATTACGTAATAATGTAATACATAAATATATAGAGTAACATTGTATGAAGAAATGCTAGACCCCGACTTTTTCTGACACAATATGATAAAACAACACTAACCGACATAAAATTATAAGTTTTCGGATAGAATATTATCGGGTATAGGTCACTGTTAAATAAATTCAATAAAAATTTAAAAGATAATAAATTGTGTTAGTATCAACCGGTAACTTGTTAATCACCCGATAATAATTAATAAATAATTTTTAAATACCTTTCATTTTCCTTTTTTCATTCCCACTACCACACCAGACAATCACACTCCCCCACCCCCAATTTCCTCCACCCAACAAATTGGCATCCTCCCACATGCCATCTCCCTTTTTTTCGTATTTCTTTAATCTCTCTCTCTCTCTCTCTCTCTCTCTCTCTCTCTCTCTCTCTCTCTTCCGGGCCTTTTTCTTTTCTCTATAGCCTCGAGGAACTCTTAACAACCATCTCCAACTACCGCGGCAGCTTAATTGCAAGGAGCAAAGAAACGGACAGGGCGTATTAGACATTTGAAAGTTAATAAAACACACACACACACACATATATATATATATATATATATTATGTGTCAGATATATTATTGATTTTAATACTTTTATAAATGATTAATTACATTACTGTCAAAAGTTATAAAATTATTATATGCAAAGGGCGGCCAGCTTTAACGTTTTATATTCCTATGAAGAAAATCTTATTAGAAAAAAATATTTTTTCATTTTAAGTGAAAAACCTTAAAGATTTTACAAAATTGCCTTTAATGATGATTAAAATAATATGTACACATCAACACACATACAAAGCAAATTGGATTATTTTGCATCTAGGAGCACAATCTATAATCGTTCATGTACACTAGTTTGTATGCACTTGATTATTGCAAAAAATTTATTTAGCATAATAAAAATATAATATTTGCCAGAAAGAGAAAGTAAATATATATATATATATATATTTATATATTGAAACGTAATACATAGTATAACATGCGTATTAGTTCTAGAATGTTGTTGTTATAATACAATCACGATGTATTTTAACCACAAACATTTGTATACCAAACTTACTAAACATGGATACCATATAATTAATACATGGAGAAATCCTGATGACGATGAAATATATTAAGAAATGTTATATAATAAAGATAAATATAATAATTAATACAATGCTCAAAATTATTACGAAAAAATCAACTATGCGATCATACTCACATCTTAGTTAAGATTTATTTTAAATTGAAGAAAATTAAGCATAAATAATATAAAGAAATTATAAAGAACATAAATGTAAAAATAAAATTAAACATATATATGACATAAAGCACATAACATTTACGAAATGAAACACACAGTTGTGAATTAACCTTTTGTATTTAATTTCAAAAAATTAGGTCAAAACAATTCCACAGAATTAAAGAACAATTTAAGAATTCATATCCCAATAGAAATTTTAAAAGCAATGACTTGCTTTTAAATTGATTACTTTATTTAATCATTGAAGTTTCCTGCTTGTATATACTTGCGTTTTAATTATAAAAACTTATTGTTATTTGTTGCTTAGAATGCTAAACTAATTTACAGACTCTTTTGGCATTATTGGAAATATATCCTAGTGTATTGAAATTGCTACAAATTTTTTATTTTTTTTAATTATGCTTCTACAGAAAGAAAAAAAAAATGAACAATCGATTCAACATGTACTTTCTTATATGACTCACAATTCTCGCAAAAAAAAATTAAATAATAAGATATGTAATAAAACAAAAGACAAAGGAAATTAAATTAAATGTTGTGAATACAAAAGAAAAAATCATTAAGGAAAAAAACCCAAAAGAATGTACTGTTATCTAAAAATATATTTTGTTATGATACACAAAAAGAGGGCGGAGATATTGGCATTCCTAATATCTCTCGGAAATACTCTCTTTTTATTCGGTTTTTGACAACCGAGTAAGGTGTATGTTACCAGGTTGTGTGAAGGATTGAATATAATCTTGATAATGCCTTATAGTATGTTGTCAAGGACCGAGTATCTACTTATAGTCGGCCCTCAAGAACCGAGTAACATTCACTTTACTCGGTTGAGAATGACCGAGTGAAAGCTGGAGTATTACCCAGTATTTTTGGAGATAACAATATCTCCACCTAAGAAAAATTGATCATATAATCTACT
Source organism: Lonicera japonica (assembly GCA_021464415.1). Taxonomy (NCBI): domain Eukaryota; kingdom Viridiplantae; phylum Streptophyta; class Magnoliopsida; order Dipsacales; family Caprifoliaceae; genus Lonicera; species Lonicera japonica. The sequence goes on along the minus strand of CM038465.1, from coordinate 29,695,058 downwards.
GAAAAGAAAATAGAAAGTTGATGTCCAATATATAGTACTATATAAATCTATAACAATAAAAATTAAAGCGATATTAGAAAATGGGGCTTTTTTGGAAAAATTAAATTAGAATAAATTAGGGAATAATATTTTGTAAATTAAGGGCTTATATTTACTAAACTCCAAAAGGTAGACAACGTTAACTTTGCACTTAGTAGATTTTTTGAATTGTAATATTTTATAGTATCATGTGAAATTATGTTTGCACTGCATGTTTTTCAGCAAATTACTATGTCTATTTGTTTAATTAATAGTGCTTTAGAATTAATTCAACAAGTTACAAATTTAAACCCATTTATTAATAAAACATACATGATAATTTTTTGGGTTATGGAAAAATTAAGCTTGCACTCCATGTTTTATAATACATTACTATGTATTGTGGTTTATTTGATATTACTTTAGAATGACATTTACAAATATATTGTTAAAAAATATAAACACATCATGTAAAACAAACTGAGCCCGCTTGATAATTTTTTTTGAAAATATTATCTATTTTTATGAGAATTGAAAAAAGTAGTAATTTGCTGAAATGTTATACTACTTTTTTGTTTTGCTATGGAATGAGGTTCTTTTAATGGTGAGTAAGAAAAAAGATTTCATGAAAAATATGGAAAAGACGAAGAATATCTCACAAAATCACTCTCTCTTTTCTCAAATTCTCATAAAAATAATTTAGTTTTCTAATCACTTTCCAACTTTGTTATCAAATGACCCTTATTGTTTTGTTCTTCTAGATGGTCTTAAAAGGCAGGACTGGACATCTTATACAAAGGTTTAAGAGCTTAACATATCTCATACATCTAATCTAATACTACATTAGTACAATGGATGTTCCCATATTTTGACACGCATATAAGATAAAATTTTCATTTAATTGAATATTATTCTCACCCTGCTAGAATCACCTCTTTGATGCCAATCTCTCTATAGCGTTAATAGGTTTTCTTAAAAATTAAAACATCTCGCTTCTCCTAGAGGTTTTTTGAATTTAATGTCTTCAAGAAAAGTTTTGTGGTCCTTCTCGCATCTCTCTCTCTCTCTCTCTCTCTCTCTCTCTCTCTCTCTCTTCCTCACAATACTTCATCAACAATTTATAATTATTTCCTGTTTTTAGTAGGTGTTTGTAACCTAATTTATTTGATGGGGGCAGAACCGCAGTACCATAATGTTAATCAAGGTGTATGCTATATTAATATATAACCACCCAAATTTGTCTTTTCATTAGACCTTTTGTGAAATTTTTTATCTTCTTCACCACCCAAAAAATTTTATACTGCAAAGAGAGATAAAAAAAATTAAGATAACATCTCAGCGCATCACTCAACTCATTTTTTAACTTCTCACAAAAATTAATTGCTTTTGTTATAAATTTCCATTTTGTTACGAAACCAAACTACAACATTCAAACACAAAAATAAAAGTTAAATTCAAATTTTATAACTTGTCTACAAGAATTAATGAGGTTTTAAGTAATTACGTAATAATGTAATACGTAAATATATTGGGTAACATTGTACGAAGAAAGTCTACACCCCTACTTTGTCGGACACAATAGGATAAAACAACACTAATGACATAAAATTATAAGTTTTTCAAGTAGATCATTATCGGGTCCGGCTCACTATCAATTAAACTGAATAAAAAATAAGAGATATATAACAAATTGTGTTGGTATCAACTTTTCATTTTCCATTTTTTATTCCCATGCACACCAGACAATCACACTCCCCCACCCCCAATTTCCTCCACCCAACAAATTCACATCCTCCCACATGCTTGTCTCCATGCCATCTCTCTCTCCGAATCTCTCCTCATTTCCCCCTCTCCATCATATTCTCTCTCTTCCCTCTTTCTTTTCTCAATAGCCTCCATGAACTCTAATCACCATCTAGCTCGGCAGATTGATCGCAAGGAGAAAAGAAACAGGCTAGGGGCATATTGGACAACTGAAAGTTAATATAACAAATATATTACGTGTCAGATGTATTGTTGATTTTAATTTTTTATTGAATAATTAATTATATGACTGTCAAGAATTGTAATATTATTATATGCAAAGGACCAACTTTCATTTTCTATTCCTGCAAAAAAAATCTTATTAGAAAAAAATATTTATAGACTTTACATGAAAAACTTTAAGAATTTCACAAAATTACTTTTACTTTTCTAATAATTAAAATAAATTAATGATATTAACGATGTATATGTACACATTCACACACATACATATATAGCCTGCAACCTCGACATTTTTGCATATGGGAGCACAATTTGTAATCCATCATGTACACTAGTTTGTATGCACGTGATTATTGCAATAAATTCATTTAGAGATTATAAAGATATGATATTTGCGGGGAAGGAGAAAGTAAAAAAAATATAAAATATATTGTAATATAATACATACTACACCATGCGTATTAGTCACATAAAGTTAATGTTATAATAAAATATTGGTGAATTTTGACAAAAAATATTTGCAGACCAAACTTACTAAACGTGGATACCATATAATACAAGGAGAAATCCTGATGATGATAAAAGATATTAAGAAATGCTAAATAATAAAGATAAATATAATAATTTATATAATGCCCAAAAAACATTAAGAAAAATCAACTATGTGTAGATCATACTGATCACATCTTAGTTAAGATTTATTTTAAATTTAAGAAAATTAAGCATAAATAATATAAAGAAATTATAAAGAACATAAATGTAAAAATAAAATTAAACATATATATAACATAAAAGCACATAACATTTACGATAATGAAACACACAGGTGTGAATTAACTTTCTGTATTTAATTCCTCAGAATTAAGGAACAATTTAAGAATTCATATCCCAATTGAAATTTTAAAAGCAATGACTTGCTTGTAAATTAAATATTTTATCTAATCATTGAAGTTTCCTGCTTGTAAATTAGAATGCTAAACTAATTTACAGAATCTTTTGGTATTATTTGAAATATATCCTAGTGTATTGAAAATGCTAATAAAAAAAATTGAAATAAAGGTTCTACAGAAAAAAAAATGAACAATCGATTCAACATGTACTTTCTTCTATGACTCACAATTCTCGCAAAAATAAATAAATAATATTTATAATAAAACAAAAGACAAAGGAAATTAAATTAAATGTTGTGACTACAAAAAAAAATCATTAAGGAAAAAAACCCAGAAGAATTTACCGCTATCTAAAATTATATTTCGTTATGATAAACAACAAAAGAGGGTGGAGATATTGGCATCTGTAATATCTCTCATAATACACCGCTTTTTATTCAATTCTTGACAACCGAGTAGGGTGTATGTTACCCGGTTGTGTGAAGGACTGAATATAAAGTTGATCATGCCTTATAGTACATTGTCAAGGACCGAGTATCTACTTATAGCTGGCTCTTAAGAACTGAATAACATACACTTTACTCAGTTGAGAAATGACCAAGTGAAAGCGGTAGCTAGTATTACCTAGTATTTTTGGAGATAACAATATCTCCACCCAAGAAAAATTGATCATATAATCTACGGAAAAGAAAAAAGAAAGTTGATGTCCAATATATAGTACTATATAAATCTATAACAATAAAAATTAAAGGGATACTTTTTTGGAAAATTTAAATTACAAAAAATTAGGGAATAATATTTTTGTAAATTAAGGGATTATATTTTACCAAACTCCAAAAGGTGTGTAATGTTAACTTTGCACTCAGTATATTTTTGAATTGTAATATTTTATAGTATCATGTAAAATTACTTTTGTACTACAAATGTTTCAGCATAATACTATGTCTAATTGTTTAATTAATAGTGCTTTAGAATTATTTTAACAAGTTGAAAATTTAAACCTTTTTATTAATAAAACGCGCATGATAAATTTTTGGGTTATGCAAAATTAAGTTTGTACTTCATGTTTTTTTAATGCATTACTATGTATTGAGGTTTATTTGATATTACTTTAGACAGACATTTAAAAATATATTGTTAAAAAATATAAACACATCATGTAAAACAAATTGGTATTAAATTTTTTTGGATTGAAAAATTAGGTTTCCAAAGAATTCAATTTTAATCAAATCCCTCAATATAAATCACAAATGAGAAACAAATCCTTAATTCAGGAAAAATATTATAAAAAAAGACCCTTATTTCAATATATTAGTGCCCGCTTGATAATATTTCTCTCTCTCTCTCTCTCTCTTCCGGGCCTTTTTCTTTTCTTTAAGCAATTTGTTTAAAGAAAAAATGGCAAGTATGAGGGAAACAAAAAAAGATGCTATGAAAACTTTCGTATGGTATACCCTTGAATCCTTGATTGATAGGCTTAAGACATCTGTTGGTTAAGATTTTTTTTTTTATTTTAATTAGTTTAAAAGATAAAAGTAGTGTTGTATTTTAGTAAAAAATATTATTTTTATAATGTAATTATCTTTAGGTCTTGTTTAGTATATAGAAAAAAAAAATTTAATTTTCTTATTTTTTTCAAGGGAGTAGAAAATTAATTTTTTTGTCAAATTTTTTTTTTATTTTTGGTATATGGTAAACTATGAAAAATATTTAAGCAAGTGTATTGTTGTCCAAATTTTTTTTAATCAATGTTAAAAAATAATAAAAAAAATCAATCCAATGAGTTTTGAGAAGAATAACTTTACCCCTTACTTTTTCCTTTATCAAGAAAATGTTTTTGAAATTTGTACTAACTAAACAAAAGAAAGGAAATACTTTCCTTTTTTGAGTACACAAATTCAAGAAACAAACGAAACCTTAAAATACTGATAAAAATAAGAAGTAGGAGGGGAAAAAAAAGATGCTATGAAAATCTCGGAGCAAGTATTGCATTCTGGTGTTTTTAAATACACATATTATTATTCTTTTCACCTCTATAAAAATTAAACTTGAAATTAAATTAACTTAAAAAATAGCTTTAAAATATTTCTTCTCACCCCCATTTTGCTTCTAAAAAAAATTGTCACATATTATTTTTGAATAATCTTAAATTGCACCTACTAATTTATTTTATTCACCCCACCTGATATATATTCTATGCGCTTCACCTAAAAAATATAAGTTTACCCTAATTTTTCTTGATTTCTCAGTTTTTTTTTTCTTAGTCTACCCTCCATTATTAGCAAAATTATTACAGCATTTTTGCGTTATCCCAAATAGCAAAGCCAAAGAAATTCCATATAATTAAAATTAATTTTTGTTTTTCCTTTTATTTTTGGTATATGGTAAACTATGAAAAATATTTAAGTAAGGGTATTGTTGTCTAAATTTTTTTTAATAAATGTTGAATTTACCATATAATATATTATTATTGTCTAGTTGGAGTGGGACGGGACGGATAACAGGAATTAGTTTATTAAATTTTATAAATAAGAAATAAATATTAAAGTTCTCCAAATTAATCTCATTCGTACAGATAGAATTGTAAAAATTAATTTTTGTACGTTTTGTATTATAATTTTTTAAGTTATTGAAACATACTTTAATAATAAAAATTAATTAGTGCCCGCTTGATAAAAAGACCCTTATTTCAATATATTAGTGCCCGCTTGATAATATTTCTCTCTCTCTCTCTCTCTCTCTCTCTCTCTCTCTCTCTCTCTCTCTCTCTCTCTCTCTTCCGGGCCTTTTTCTTTTCTTTATAGCCTCGATGAAATTGCAAGGAGAAAAGAAACGGACCAAGGCGTATTAGACGTTTGAAAGTTAATAAAACACACACACACACACACATATATATATATATATATATATTATGTGTCAGATATATTATTAATTTTAATTTTTTATAAATAATCAATTATATGACTGTTAAAAGTTATAAAATTATTATATGCAAAGGGCCAGCTTTCACGTTTTATATTCCTGTAAAGAAAATCTTATTAGAAAAAAAGTAGTTTAAAAACTTTGAGGATTTTACAAAATTGCCTTTACTGATAATTAAAATAATATGTACACATTAACACACATATAAAGCCGAACTGGACTTTTTTTGCATCTGAGAGCACAATCTATAATCCATCATTTACACTAGTTTGTATGCACTTGATTATTGCAATAAATTTATTTAGCAATCAATAAAGATATAATCTTTCCCAGAAGGAGAAAGTAAAAAAAATTAAAGAATATGTAGAAACATAATACATAGTATACCATGCGTATTAGTTCTATAATGTTAATATTATAATACATTCATGGTGTATTTTAACCACAAATATTTTTAGACCAAACTTAATTACTAAACATGGATACTATATAAGAGCATCCACGGCGGAGATGGATAAATTTAGACTAAATTTACCATAAAATTACTTAAATTTTAGAGCAAAACTCAATGGTTAGGATAAAAAGAAATAACAAAATGGTGCATACGAGTGAAACCCACTCGTATGAGTTAAAGAAAAAAAGAAGAGTAAAACAAGGCCATACGGACCACTTCTCCTCGTATGGGGGATTTAATAATAAAAAAATATCTCTCAAGGCCATATGAACCACTCCTCCTTTTATGATTGATTTTTTATTAAAATAAATAATAAAAAATAATAATTTCTATGGTTATACGAGTGAAGGTCACTCGTATGGTTAAAAATTAGTGGTATAATAAATTTACTTGACCTTACCTGCTAAATTTCTACCCTCTAATTTCCTCCGTTGTGAACAAGGGTAGTATAAATTTATCAATTTACCCTAATTGCTGGGGATGCTCTAATACATGGAGAAATCCCGATGATGATAAAAGATATTAAGAAATGCTATTTAATAAAGATAAATATAATAATTAATACAATGCTCAAAATTATTAAGAAAAAATCAACTATGCATAGATCATACTCACATCTTAGTTAAGATTTATTTTAAATTTAAGAAAATTAAGCATAAATAATATAAAGAAATTATAACATAAAAGCACATAACATTTACGAAAATGAAACACACAGTTGTGAATTAACTTTTTGTATCTAATTCCAAAAAAATTGGTCAAAACAATTCCGCAGAATTAAGGAACAATTTAAGAATTCATATCCCAATTGAAATTTTAAAAGCAATGACTTGCTTTTAAATTAAATAGTTTATTTAATCATTGAAGTTTCCTGCTTGCACTTGCGTTTTAATTATAAAAACTTTTTGTTATTTGTTGCTTTTGGTATTATTTGAAATATATCCTAGTGTAAAATGCCGCAAAAAAATAAAATTGAAATAAAGCTTCTATAGAAAAAAAAAATGAAAAATCGATTCAACATGTACTTTCTTCTATGACTCACAATTCTCGCCAAAAAAAAAAGTAAGATTTATAATAAAACAAAAGACAAAGGAAATTAAATTAAATGTTGTGAATACAAAAAAAAAATCATTAATGAAAAAAACCCAGAAGAATGTACCTCTATCTAAAATAATATTTCGTTATGATAGACAAAGAAAGAGAGTGGAGATATTGGCATTCCTAATATCTTTCGGAATGCACTGCTTTTTATTTGGTTCTTTAAAAGAAAGTAGGGTGTATGTTACCCGGTTGTGTGAATGACTTAATATAAACTTGATAATGCTTTATAGTACATTGTCAAGGACCGAGCATCTACTTATAGTCACCCTCAAGAACCGAGTAATATACACTTTAATCGGTTGAGAATGACCGAGTGAAAGCGGCAGTATTACCCAGTATTTTTGGAGATAACAATATCTCTACGCAAGAAAAAAAGAAAGTTGATGTCCAATATATAGTACTAAATAAATCTATAACAATAAAAATTAAAGGGATATTATAAAATGGGCCTGTTTTGGAAAAATTAAATTCGAGAAAATTAGAGAATAACATTTTTGTAAATTAAGGGACTATATTTTATAAAACTCCAAAAGGTGTGTAACGTTAACTTTGCACTCAGTAGATTTTTTAAATTGTAATATTTTATAGTATCATGTAAAATTACGTTTGCACTACAAGTTTTTTAGCAGAATACTATGTCTAATTGTTTAATTAATAGTGTTTTAGAATTATTTTAACAAGTTAAAATTTTAAACCCATTTATTAATAAAACACACATGATAAAGTTTTGGGTTATGCAAAATTAAGTTTGGACTCCATGTTTTCTAATACATTACTATGTATTGCGGTTTATTTGATATTACTTTAGAGTGACATTTAAAAATATGTTGTTAAAAAACATAAACACATCATGTGAAACAAATTGGTATTAAATTTTTTGGATTGGAAAATTAGATTTGCAAAAAATACAATTTTAATCAAATCCATTGGTACAAATCACAAATGAGAAACAAATCCTTAATCAATATTAGTGCTTGCTTGATAAAAAATTTGAAAAAATATTATCTATTTTCATGAGAAATTGGAAAAAGTAGTAATTTGCTTATATGTAATGTTACTTTTTTTTTTTGCTAGGGAATTAAGTTCTTTTAACGGCGGGTAAGAAAAGAGTTCATAAAAAAACGGAAAAGATGAAGAATATCTCACAACATCAGTCCTCTCTTTTCTCAAATTCTGATAAAAATAAATTAGTTTTCCAATTACTTTCCAACTTTATTACCAAAAGACCCTTATTGTTTGGTCTTCTATATGGGCTTAAGAGGCAGGACTGGAAATCTTTTACAAAGGTTTAAGGGCTTAATGTAGAACATTCGAATTTGTTATAGTATGTAAGCTTTTGACATATCTCATACTGTGAACACTTCATTTTGCGACCCCCGCAAGAATTATGATTTTTAAAGAAATGAACACGTATGCATGCACGAGCATTTTTAAATGCACAAGAAAGCCGAAAGGACCCCGGATCAGGAGTTACAGAATTATCAAAAATTGTCGGAATCGAAAACCGTCAAAACTCCTCGAAACTTATGAAAGGAGAGTTACACATTTTGGATCATCCTCAAACTTTGAGAGTAGTTAGACATTATCAAAATGAGTAGCATACTCGAAAATCAGCTCAATCCGACGGTCCGATCTCCGAAAATTCAGAAAATTATGAGTTTGATTCGGGTAATCAAATGAAGGTCTTCTCGAAGTTAAAATGGTTTGAAGTTTGGTAAGTAGATAGGCCTTATTGTGGGGAAGAACATATTAAAAATTCAGCTTTGTCGGACATGGGATCATCAAGAAACAATTTGTCTATCGTGCAATTCTAGTCGAAATGTCCTTCGAAGCAAATTAAAATACATATTGGCCTTCCCGAATTCTGATCGACCACAAATTTGGACACGAGCTAGAAAACATATGGAGGGAAAACATATCCAAAAATTAGTATAATCTAACGGCTAGAAGTTCATTTCTTGAGGTTGTTGTACGCAAGTACGTTTCCTATGCGGGAATAAACTCTTTGTACCAATTCGAGGAGACCTAGTCCTTCCCGAACTCCGATCGTCTTGAAATTTTTACAGGATTTAAAAGACTTATATTTTCAATATATATCCAAAATTCAGAATGATCCAACGGTGGGAACCTGACTTTTCATGCAAACAAGTTACATTGTCTACAACAAGTACCTTTCATACGTGGAAACAAACTCTTCGTATTAATCAGAACAAAAGGAGACCTTCCCAATTTCTGATCGACCTGAAAGTTTTACACGATCTATAAGACTTCTATTCCAAACACATATCCAAAAATCAAGATGATCCAACAGTGGGAAGGTTTCGCAATATGCTCCAAGAGTCCTAGTTGCGATATCTTTTCTTGCTCTCCAAGTATTTCTTTCAACTATAAATAGACTCCCCCTCCTTTCATTATTTTCATCAACAATCAAGGGGATTTCGTGGTACACACCAAGAGATCCTTATTCTCTCCATCCAAGGAGGCTCAGGTATAATTTTCTCTCTCTTCTTTTATTTATTCGTCGATTTTATAATTCAAGTCTTGTTTACATAATTTCTATCACTTAATAGCTTTTCAAAACTCTTTTTCAAATTGTTTTCAAAACCAAAGGTGTATAATAAACCCTAATCTAATTCTAAAATAGTATTATTACTTTCTTACTTTTCCAAAATTCCGAATTAGCGGTATTGTTATACGAAGGAATCGATAATCACTACATATCTAATCTAACTCATAGATTGCCGTGTGTATGTGATAAATACTCGATTATGAAAGCATTATTGCCATCTATACCAGTTTAATCAATAGACTTTGGTATATGATCGGTCAACTCGCCTCATATTATATCGAATATGAGATTCCACATTGAATCAGTTTCTGAAAAGCCCAAAATTTTACAAAATCACTTGTTTCACTGTATTTATTATTATCAAATTCTCTTTTTTCAAATCACACACACACTTATTTTTAAAATCATGGGCGAATTAGGAAACACATCGTTTTCATCCCATCCCTAAAATCCCAATTTTTAAGACAAGCACGAAAAGCTATAAAATAACAGCAATAGCATGCAAGAACTGAATTATAATACACGCATATCATACTCAAGAGACCGAAAGGGCGAATTGGGTGCCTAACACCTTTCCGATTCATAACTTAATTCCCGAACCTTCGAATCAACTAGTTTCGCATACATTGTGTATAAGAGGATATTTAGTCCATAAATACGTCTCTTTTACACAAACCTTTTTTGTTTGTTTAGTAAAACAAACTGGCGACTCTTATTCTTTTCAAAACCGATTTTCAAAGTAACAAACGGAATCGCCGCCCACGAGGACCCCCGGGCGTCGAGAACGCGGGTTCTCACACATACATCTAATTTTAATACAACACGCATATGAAATAAAAATTTCATTTAATTGAATAGCATTCTCACCTTGCTAGAATCATCACTTTCATGCCAATCTCTTTATAGCATTGATCGGTTTTCTTAAAAATTCAATCACCTTACTTATCCTAAAGTTTTTTAGAATTTAATGTCTTTAAGAAAAGTTCCACGATCCTTCTCGCATCAGTCTCTCTCTCTCTCTCTCTCTCTCTTCCTCACAATACTTTATCAATAATTTATAATTAGGTACTATTTTTAGTAGGTGTTTGTAATTAACCTAAGTGTAGTTCAAAGTCCGAAAGACTACTATACCCATTGCACAATATTATGTTGTCCCTATCTTATTTTATATATTATATTGACTTTTATAATTTATAAATTTTGTGAGAGTTTTAAAGTGAATGGATTTGTTTAGTTACTATCATATGTTATTTTTATTAAAATAGTGGGGGACTGTTGGAATATTTTAATAAAAAATAAATAATTAAATTGTGTTTAATGGATGAGTTTCAAAATTGTACATGATTTAATTTCATATTTTATGAGGAAATTTTATGAGATGTTAATATTTGTAACCAATGATTTATTTTACTATTAAATGAGATTTATAGAGATTAAATTGAGCATTATATTAATTTAATATGATTATTTTCACTCCTATATAGATAGCATTTGTCTTAGAAAGGAGAAGTAGGAAAAAAGTGTTCCATACTCCCATGAGAATTTTTTATTGTATTTTATAAACTATAATTTTGTGGTTTTGGACAACGCAATCATATTGGTTCATCTTTTTGTGGACGTGCACATGGAGGAGACAAAATTATGAGCCTTTTGGGTTTTATCTTGGAGGCGTTATCAATCGTCAATACCTGTACATAAGGAGGCAATAACGTCTTTAGGACTACAACAATGTCATGAATCTCAAAGGTCAGCTTTCTTTATTTTACTATTTTTATAAGTTGTGTTCTAAGTGTTTCACATATTTGTGTTGCTAATTTTTTAAATACATTTTAAGAGTTAATTTCTGTTGTAAAATAATATTCAAATCAAAGCTACATTTACCAACAGTATATGTTTTTGATTTTATCTTGCTGGTCCTGTATAATTATTATATGCACGTTTGTAAGTTATCTCACGATTATATACTTGTTGTGTTGTTTTTCTTGTTTACTTATATTCTCCTACACCCATTTTAGTTAATCTAGGATGGGTTAGTAACACTCTAGATCTTAATTACGAGTGCTATCCTGTAAATTAAGGCGGAGATGTTATAGGTACACTTTAAGATTATTGTGTAAAATTTGAATGAACTAATAACATTGTACCACATAGAATATATATTAACATGTAATATTCAATATTTTTTATGAATATTTTTTATTTATAATTTAATAGTCAAAATTTGTGTTATTTTAAAGATTTTGATGAGTAGAATTCAAATATACAAATATCATAATAAAACTATTTTTTTTTTAATTGTACTTATATTATTTTTAATATTTTGTAAAAAGTTGGAGATAGAAGATAATGACGTGGATATGTAAAATAGACACCCATTTTACACAAGCGATGATGTGGCATGTTTTACACAACACCATTGAAACTCTAAATATTATACACATTGTGTAAATTTTATACAAATCCTATGGAACACCATTAGAGCATTTCTATGTGTCATGGTTTACACATGCCCATTAGAAATGCTCTAATGGTGTTCCATAGAATTTGTGTAAAATTTACACAATGAGTATAATTTTTGGTGCTCCAATGGTGTTGTGTAAAACATGCCACATCATCACTTGTGTAAAATGGGTGTCCATTTTACACATCCACGTCATAATTTTCTCTCTTCAACTTTTTACAAAATATTAAAAATAATATAAGTAAAATTAAAAATATGATTTTATTATGATATTTGTATATTTGAATTCTACTCATCAAAAGCTTTAAAATAATACCCATTTTGACTATTAAAATATAAATAAAAAATATTCATAAAAAATATTGAATATTACATGTGAATATATATTCCGTGTAGTACAATGTCATTGGTTTATTCAAATTGTACGCAACAATCTTAAAGTGTACCACTGGAGCACAAATGAGAATGTGTAAAATATTTGTGTAAACTTAATTTTTATCATCCAAATGTCTATTTTTTATTGGTCCACATGTTTTACACATTTATCATTGGAGATGCTCTAAGGATAGTACTAACCCCTAGGATAGTATTAACCCGTAATTATAGTTTGTGAGTAATTAAATACGCAATTTGTACAGTTTATGGATGCTTTATACCTCTAAAGCACGGATATTTCAGTTAGGGTCAGAGTATCGGTATCGGATACATATTTTCCACGGACATGTGACGGATACGGCAGGACATATATCTAAGTATCCAACATTTTTTTTTAATTTTGGATACGAGAGGGATACGGCGATGATACTTACGGGGATATGGCGGGGTAAGTTTTGAATTTTTTTTATTGGAACCTATTTAAAAATAACAAATAATTTTCTTTAATATAAAAACCTCTAAAAGACACTTAGGTTTTTCATTTACAACTCAGTGAATAAGTCAATTATTTTATCAGAAGATGAAACGACCAAAACACCCCCCGTCTTTCTGGTATTCAAGTTAGAATATTATATATACTTTTAAATTATTATGCAATTAACCTGCTTAGTTTAGTTTTACAAATATTCATGATATTGTTCATAAATTTATAAAATTCTTATAACTAAATAATTAAATATATATATATATTATAATTATTTTGTATTATCCGAATCCAAGACATATTGTATCCTATATTATTCTAATTTTTTCATATCACCGTATTGGTGCAGTGTCGTATATGATACCCATATTTATATTCGTGCTTCATAGCTTTATACTTTTAGGAAGATCTCTTTAATCGAACAACAAAAAATAGAATTATCAAATATTTTTAATATAAAAGATAATTTAATTTTCGCTAATATCTCATTTAAATTAGTTAAAACAAATTTTATGGGACATTAGTATAATAATATTGGCTTATATTATATATATATAAATAGTTGTTTCCAATGATTTTCCCGTGAAAACCAAATAAAGTTCATGCTTGGTTTTCCTGGTCTCTTATTATTCACGTAGTCTGTCCATGTATGGAAGCAACTCAAACCGTATGAATATGTTAGAAGAAATTACATTTATAGTAAAAAAAATCCGTAAATTAATAATGTCGGAATTGACCAATTTTATATTACTTTTTGATAAATAATTTAAAAAATTTATGTTTATAATATTGTGATATTGATCTTCCCTAAATTTTTATTTTCTTAGAAACTTAATTAAGCAAATATAAATATCAGCAAAAAGCAAACAAAATTGTAATTCATTTTGATAACGCATGATAGTATGTAAGTATGAGAAGGTATCATACTATAAATATAGTAAAAATATTAATTTAGCTCTTGCGCTCGAGTTGGGACTGACAAAATTTATTAATTTAGCGAGATTATTATTTTATCGAGTATCTACTGTACTTACCACAACTTATTCTTATTTCGTTCGTTTAAATTTTAAGCTACATTTTATGTACACCCACAGTATAAATATTTATGTATAATTGTTTTGAAAAAATATAGGAAGATGTATCACTACATAATGTTTTATCAACATCTTTAATTGAAACGAAAAAATTTGTTTATTATATAAAATTGAACTACAAAAATTACTTATGGATTAATTTTACTAGATTTGGTGGTACAATCGATGTATATGTGATATGATAATTAATAATTTTTGATATTGGGAATAGAATTTCAAAACCAAATAAACAAATCTGGTGATATTGGACGATCAAGTGGTAATAGCTTGTCTATTTAATGCTTAAGGTCATGAATGACTTTTTATTGTAACTTTCCAACCGTGAAAGATAATTTTATAATTTTCACAAACTTGCCGAAACCAAAGGTTCACTCCTTTTATATATACAGACACACACAAGATGCGTATGTACGTCTTATTTTCATTCACGCCTAGATTTAATATAGAATAAGAAGAATAAATATGAAAAATATTATTGGTTCAATAGTAAGACATTTTTACTTTTCAACTAAAACTCACCGGTTCGAGTTCGGTCTTAATTAGTGTTATAAGTGCTTCCTATTGCTTCCATTTTACATTAGTATTGTTGGTTCTATCTAGATGCTTACTCCTTCCTTCTTTTTATGTTCAATCAAAACCAAAATGAATAATTCTCGGTTAATCACAGCTCCTTTTTTATTTCTTTTTTATTTATGCGAATATCTAAGTTAAAATAAAAATTATTTAATAAATGAAAAGTGGTTGAATGGCTAGATCCTTCCTATTTTAATCCAAATTCTGCAAGTTCGACTCGTCAAATGAGTTTTCATTAAAAATATAATTGCATGGCGACTCTCATTAAATAATATTTCATTAAAAATATAAACGCATGGCACCTATAATTCAATGTCATAACCGAATTCGAGCAATTTCGGTTCATATATATAGTGATAGAAGATAATATAGATACATTAATCAATCGGAATAAATGTTACAGGTACAATCTTGTCAAACTTCAACTTCTTTTGAAGGTATTTATATATATAATCATTCAAGTTCATTTTGTCCAATTTCTAAAAGAGAAGCAAAGCTTTCTTTTTTTCTTCTCTTTTCAACTCCAATTCCATTTCCCCCCTCTCAAACACGTCTCCTCTTTCCTCTGTCTTGTTTTCTCCATCCAAATTTAACCTCTCTCCATCTATATGTAGTACATATAGATGGAGTTACAGTTACATTCAAACCAATCTCGTACAATATTTTAATGGCGACGACAAAATAGCGGTAGCCTCGGAGTAAGAAACCTCAACGGCAGAGGATCCCTCTCTCCATCTCCCCACAAAGCATACACCTCCTCGCCATGAACAGCGTCGTCTCCCATCTCAAGATCCTCCTCATCTATTCTTAAATCAACAACGCCACTGATTAAAATACAAATTAAACTTGTGGCAGCTGCGTTCCACATGGTGATAAAAATCGCCCCGATTAGTTGGTAGAGCATTTGTCGTAGGCCGTGGTTGAGCCCATGTGGGATGTCCTCCTTGAATATACCGTAGAGTAGGCCAGGCCCGTAGCTTGTGCCCGTGCCGTAGAATAAGTAGATGAGATTGGGCTTGGCCAGCATTCCAGCCAGGAAGCCGCCGAGTGCTCCGGCAACGGCGTGGGTGTGGAATACGCCTAACGTGTCGTCAACTTTTTGGAAAAATGCAATTTTTTTGTGTAACACCATCATAGTGTACCATGGATGGATCCAGATAGTCCCCCCATTAGCATTGCTGCCCATGATTCCATAATCCCTACATATTGTAGTCAAACGAACAAATTTGTTCTTTTATTATGTTCTAATCAAGTGAGGTTCTAAGTTTAATTTACCGATCAAATGCATTTTAATTTGCGTATTAGTTTTTGAATAATGATACATGTATTGAATTAATTAATTGACCAAACTAATAATTACTTAAATTGTGTTAGAAAGTGTTTACTAACTAATACACTTTTTAATGTATCACTTAGATTAATAATTTAATTATTTAAATTGGTACATATATCGTTATTCAAGAAACAACAATAAAAATGTAGATACATGAATCTAGAGAGAGAGAGAGGGGTTAGGATGGGGCTAACCTGCAGCAGGAGTGATGCAGATGAGGCCAGTGATTATTCCTTGTACAGCTCCGATGACAGAACTTTTCTTGTAGACAATCATATCAAGGCAAAGCCAAACAAAGAGGCTAGTGGCATTGCATATGTGTGTGTTAAGAATTGCAAGTGAGGTGATTAGTCCTGCTGAAAATGGGGATCCACCGTTAAACCCTGCCCATCCCATCCACAGGAATCCTGCTCCTCCCAACATGTGTATTATGTTGTTTGGTGGAAAATGTTGCCTGTCATGAAAATTTTGAAAAACTCACTAACAATTTTTTATTTATTTTTTTAAATAATAATAAGTTTAGTATAAGTACACTCCTTTACTAAATTTTAGCCCAACTATCAGAAGATTTATGAGTCCATGATAGTAGGTAAGTTTAAATATGAACAATTAATTTCATTAATAAAAAATAAGTAAAAGATTATTTTTTGGGTGATCATTCTTAACTCGGAGTACGATGGGGTTTTTTTATAGACAAAACAAAATTGAGAACAGAGATGGAAAAAGGTACACAATAAGCAGCAGTAAAACCAGCCACCCCTGAAGATAGATGAATCACATAACCTCCAGAGAAGTCAATGACGTGGTTCAAGAAAACCACCACCCCAAATTGTGAAGGCTCCAACAGTGTACGACAACGTGATCCAAAGAGGAACAAACAACATCCACGCATAAAAATTCATCCTCCCAAGCAACAAACTGGCCAATAAAATCACGGTAATAGCGGCAAAAACAAATTGGTAAAATACATAATCAGCCGTGGGGATTTTCCCGTTTCTAGCCTGGGCTAATAAGTACTTTTTGACCATCGCTCTGTCGGGCTTGCCAATATAAGTGTAATCTGGGAGCCGAAGGACATGTGGTGACCCCACATGACACAACATATTAATACGGCAGCAAAAGCATATAAGGCCATGAATGAGGAGTTCACGGCCCATTTATTTTTTACCATGCTGCTGTACAGAATCACAAGTTCAGGTATGCTTTGTAGGCGCACTAGTGTTGCTGCCATTAGCTCCCACCCATTGTCGCTCTTGTTTAGCCACGGCGGTGACGCCTCGTCCGTCGCGAGCCCCGATGGGAGAGTGAAGCTACTATCCATAAGGAGAGAGATAGAGGAAATTATTTGGAAAAATTGGGGGGCATTGCAATACAAGGAGTGATGGGTCTTGGAGTTTAGGAAAGGGTTAAGCATTGGAGTCATCAAACAATCATTGGTTGTAATAGATCCTATAACACTCTTTTGCTGTCCAAAGTGATTTTGGCAATTTTTGGAGATTCCAAGTGGTAATATATAGTAAATCACTATAATTAATTTGTAGAACAGTAATGAACTAATTCTTATATGTAATGTTACTTTTTTGTTTTGCTATGGAATGAAGTTCTTTTAACTGCAGGTAAGAAAAGATTTCATAAAAAATAAGGAAAGACGAAGAATATCTCACAACATCACTCTTCTCTTTTCTCAAATTCTGATAAAAATAAATTAATTTTCTAATCACTTTCCAACTTTATTATCAAAAGACCATTATTGTTTGGTCTTCTATATGGGCTTAAGAGGCAGGACCGGAAATCTTTTACAAAGGTTTAAGGGCTTAATGTAGAACATTCGAATTTGTTATAGTATGTAAGCTTTTGACATATCTCATACATCTAATCTTAATACTACACGCATATGAAATAAAAATTTCATTTAATTAAATAGCATTCTCAACTTGCTAGAATCATATCTTTCATGCGAATCTCTTTATAGCATTGATAGGTTTTCTTAAAAATTCAAACGCCTTACTTATCCTAAAGTTTTTTAGAATTTAATGTCCTCAAGAAAAGTTCCATGATCCTTCTCATATCAATCTCTCTCTCTCTCTCTCTCTCTCTCTCTCACATACGTTATCAATAATTTATAAGTAGGTCCTATTTTTAGTAGGTGTTTGTAATTAACCTAATTTATCTAATGGGGCTGAACCGCATAAGCATAATGTTAATCAAGGTGTATGCTATATTAATATATAACCAACACTAAAAAGCAAGCAAAATTGAAATTGAGATCTACATTTTCCCCATTCATTATCTCGATTAGCACTATTATAATATTATATGCGCTGACTTCTTACCATGTGTACAATTGGAATGACCAACTGAGATCTTAACACTAATCATATGCATATGAGAGATATCTTTGTATGCATACATGTTTGGCTCAAACCATTAATCTCATATGGAAAAATTGTAGAATTCAATATGGTTACATAAGTAGGGGAGTGTCACTTCATAAGAACGAAGCCTTTTAAGTTAAAACCTCACACTTATGGCCTAAAAGTGTTTAAATTTGAGACAATATTGTTATTATACGCGGGGATCGGTGGATCCATTTAGTGCCCTGGACCCGACCTCGTGTACCGGTAGCCGGGCACAACAACACTTATGTTTTTCACTGTCCCTTGTTAGTTCTTTGTCTAATAAATAAAGCTATTTTTACTTTATTTTTTTATCCTTTATTTGTGTGCAGGCCCATGATCATAGGATAATTGCCAGCAAAGAGGGAAAATTGTAAACGTTTGGTCCTCAATCACTATAAGATTTAATAAATTAAAGGGATGAGTCATATCACTACTGCCGTGGTAATATCACCGATATGGCTTCCCCCATTCTTCAATATGAAATGAACTCTAAGACATAACTTTGGACTCAACCACATAAAAATTACAGCTCTTGGTCAGCTTTAGACCATGAACAATGGTCACAGCACCAGGAAATGAAGTACAGTAAAACCTTTATAAATTAATAAGATCGAAACTGGCCAATTTTATTAATTAAACGAGATTTTAATTTATCGATAAGTTAATAATTTATTAATTTATTTAAAGATTTGTATTTCCAATATTATTCTCTTGTTCTTCTTTATATGTTATTTCATATAAACTTAATTAAGTAAATTATATTATCCTTTGATAAATAATTTGAAAGATTTATGTTTCCAATATTGTGATAGTAATTGATCTTCCCTAACTTGTTATTTTATAGAAACTTAATTAACAAATTGTACTATCCTTTGGTCTTTCAAAATTAAGTTCTCTTTGTATATACAATCTCTCTCCATCTCCTTGTTACATGACAAAAATTATATTATTTTACATACTTCTATTCTAATGGGAAATTGAATAATGTAATGAGAAATTTTATATCCTATACTTTTTTTATTAGTAATATTTTTTATTAGAATTTTTGTGAAATTTTTATCTTCTTTACCACCCAAAAAATTTTACACTGTGAAGAGAGATACAAAAAAATTTAAGAAGAAAAAATAAGATAACATCTCAGCACACACTCTATTCATTTTTTAACTTCTCTTAAAAATTAATTTTTTTTTTGTTATAAATTTCAATTTTGTTATGGACTAAACCGAAACATTGAAACAAAAAAATAAAAGTTGAATTTAAATTTTTTAACCTGTCTACAAGAGTTAATGATATTTTAAATAAGTATGTAATAATGTAATACATAAATATATAGAGTAACATTGTATGAAGAAATGTTAGACCCCGACTTTATCTGACACAATACGATAAAACAACACTAACCGATATGAAATTATAAATTTTCGGATAGATTATTATCGGGTCCAGGTCACTATTAAATAAATTCGATAAAAATTTAAAAGATAATAAATTATGTTAGTATCAACTGTTAACTTGTTAATCACCCGATAATAATTAATAAATAATTTTTAAATACTTTTCATTTTCCTTTTTTTATTCCCACTACCACACCAGACAATCACACTCCCCCACCCCCAATTTCCTCCACCCAACAAATTGGCATCCTCCCACATGCTTGTCCACATGCCATCTCTCTTTTTTTCTTCTTTCTTTAATCTCTCTCTCTCTCTCTCTCTCTCTCTCTTCCGGGCCTTTTTCTTTTCTTTATAGCCGCGGCTGCTTAATTGCAATGACAAAAGAAACGGGTTAAGGGCGTATTAGACATTTGAAAGTTAATAGAAAACACACACACACATATATATATATATATTATGTGTCAGATATATTATTGATTTTAATTTTTATAAATAATCAATTATATGACTCTTAAAAGTTATAAAATTATTATATGCAAAGGGCTAGCTTTCACATTTTATAATCCTGTAAAGAAAATCTTATTAGAAAAAAGTATATTTTGATTTTAAGCAAAAAGCTAAAGATTTTACAAAATTGCCTTTACTGATAATTAAAATAATATGTACACATTAACACACATACAAAGCCGAACTAGACCTTTTTGCATCTGGGAGCACAATCTATAATCCATCATGTACACTAGTTTGTGTGCACTTGATTATTGCAATAAATTTATTTAGCAATTAATAAAGATATAATATTTGCCAGAAGGAGAAAGTAAAATAAAATAAAAGAATATATAGAAACATAATACATAGTATACCACGCATATTAGTTCTATAATGTTAATATTATAATACAATCATGGTGTATTTTAACCACAAATATTTGTAGACCAAACTTACTAAACATGGATACTATACAAGAGCATCCACAACGGAGATAGATAAATTTAGGCTAAATTTATCATAACTTTACTTAAATTTTAGAGCAGAACTCAACGGATAGGATAAAAAAAATAACAAAATGGTGCATACGAGTGAAGCTAGGTAAAAAAATAACAAAAAAATAACTATAAGAGGTCGCAAATAAAAACAAAATTACCCTTTTGATATACATATTAATCACAAGTACCAACCTATGTTTTAAGTAGCTAGGTAAACTATTCTTATACTGAACAGATTCGATTCTCATTGGAACCATTGGTTGTCAGGGAAAACTAGTTTTTCAAGTGGGGATAACCTCTATTCCAATGCAAGTATGGAGATATCACGTGGCCATAACCAAAAAATGGACAGACCCGTGTTTTTTATTACAATATTTGACATACCAACATTTCACTAATGCTTTTGAAATTACCAATATTTAAGGAAATAAATTCTTAGTTATACTTATATACACATACCCACCTAAAAATTCATCTTATCCTAAAAAGAGAGAACTTTTATGGCATCGGTATTGGCACTTTATACATAGAGGATGCTTTGGGGATTTATTTATATTTTACACCCATAAAGTTTAACTTCCTTTTCACTTTCCTCCATGAAATTTATTTTGTACCACATCTATCTCTAAAATTTGATTCCATTTTCACTCACTTTAGTCCAAAATTCAACATGCCATTTGTTTCTTGGATGAAAATGCCATGTGCAACTGGCATGGCTCAAAACGGAGAGTAACACATGACTTTTTTCGTTCAAAAACCTAACGGCAAGTTGAGTTTTGTAATATATTGAAATCGGAGTAAACTTTATGGACGAAAGTGTAAAAGTGGTACATCAAACTTTAAGAGCATAAATTATAAATAACTCTATTTTTAGAGTTCTAAAACCAGGCTACCAATATTAGCAAAGTAATTATCTCTTTCATAGAGCGTGATACTATTTTAAAAAATTGTATTGTATACCTAAAGTTGTAAAAGAGGTACGTCAACCTTTATATATCTTCAACTTTAATTCTAGCTCACCTTTATATACATGCGTATCGATGTATACGCTATTTAAAAGTCTAATTTTCCAATAAGTCGAGGCCTAATTTAGCAGGAACTGAAGTCAAGATGGTCATATTATCATTGGTAGAAATCAACTTAATCCAAAGGTGCATGTCGTGTTTATACTTCATCATCTCTTTCTTTGATAGCTTCGTCCCTATCTCAAATTACATAAAGTTAAGTGAATTTGAGGGTAGAACATATTTTACTTTTGACAATAAGCACTCAAATCCGGAAATAGATATGAAGTATATTATACTCGAAAATACGCCCAAGAGCCGAATTCATAGTTCAAGATGTGATAAAAAAAAGGCCTTGATTAGAGAACCCAGAAGCGGCGCCTCTCTTGTGCGCTTAAAATACTATGATTACTTTGTCAATATAAATAAATTTGACAATTGACAGACCTCTACTCTATTTTCGCCTTAAAAAATTAAGATTAAATCTGGGAATTTACAAATGATTGCGCAATCTTAAATAATTTTAATTTTAATTTTTTAAAGAGTCTCTTGGATATGGTAATTGTGCAAATTTACCATACCCCTCTATATAGCCAGAGAAACTTAAGGGGTAAACTTACAACACTCCTAAATTTTACTCATTTGGGCGTGCCTATAACAAATTTTTTTTTTTTAAATGTAAGGTTCTACCTTACCTGTATTAAGGTTTTTTCTATTCCCCCCCCCCTCTCAAGCTTGGCTTACTCATATGTAACATACGGGCTTAATACACTTGCATGGTTATTTTTTTTAGCATATCCAATATAGCCTCTCAAAATACTCATTAGTATATTTATAAATTTGTGATTTAAATTTAACATATCCGGTGTGCATGGTCTTAGAAATGCTCTAACATGTATTTTTCTTGAAGAAATGAGAGAGAAGTGAAAGAAGGTATGCAATAATTGAAAAACTCAATGCGGCAAGATGCACCAACTTTCACGTGATGGGTCAAATTTACTTCAGCCCTAAATGGTTCTCGAGGGAGCCAGAAAATTGTAAGTTCATTTTGGGCCCAAATTCCATGGACAACCCAAACTATAAAGCAAGTGTTAGGTATGTTGGTCGGATAATGACCCTAGAGGGGGGTGAATAGGGTTTTAAAAACTTAATGCGAAATTATTTTTTTTTTTAAATTGTTGACCTAAAAGGTCTAAATCTAATTTTGATCATGAAAAAAAGATTAATCATGTGTATTTAACATGTGTCTTAAATGTATTTAGCTAAAAGTCGGATTCATCTGAGTAGTAGAAGAGATTGAAAAACAGCTAAAAGTCGGATTAATCCGAGTAGTAGATTATCCAATGTGGCTGGCTAACGTAGTACTAGTACCAAAAGCGAATGGGAATGTTAGGGTATGTGTGGATTACAGGGATCTCAATAAAGCCTGCCCGAAAAATGAATTTCCACTGCCCAACATTGATTTAATTGTAGATAACACTGCCAATCATGCATTGAAATCTATTGTTGATGGATTCGCCGGTTATAATAGATAAAAATGCACCCCGGTCACTAGGACAAGATCGCCTTTATAACGCCGTGGGAAACTTACTGTTACACAGTCATGCCATTCGAATTGAAAACTGTCGGGGCGATATATCAAAGAGCTGCAACTACATTGTTCCATGACATGATCCACAAAAATGTTGAAGTATATGTGGGTGACATGATCATCAAGTCTAAGGAAAGATAGGACATCTTCCTATGCTTAAGGCCTTCTTTAACAGACTCATGCAATTCCAGATGAAGTTGAATCCGCATAAATGTGTTTTTGGGGTAACAAAAGGCAAGCTCTTTGGGTATGTTATTAGTAAGAGAGGAATAAATGCAGACCCTGCTAAGATAAAAGCAATTCGAGAAATGCCCGTACTGCGTACTGAGAAAGAAATTAAAGGGTTATTGGGTAAACTACAGTCTATCAGCCGATTCATATCCCAACTCACACAAGCAGGTGAACCCATTTTCAAGCTATTGAAGAAATCGCCACATGGATAGTGGAATGATCAGTGCCAAGCAGCGTTCGATAAAATTAAGGATTATTTGTCTAAATCCACCGATTCTTGCTCCACCACAGCCAGGCCTCCCTTTATTGTTGTATCTCACATCTAATGAAATTGTCGCAAGGGCTATGCTAGCCTAGCATGTGGCCCAAAGTCGGAGAAATTATTCGCCGTTGGAAATATCATGTGCAGCCCTAATTTGGGCCACCCAGAAGTTGCGCCATTACATGCTCGCATTTTCCATCGTCCTTATAGCTTGGCTAGGCCCGTTGAAGTACTTGTTTGAAAAGCCAGTTTTGACGAACCACGTGGCTAAATGGGTATTCTTGTTATCAGAATTCGTCATCACTTATGTTATTCAGAAAGCAATTAAAGGGCAGATTATGGATGATTTCTTGGCCAATAACCCTCTGCTAGAAGAAGAAGAAAAAGAACCCAACTTCCCGGATAAAACAATCATGGCTGGAGAACCAGAGGGTGAGTGAAAGCTATACCTCGATGGGGCCATCAATGTGATGCCCCAAATCCCGTTAGAGGATTTCTCCTCCGGGACCTAGTTAATCATGAGTGTCGTACGCCAATGGCGGTTAAACTAGGTGATAGTTCTTAAAGACTATGCGAAAATTCAAGGTTCAGATATGGAGATTAAGGTATATCTCGTACTTATCGTACAAACCATATATTATGCAAGTAAGCTAGTAACATATCAACAAGCCTCCAATGAGGTCCCAGAACATTAAGTCTACAATTTCTATACAATACATAAGTTAGAATAAAAAAAATACATGTGCCGTCAACAAAATTTTATGAGCAATGGTCTTTCCATCGTGAAGGACCCTCGACCAACTACGGTATAGAGGCGACCTATGAAGTAGAGTATTTCCCTTTCCCTTTTCCCGAAGAACCTACGGAAGTACCTGTGTAAGAAAATAAAAGGGTTAAGTCAAACGGACTTAGTGGGAATCATATATAATAATATTATGAGGAATATAGTATATAAAATCTTTTTAAGTAACTATATATAAGCGTTTCATAAACTCCGAGCCGTCGCACCAATAATTCTCGCATTATCCAGTTGTACACTAGGTCTGCTTTTCGTGGCCTTTCACCCACGTAGCTGCATAGCCTTGCGATGGTTTCCATGCATGGTTTCGGGTCTTGCACCCAGGAGAAGACGTCCCAACTTCTGGCTCCGTCCAATGAGACCTTACCTAGGATTGTTCATTGAGTAGTGCTAATGTATTCTTTCAACATGGTATCAACCGGCTCAATCAAGAACAATAGTGCCTTATACACATTTCTCAATAATACCCATATCATTTTAATAGTGTAATCGACAAGAGGAAACTTATATTAATACTTATAATTTCTATATTAATTTGTAATTAAGGGTTTCGTAAGAAATTTTCGCCATTTGGAGCCTTTAGAGTAAACAATGAACTTTTATAATAAGGTTATCAACAAAAATGTGAGGTCCAAATGGGTTTTATTCCAAAACAAGCGATTAGCCATAATTTCTCGTCATATCAAAGAGTTTTAAACCATTTTTCGACTATTCGATTCATCAATTTCAATATTAGATAAAAACCCCAAGATATATACATAGACCCATTTAGAAAACCTAGGTGCTTGGTAAGAACATGTAGTAAATTTGAAATAAAGTTACAATAAGATACAAAGTAGGTTTTAGTACTAGATTCCCACCTCAATAGAGCTTAATCTTTGAGTTTTGAGGGTTGAGCCAAGCAAAATCCACTGAATTTCGAAATCCCCCAAGTTGTTGCTTCTTGCCCTAACAATGGTGGGTGATGAGATAAATAAGATGGAGATGAAAGTGGTAGAGATGATGATCCTAAGTTCCCATCTTGAATCAAGGATGAAATCCCCGAAGAAACCCTCAAATTCGCCCCTCTCTTTCTCTCTCTAAGTTCTGAACTCGAAGGTGTGAAGAATGAGAAGAAAGGGTGTGTTTAGAGGTTAAAAATCAGGTCAAAATTGGTCAAAATGGTCTGTTATAATGAGTAAGATCTATCTTACTAAAATCAAAGATCGATCTTACTCAACAATAGAGAGGGATATTGAACTTCAGTGATATTGAAGTTTGGGTAGATGGTGAAAAACACCGTACCAGCGATATTGAGTGGCATAGAAGAAATCAATTGATCAATCGAGAAATTTCAGATTAAACAAATCATTTCAAACTGTTTTCCCTTGGTAAAGAATTTTGATATCCATCCAGTATGTCGTTTTTCTCAAAAAACTCCAAAAATAGCTCTCCAGTTATTTCTAAATCTCGATCCATGTCATCTTCTTCTTCCTCCTCTCGTTTTGATTATGGTCGTCTAAAGTCACTTTATGAAATCTCTCATCTCCTAAAAGAAGACAAAATACGTGAGATATATTTGCCTATGACTAATCCCTATCATGTTTTTGCAAAACCATCGCAAAGCTCCTTCATTAAACAAATTCGTCAACTTGTTTGCCAAAAATCTACCAAGTTACTTGTTAAAAAATATGTTCAAGCCAGTAAGTTCGATGATCTAATCGTACCCTCTGGACCACAAGAGCAATTCTTTACTATTCTGATCTCTCATGATTTCCCGCGAATGGCGATAGCTCAGGGTACACCCATCTCCATTTTGGTGTAGTTCGATTTGCAGTTACCTTCCACGGCCGCAAAGGTCTTGAAGTTGTTGTTCGTCTAGCGAACCTAGATACACGTCTGAAAGAATATTAGCAGGCATTTGGAAATGTCCAAGCAACCCTTAACGCTAGTACGGTTTCACCATCTACCCAAACTTCAATATCCCTCTTTTAGACAAAAACCTTTGTGAACCGTTAATAATCTAGGAGCAAATCATTGGTGTTCCTATGATAGAAGGAACATCAGCAGCCATAATCCACTACCAAATGATCTATAGGATCCAAAATCACTCTTATGATCTTTCCATCCCTAGCTCCACCTCAGCAGATGCCCTTATGCTCATTATTGATTATAGTGCATCACCTACTACAACTTACATCCCTCGCCAGCTTACTCATTTAGAATTGCTCAAACTGTTGCCTGATTCATGGGTAACCTCTTACGTGCTCTTTCATGAACAGGCTCACCCAGAGTCTGTCCAAACATCAGAACCGACTTATCTCAGAAAACCCGACAAGCAAATTGAGATCCATTTTGCTAAACGGCCCTCTCCCCAAAATAACTAATTTACCACTAAGATAAATATGTTCGAGCCCATCATCAAATAACCTACAGATCCCCTGTTAAAGTCTAACCTTCCCATTTTCTATTTTACCAATGAAGGAAAGCCTTGTTATTAGGGAAAAACTTGTACATGTCATATCTTGTAGGACTTTCACTATTGTGATGACTGTGAAAATGCAAGAGAAGAAAAAATATATGGTCCAAATGAAAAATGGAAATTAAAGAGCAAAAAAAAGAAGAATTCACAAGATCTTCTTTGAGAACGCTATGAAGCTAGTGACCCCACAATTGGTCTACTTGGCGAACCCTCTGGCAAGTTTGATTACTATGTCATTTATGGTGACAAACCACTGCCAACGCCACCTCTTGAAGTTAGCTCCTGCTCTCCTCCACCACTAATACCAAGACCATCGCCACCAAAGTTGGCTCCAGAGAAACCTTCACCAAGGTTGTCTCAATATGCTGTTAAAGCTCTTAAGGCCCTTAACATGCCTGTCGAGCAGCCATCCATGTTTCAGCATTATGCAACAGAACCACTGTCGTGCTATATGTTCCAAGATGAACAAGCTAAGAGCCCTTCCTTCCCTCCTGCAAAAGACTTTGACAATCTTTCCCAAAGAACAAAGCATATGTGGAAAGTGAAAAATCCTGTTACGCTTGATCGCCATGGTGAATAGAAAAAAGTCACTGCCGCCGAAGAAGCCCTCAACTGGCAAGTTGAGAATACGGTCTCTCAAAACCAAGTTCTTGCACAAATTGCCCAATCCACCCGCATAATTGAAATTAAAATGGCTTCTTTCAAAGATATGGATTATGTAATAGCCGACCTCAAAATGCGTATCAAAGTTTTAAATGATCGCATGAATCATGTCGCGGCAATCATTGCCACACCTGTGTCAAAAAAGGCGACAATGGGTCTCGGCTTATTATAGGATTTCTTGATCAATTGGATCTTCCCTAAAGGAGTTGAGACAGTTGCAAGAGATAAGTAGTTTTCTTGATTATATAGCTCTACAGGTTTAAGAGAGGAAATTATTGGATAACATGTATCTTCTAAACTGCTAATGGAGCTTGAATCATCATCAGGGCTAGAGAATCATCATTTATGTATGAGATTGTCATGATGGTGTTTGGAGAGGCCTGATTATCAAGAGACAGGACAGATTCGACATTAGATTCACCAACATCAGGAACTAGCTTTTGAAGGAGTGCCATGAACTGTTATTTCTTATCTATGTTTGGACAATTTCGGGCAAAGTGGCCTTTTTCCTTGCAGATAAAACATCCGTCGTTCTTTTTACCATGGACATTCTTTTTTTTAACGAACTTCCAAGCCTTTTTCTTATTGAAAGATTTCTTGGACTTCCAAGGTTGGGCTTCATCGAAGTTACGGTTTCCTTGCTTGGACTTGTGCTTAGACTTACGCTTAGACTTCTTCTTGTAATGATTTTTTTTCCTTTGCAGTAAGTGCAATCACATGATCGTTCTTCTTTGCACTTGACTTTCAAGAAGTCTTTGTTGCAGGCAGCTGTTAGCATATTCCTGGTTTTTACCATATCTTCAAAAAGTTTCTTTTAGTTACACATTCTTTTAATGGAGTCTATAATATAGTCATAGATATTGGCAATGGGAAAATCTTTAAGCTGGAAATTTTGGAGCTTTATTATCTTTTTTGCTTCTGTGACAAGAGCATCTGGGAAAGAATGGAAGAAAACTTGCTTCAGGTTTAAATCATCAATGCCCCCGATGATATAGAACCTTTTTGACATGCGATCATAATGTCTCTCAAGGTCTCTGGGATCAAGAGAACAACATTTCATATTCAGTAATTCATCTCTGGCAACATCTGAATGTCGGATAGGTTTTCCGATAAATTCATTGTAAATAAGGGCCAGGAAGTTATCAACTATAGTCTGCTGCTGGAGCTGTAGTTGTTTGTTTGCACCAAGGGCTTTATACCGCTCTTTTAATCTTCCAACGAGTCTGATTAACAAGTGTTTTATCACTTCTTTGGTGATATGGTTTTCTAGATTAGCACTCATCCATGCTTTAAAAGAAAAGAGAGGATCTCACCATTCGCTGGGAGAAACATTGTCAATTGTGAATCTCTGGTATGTATCATGAACTGGTGGATCAGGAGTGTGGACGACTTATGGTGCTGAAGGATTTTCTACGGGATCTTCAACCATTGGTTCTTCTTGGGGTGGAGGTTGATTTTGTTGAGGTTGGTTTTGCTGTTGCTGTTGCTGTTGCTGAGCTGAATAAATATCTTCAAATGAGTTAAAGAGATTTGATGAATTAGCCTGGACTGGCTGTTTATCATGAAGATTAAGATTTTTCAAGAAGGAGGCTATGTGGTTGGATGGATGATTTTCAAGTATGGTGATGGGAAACATTTCCATATGGAAAGACGCTCATGTGGTAGGATCACTTTGTGAAGGGGGTTTTGGTAAAGGGGTATAATTTGTTGAGGAAAGCTGGGGATTTGTATGAGCAGTTATATGGGAGACCTATTTTGTTTTAACTTTGGGGGGTTTGCCATAATCAGGATTTAGAGGATAGCCATAACCAGAATTGAGGTACCTATCATTGAACCCATAGGTTTCCTTGGTTTAAAGGCAATACCATGGGAGATTAATGGTTAGGGTTCAGGCCATTTGGGTGATCTCTTTCATGGGGAATCAGCCCAAAGATCAATACTATCTGGGTTAGCTATACCAGTAGTAAGTGGTTGTGCATTTAGGAATCCAATAGGACTAATATCCCGTGGATATGGATAGATTTGAGAGGAGTTTTCAATGGCTCGTAAATGTGCTTCTAAAGCTTTCTTTTTTCTTTCTTCGTCAGAGAACCAGGACGTTGTTGCAGCAAAATTGGTGATGGTTGCTGCAACATGATTCGTGCGATCATTTAAAACATTGGCACGCATTTTGAGGTCGGCTATTGCAGAATTCATATCTTTGAAAGAAGCCCATTTTACTTTCAATTCTGTGGGTGGATTGGGCAATTTGTGCAAGAATTTGGTTTTGAGAGATCGCATTCTCAGCTTGCCAGTTAAGGGCTGCTTCGGTGGCAGTGACTTTTTTCTGTTCGCCATGGGATCAAGCGTAATAAGATTTTTCACTTTCCACATATGCTTTGTTCTTTGGGAAAGATTGCCAGAGTCTTCTGTAAGAGGGAATGAAGGGCTCTTAGCTTGTTCATCTTGGAACATATAGCACGATAGTGGTTTTGGATCATAATGATGAAACATGGATGGCTGCTCGACAGGCATGTTGAGGGCCTTAAGAGCTTTAACATGATATGTAGACAACCTTGGTAAAGGTTTCTGTGGAGCCGGCTTTGGCAGCGATGGTCTTGGTGGTAGTGGAGGAGAGCAGGAGTTAACTTCAGTTGGTGGCAGTGGCAGTGGTTTGTCACCATATATGACATAGGAATCAAACTTGCCAGAGGGTTCGCCAAGTAGACCAACTGAACGCGGGGTCATTAACTTCATAGCGTTCTCAAAGAAGATCATGTGAATTCTTTTTTTTTGGCTCTTTAGTTTCCATTTTTCATTTGGATCATACATTTCTTCTTCTCTTGCATCTTCACAGTCATCATAATAGCGAGAGCCTCACCATATATGATATGCACAAGTTTTTCCCTCATAATAAGACTTTCTTTCTTTAGTAAAATAAAGAATGGGCAGGTCAAACTTTAACAGGGAATTTGTAGGTAATCTTATAATGGGTTCGAACATATTTATCTTAGCGGTAAATTAGTTATTTTGGGGAGAGGGCCGTTTAGCAAAACGGATCTCAATTTGCTTGTCGGGTTATCTAAGATAAGTGGGTTCTGATGTTTAGACAGACTCTGGATGAGCTTGTTCATGAAAGAGCTCGTAAGAGGTTACCCATGAATCCGGCAACAGTTTGAGCAATTCTGGACATGTGAGCTGGTAAGGGATGTAAGCTGCAGTGGGTGCTGCGCTAGAATCAATAGTGAGCATAAGGGCATCTGTTGAAGTGGAGCCAAGGATGGAAAGATCATAGGAGTGATTTTGGATCCTATAGATCATTTGGTGGTGGATTGTGGCTGCTGAAGTTCCTTCTATCATTATATGTCTAATTACGTTCTATATCAGCTGGTTAGTGCGTTTTCGCACGTGTTATGACATTTTAATTGGATGTTATTGGAAGTATATTTTTTTCTTATTGTTTTTTAATTAAAAATTCGTTATTCTAAGGTCCTTTTGTTTATAAATTGTATAAGGCCGGTTATTAGCAATTAGTGTAGTGTGGGCATCGGTTTTTACAGACGATGGGCCCTTTGTTTTTTAATATTATTTTCTTTGTCATGGCCCAATTTAATTTAATTTAATAGGGGTTTGCCGGCCCATTATTAAATAGTTATTCAAACTTCTTCAGATATGTTCCCTAGTAATCAATCTTCTCCCTGTTCCCCATGTTCATTGTATTTCAGCTTCGCATACAATATTTTGCTTTCATTGTTTGTTTGGGGTTCTATTACGTATTCGTCGACGATGGTTTTTTTTTCATCCTGTATACAGGTATTTGACTACAAAGATATGCTCTGTTTCTTCGTCTATTACATGATTTGTAGTCATCGGGATCAACACGTTGTTCATGGCCTAGTTTCTCAAATATTGGATCCAAGTATACTCTTTACAAAATTGAGTTTTCATTGTTTTCTGGGGATGTAATATTGCTGCTTTTACAAGTAGCTTGATCCTTCTGCATAAACTAAGTAGATTCTAACAAATATGTCTGTATATGTCGTATGTTAACATATCAGACATATTAGAATATCCATAGTTGCTATTCAATATGTCTGTACAAGTCCGTGATAGTTGACACTTTTCAAATTTGAATATTTGTTTGTTATCATTATCGTTAAAACTAAATCAACCCAGATTCAAATTTCCGTTAATTTAGATTTTTTATAAAATATTTTTTTTGATAAATATGTTTTTTTAACTTCTTATTTGTAATTATCGTTTTTATTTAGAATAAGGGCATTGTTGAAAATTTGTTTATTTTTTATTTTTTAATAATTTTTAATAATTTTGTCTTTTATTACAAAACTTGTTCTTTAAACTAATTCTAAAAATAGATCGTCTTTGGTTAGAAAGAGAGTAAGAAATTTGTCCTTTAAAAACAAAGCGTCAAGATTAATTATGGTGATCAATGAACGTAAACCTGTAGGAGGTACTTGACTAATATCACCTGGTTAGTTTGGTTTCCTTCCAAAAGTCTTTTGAAGAATTGAAGGCAATTTCCCATTATTACAAAGGAGACTTAGAGCACCAAAGAGATAATTATAATTAATGAAAGAGAATTGGTCTGAGTGAAGGAAAGAGAAAGGAATGTACACAACTTCGTTTTTATAGTTTGGGATATTGTGAATAAGAAATTTATTGAGATGGTGATTAATGAAACAAACAAACATCTTAAATTATTAGGTTGGGCACAATGATATAACACAATGAGATGCGGTGTCAGAATTTTCTGATTGGTGTTATAAAATTCAATGAAACAAGATTTTTATTTATTGTTCTAAGAACAAAATTAAAATTTAGAATTTTACCAAGAGCACGTACAAATGTGTGCCCACAATTAGGATCATTACAATTATATTACAGATTAATAAAGTTAAAACTGTTAGGCAGCGGACCACCAATGTAAATCATACTTTGCAACACATATAACATGATATGTGATATGAATTGAAGTACAAAATAACTACCATAAAATTGGTGAATAAAATACAAAAATATATGCAATTGCATAATTAGAACAAAGACAAAATTCTACCGAGCCTCATAATCCAGGCTTCCACGCGGCCAACCTTTTTTAGAACCCAAAAAACATTCCACCCAGTCACCACCATTATTACCCTGCATAGACCTTACGAATTAGAAAGACATAGCCAACTAATTATATATGAATTGAAACAAAGTATAAAACTAGCTAATTATAAGGTATCGTAAATATGAAATTTTCCCATTTTGCCTAAGAGCTGCAGGTCCAGAAGCGTGGAGTTCAAACCGTGAACAAAAAATTGCATATATAGATGCACACACACGAGAGTCGCGTGAATGTAACTACACTGAGAAGAACAAGGCAACCTATAAGGCATATAATTAAGTTGATAACACTAAAACTTAAACTGCCGAAGTCTATAAAAAGCCACTTGACATAGCAAAAAAAGAGATTTTTGATATCTCTATCATGCGCGTCTAAACTTGGCATTGATTTTTTTATCAAATAGGTCCAGGAGTTGCCCCAAACACTTCAGTAGGTCATGCTATATAATTACTTATTGGTATATTTGGCTAAAACCACTAATGAAGTGTTCAAGGGAACTCTAGGAAACATCTGATCAGTAATGGATATGTTCTTCAATCCTACAATTAAGTCTAAGCCATGCTGTATTGACTTTGGTTTATTGCCACGCGTTATACCTTGTGTATGCGACATTTTTGGATTAGTAAGGAGCACAATGCTAATTATTTATATTGTGTTGGTCTCCATCGAATTTAGTTTTAGCTAGTGTAAAGCAGAGGAGTTTAATTAGAAGAAGCTAACTGAACCTAGTCGGAATATTGGGTTAGATGAAACAGTAATGTATGTGCTGTCTATCTCTGCTAATTATGGCCTCTCGTTTTCTGCTTTCCTCGTAAAGACAAAGCTAGCTAGCTACATATGTTGGATTAATTTTATATTAATACAATTAGAGACTACACATGTATATAATTAATGTGTGTTATCATTTATAAGCCTAAACTCAAGTGATCTAAATTAAGGTTTTAAGTAGGCTTCGGGGTATATTTGTCATGGAATTAATGTTTAGATGCTCGCGTTTGTTTAATTTATGCGAATATTAACCAATCCAAAGAGGGGTTCATATTTGGCCGAATTTCATACACACTTGTGATGGTAAATATGTGACAATTATCAAGGTAAATTAATGTGAATAATAAATCAATCCAAAGATAGATTTGTTATTTGACATAACTTATTGTCAATATTTGATCATTACAACAAGAGTACCACTTACAATTAATATCATTATCTAAAGATTTTGTATTAATGTTGTGCTCGGTATCTTGAGATGTTATCATAAAATTAATCAATTTAAAGACTGTTTATTTTCGATTCGGTTTTAAGAACGGAAAAGAGAATATGTTAATTGTTCTTGACTGTATAGACATAAACTTGGCATTGAGACTGCCGGTAGACTTGTCTAACAGAAATTTCAAATCCAATTACAGTTTTGCATCAGAATGGATAAAGAACATATCTATACTTTTTATATCTCCTCACTATGGTAGTTTTGGTATTTTCCAGAATATATAGAAAGGAAAGTCTGGATCGTCCAGTTATCTTAAAATCGATGAATTGAAACAATATGTTGCCAAAGTAACCTCTATTGTTAGATTTATTTATTTTGACAAAATTGGATGTGTATGCTTATTATTCATGCGGATACTGACCGGCCCAAAGGAAGGGAATTATTTGGCCGAATAATTAGCATACTTGCAGTAATAAATATGAGATGTCTATTAGGTTTTTCATGTGAATAATAACTGGCCCAAAAGAAGGTTATTATTTGACAGGATTTGACTTCTATATTTGATTACTGCATGAAGATGGCCACTTACAAATTGATATTTTTTGACCAAAGCCATTAATATCAATGTTGTGTTAGGCATCTTGAGAGGGACCCCGTTCTTGCTTATTGGATTAAAGGTTATGCGTACAGCAAATGTTATAAATATTTGCTTGTATATATGCATAATAATTGTGAGCATGTTGAATTGATATTTAGTTTTTAGTTCTGCTTTATTTCTGCCAACATCGTTATAGATTTTGAAAATTCTTGAGGATATTGAGTTTGGGGGCCGGGAAGATAAGGTTTAAAATGTTGTCTTTAAGAAAGTTTTAAATAATTAAGAAAATCAAGGAAATCTAGAAGTTCAAGACAACAATAAAGAAGCTTCTCAATAAAGATTAACAATTTCAGAAAAGTCAAACTCAATTACCTCAAGACAAAATATCGTCCAGGAAACTCATATACATAGGCGTATATTAAGATGTTATTTCTCAATGGAAACATTGAAGAAACGACATATACAGTGCAACTGCAAAGTTTAGTATCAAGGAGATACAAAATATACAGTTTGCAGATCAAGAAATCCATCTATGTGTCCAAGCAAGTTGCTTGTGATTGGTACTACAGATTCTATCAATTTATCACCTCATACGGTTTCGAGGCTAAAGTGATGGATACTAGTATATACCATAAGATCAGTAGGAGTAAATTGACATTTCTGGGGACTATGTAGATATTATTCTACTTGTTGATAATGATATAGGTTTATCATATGAAATCAAGAAATTTCATATAAAGAATTTTAAGTTGAAAAATCTCAAGGATGTACTCATTTGCAAAAATACTTAAGTCTTAAGTTATCGTTTGGTTATTGTGAAAGAGTTATATTGGGGAAAATATCCTGTCAGATTTTCTGGCATACAAGTCTAAATTCCAGGGATACTTCTATTGTTAAAGGAGACAAATTATGTATAAAGCTTCCATAAGCATTGGCTATTGGAAATATTATTCATGGTTAAGTTTTAACACATTTGGTTTTAGCATATGAGTAAGGGATGTTTGGTATATGTTTTTATGGAATGAACTAATAAAGGCAGCAATCAAGATTTTACAGTATTATAAAGATTACATGCTCATATTTTGAAATCAGATCAGTTTGAGATCATTTGGTATTCTGATTATGTATTAAGGTTATGATTGTCACAAGGGCTGCATAAGGTATTAAAGAATCATTAAAGTTTAATTGTGACATAGAGGTCTTCTTATTATTAAGAAGATAAGTTCAGAGTTGACAAGTATGAATAGAGCATATAAGGACAGCTCCACTAAAATACAAATCTACTCATTAAAGGCTAGATACCCGGGGCCATTACGGTCAACTTGGTCATGGGGTATTGTTTACTTGATAGTGTGACAGTTTAGTGGGAGTTTGTGGTTAATTGCTTCTATTTAAGTATACCTGTAATTTTTCGATCGAATAAAGGATTTGGTTTTGACTCTGAATGTTTGCTTTCCATTATGATAATGACATTAAGGGAAAAGTTTAAGGACTGATCTCAATCAAGTAAAGTAGGACCAGTTGGAAATAGGCATGTGTAGATCACATTACATGTAATTTTCATGCTACGCACCATGATTGATCTATGTCATTTGGCTATGTTGGTGTATGTGACCATTGATAGGTCGAGTTACGATTAATGTAACAAAGACCGCTTTGATCCTATGTCAGTATAGTTGATGGACGAGATTGTTCAGATACCCTCAAGTCATGATAACAAGTTTTGGAGCTCACTAAGGTTAAACACATTTATCAGAAGGATACATATGTGGTCCAGTGGGAGATTGTTGGATTAATTTTATATTAATACAATTAGGGACTACACATGTATATAATTAATGTGTGTTATCATTTATAAGCCTAAACTCAATTGATCTAAATTAAGGTTTTAAGTAGGCTTCGGGGTATATTTGTCATGGAATTAATGTGTAGATACCTATGGCCAATCTCTAATTCTATGAGGGGCGGAATTAGAAATAGTGGAAGTTGGCAACCGCCGTCAACCGCCACCAACCGCCATATATATATATTAGGTTATGGTCCCCAATCTCTCCCTAATTCATTTTTTCTCACATCCTCTCAAGAGAGAACTTAAGAACAAAGAGGGAAAGGGATTGGAAGACGAACCCAAGAACCGCTCTTCCACTCAATATTTATCAATGGATTCCGGTACGCTTCCGTTATGATCTTTCTACTTCTCTTTGTTTCAACATGGGATTTCAAAAAAACATAATTTAAGATTCGGTAATGGTAATTATGTTCTAACAACATACTCTCTTAGTAACTTTTTGCCAAGTTGATGGCGATGGAAGTGGCACTTACTAGGGGAAGAAAAAATACTGTAGAATCTTGGAGAGAGATTTCATGCCTTCTCACCCGATACACAATTCCGACCAGGTTCATTGTCCCACCCACTTTAATTTCTTGCGGAGTAATTTTGTGAAAGTAACCTAAGGAAAGAATGTAAGAAGTACTGTTGATCTTTAAATTGTGATGGTTTGTTTGAGACGTCTAAAGAAAGAAATTAACTCTTCACGAGGCGCGCGAGAGAACCTAGTGCTGATTATAGGTTTCATTTCCTGGTCTAGGCCAATTTGAAGAAGTCCATAAGCCAAATGCACTTTTGCATCTATACAATATTCCTTTTTTGTGAAAAGCATTTTGCATCTCTGTGGAAATGGTTGAAAAGGAAAGACCTTGGAGATGAAAGATTACGGAATATATGCATGACCACTTGCTCCTTGTCATTCTGCATTCATCATTCTATACGCAATTCGGACTAGGTTCAAGATAAAATTATAAATAGAGTTGAAAAATGATTAATTTAGAAAGTATTCATGTGTCACTGATGGCTCTTGGATTCCTCTGTTCTGTATATTCATTATGGTGGTAGGGTACTAAACATGGATGTAGCTAGGATTTAATGTGAGTGGGGGCAATAAAATAATAAAGGAAAAAAATATTGAAGGCAACAAACATATGTATTTAGAGATTTGATTTGCATGTTATCTAATAATTTCTTTCTATGTATATAATATTATTTTCTTTCATTTGTCATTGTCGAATACTCGATAAAAATTTACAAGTGAAAATATAGATGATCTATGAAAAATAAACATGATTCTTCATTGGAAGAATATGAAATGGTGTGAAATATACTTCACAGTTTTTCAAAATTGAAAGGAACTAAGGAATGAAACATTTTCATAGAAATATCATCCCTTAGTTGAAAATACCGGTACTTTAATTTATTTACTGGTAGTTTAATTTTCGGCAAATTAGATTTAGAGACGTCTTTTGCCACTCAGACAATGAGAACTTTTTGCATATCCAAACTATAAATTAAGAAACATCTCGGACGTTCGTGAGGGTCTACCGCCACTCAGACAACCCATTAATTTGTAGGAAAGTTTTGTTAAATGTTAAAGTTACCTATTTTTAAGGGTGTAACTATTGCCACTATTTAGAAATATTTAGGCGCTCCAAAACAACTTTCAAGACATAAAAACATCACAAAAAAAGTAAAATTAAAAAGTGTCCCTAAAATATTTTTAAAATGCCAAAAGCCGAAAGTTTTTTTTTTTTAATTGCAATTTTTATCTACACTTTTCTTCCTAAATAACTTCTTTATACTATATATATATACATGCATACTAAATTAATTCTTAAATTTAGTAACCGTGGTCACTTTCGGTTACATACGTATTTTACACTATTGTGTTGATCACATGTCTATTTGTTGAAAATGGAAATCTCTCTTGGAAAAATTGAACGAAATTTAGCACTGAGATGATGTAGGCATTACATAAGTCCCGTTGATTTATTACTCTTAAATATCTATAAAGACATAAATATATAGCATTTATATACATTTTTCACTACCTTTTACGTTTTACTTCTATTTTAATAATAGAAATTAAATCTAAATTATTGCTAACAGTTTAATAGAAACCTACATTATTGTGACTCATCTTTTGAATTTGGCAATGGGCCTCTTCTCCTTCCACACATTTCGTAGCTTTATTCTGTAAAATACGTTTAGGATGAGTGCAAATTTTTCTTCCATGCAACTTTGTGAAGCGGATGTTAAGCAGGTCCAATCGTCGAGATTGTTCGAATTGATCAATCAATATTTTTGAGTTATTATCCCAAAAAAAATAAAATTCTTTAGTTAGATTTGCAATTTTTTTTTTATATTTAGTGATTTTTCTTGCCTTTTTGTTTGTATGTTAATTGTGAGGGTTTTAATTATAAATTTGAAGAAATTTCAAATGTCATTTGGCGGAAGCTATGAGCAAGCGATCAATTATATATGTTCCCAAGATATAACCTAGCAGACTGGTTATATGTAATACTCAAAGAAGGGGACCCCAATCTAGACGAGAGAGAACATTGATCCACATAAATGAAGATAAGAGGCGGGGACTTAATTCGGGTTGAATGGTTGATGATATTTTTATCTATGAAATTGTCTTTTTAACATATTAGATGTATGCGGGCACACATCTAATGACTATGCATGTGTAAAATTAACATAAAATTATTATTGATGCAATAGTTAAAAAGTATGTTTTTAAGTTTGAAGCAGTGCATTCGAGTTTTAACTGCATATATTTTGCTCAAAATAGAAGTAATGGAGGTAAAACAAGAAAACTAATCGGATAATCGTTGGCATTTTATAATACTACTAGATTTTAATTTGCACATACGCGATGCGTAAACAATGCAAATATAAGAAGTGATTTAAAGTTTTTTTTCAAAAAAA
The DNA here is from genome assembly GCA_021464415.1 of Lonicera japonica. NCBI lineage: Eukaryota > Viridiplantae > Streptophyta > Magnoliopsida > Dipsacales > Caprifoliaceae > Lonicera > Lonicera japonica. The sequence continues at coordinate 29,655,328 of CM038465.1, read as the reverse complement.
GATTATTTAACTTCCACCACTGTCAACCAAACAACCGCAAAATGTCTTATTTGCATGGATCACTCTTACATTGTAAACAATATGCATTGTATTGAGTTTTCAACGAAGGAACGAAACACATTCATTGTCTTATACATGTACAAAAATTATTAGTTACATATGCATGAAATAATTGTGTATCGCAAGTGGACCTTAGTCCCAACTTTTTTTCTTCTTTGAAATAGGGCATTCTATATGGGAGAATTATCTCTAGAAGTACTACCAGCAGGACAATTCTGCACATTCCGAGGGAACTTCCTAAAGCTAGATGTCCAAACAGGAGCAATTTTATGGCGAACTTATACATTACCAGATAACGGTGGCCAATTGGAAGTTTACGCAGGTGCAGCTATGTGGGGAAGTAGCCCCACCATTGATATTATTAGGAATCTCGTTTTTGTTGCAACTTGAAATCTTTACATCTACCTCAGGTCCAGCAGTGTCAAGACAAGCAAAATAATCAAACCAAATGGACCAGTCCAGATCAGTGCATTGGATCAGATATTCATTTCAATTTGATTTTGGCATTTGATATGAGTTCTGGGAGGATCAGATGGTCTAGGCAGCTGAGAGGATACGGCATTTTCTATTTTGTGTTTTTAGATTCTAATAACAAGGTTTGTCCCACTGGACCTACCTTGGACGTGGATTTCGCAAAGTTTCCGATGCTGCTGAAAATTATTTCATATGGAAGGCTGTGTGATGTGGCGGTTGCAGTGCAGAAGAGCGGCTTTGTTTGGGCTCTAGACTGCGACAATGGTGACAAAGTTTGGTTTAACGTAAAAGGCTATGGTCTGTTTTTCATTTTTTCAATCCTGAATATTGAATACTGAAGTTTGAATGCTTAATTCAAAACCTAACCTCTATAAGTTTGATTGTATTTAACTATGAATGCTGAATACATGACATTTTATAGTTGTACCCTTTTCCTTATGATATACATCAGTACCTAATGAATGAAAAGAATAGAGATACCACTGGAATATAATTTCACTAAAATTAAATGTACGATCAACACAAAAGATGTCTTAATTAATAGGCTTCCATTCAGCATTTAGAGGCAAACACCACCTTAGTTTGTAATGTTCTTTTTGCATCATAAAGGAAATCACAAATTAGTTTGATCAAACTCCTATTTTTTGGTATGAACAGGCAATAATTCTTTTACGTTTCTTGTAGTTGGCAGGACAAGGAGGAAAGGAGGGAGGAGGGATATGGAGTGCAGCCTCAGACAGGATAAATGTCTACAAAAATATACCAACACTGAAAGAGTTCGCTTCCCCCTTGCACCGTCTTCCAAAACAACAGTTGGAGCATGGGTGGCTCTTGATACAAATTCTGGGGAGATTGTTTGGTCCACAGCAAATCCTAGTGAGGACACCTCACTGGGGCCTGTTTCAGTAGTCAATGGAGTTCTTTTTGTGGGTTCTGTGGGTTCGAATGGCCCCCTCTATGCAATGGACGCCAATAATGGGGCTATTTTGTGGATGAACAACATGGGGCTACTATTTATGTGGGAGTACCAGCAAGTTACAGATGCATTTACCATGGAAATGGATATACAGCAGGTCTAGCAAAATTTCACCTAACTTGGACTGGAGGAAATTCACTCTTGGCCTTCTGTGTTATATGAAGTTGGGAAAGAAGATAAAAATGATTAATGTTTTTCATTTCAATAAAGGGACTGTAAGTAAGTAAATAGATATTAATTTCTTTGTATGTCGGATTGATAGACAAAGAAGGTAACACAAAATACATCATCTCCCAAGTAACTTTATGTCTTAAACTTCAAAATAATAAAAGTAAGAAACAAGCTTACAGTCTTATCAACTGGGAGATTGATAAGATGGTCATCAATCCCTTCATGAATAATTACCCGTACCAAATGAGCCTGGGAGTTCCCCCAAACACTTCAGTAGAGAGTTAGAAATTCTGTATATATGCAAGTGAAGACATATACATAGATTAATCCCCAATGAAGTGGTCAAGGGAACTCTGGGGGACACCTGATCATCATCCATATATTTCATCTTTCTAGCTTTCTTAATCTTTTCTATTTTATTTAGTGAAGTTATATTTGGCTTCGCCCGATTACTTATAATGTATGCTCCATCTGGGCTGTAAATGTTAGCACAAAAAAATCTATTTGAGAGAGTATAAATCCTTTGGCAATGAACCTAGTCTTGAATATGGGTTAAATGAAAGGCACATGTTTATTTTGTTGTGAAAGGTAGAGAATATTAACTTGTGAGATGGGTGGCCATATGCTCTGCCAACTTTTGTTGCTATATCTTCTTAAAAGCCTTTCATTTTCAGTTGTTCTTTTCACATAATCTTAACCAGAAACTGGTATATTCCTCATTGCAAATTCAAAAAGGGCTTTTTGTAAAATACCAATGCTAGAATGGAATTTTTTCTCCAAGTTGATTAAGGATGGTTGAAGGATCTTTTGTAACCATGAAAAAGATACGTCTAAGATATGAAGAAGATAAAAGTATCTACAACCACTTGCTACAATGTCATTCATAATGTATTATTCATTTGATACACAATTTTGACTAGATTCAAGATGAAAAAATAAAGAGATGTTGGAATATGAAATTGTTATGTACTGAGCACCACGACTCTTCCTTTAGTTTGTTCTCTATATATATGTATGCATATTCACCATAGCCCATTGTACAAATAGTAGGTTTGCTGTCTTTTAAATTAACATGCAGCAAAAAATTAAGATGATGAAAATGGAGCGTCAAGTGCCCCCTGGAGTTTCCCTGATCACTTCATTGGAACTCTCTGGACACCATTTATATATATATATATAGAGAGAGAGAGAGAGTCTACTGAAGTGTTTGGGGGAACTCCGGGTGCCACCTGGCAGTGATTATGGTGTTCTCTTCTTCAGGTAAATTAAATCCTTCACAGTTTGTAGCATTAGCCAGCCTAGTATTTATATATATGCTGCAATGGACCAGTTTCAGCTAGCTTTGCTGTTTGTTACTGAAATTATTTTTTTGAAAAAATTACAGCATACTTGCCTGCAGGGCCTCCAAATTAGTTTGACTCACAGGTCAAGGGTTCGACCCTTCCCATCCCTGGCACAAGAATATGCTAGATTCGGATTGGTTAAGTTTGCAGTTATATTCCCCTTTCGTTTTTTTCTTTTTTTTTCCGGTTGAACAAGTCCACTCTTTTTAAGCCGATCAGGTGGAATTTTTATTCTTTAGCCATTAATACAAAAGTAGACTAAATGGAAAAGCTTAGGCCATCCTTTACGTTAATTGCCAAACACATTCATAGGACTGCCTAAAAATGGCATTGGAGTTTTTACTTCTGCATAGCTAGCTAGTAGCAGTTGGGCCCAATGACTTATAGTGAGTGATCGTCCAACACTTCTAAGACTCAAAGCTCCACAACCATGAGCCTAATATAAAATGCAATTTAGCCAATCGATATGTTAGAGAAATATTTCATTGAGTAATATACTTCATAAACTTGAAAGTTGATGCATGGAAACAACTAGGGTGGACGAAGAATTAGACAGTGCCCCCTTCTAATACAGTGAATGTGCTGAAACAAACAATAGTACTTTTATAATCAATTATAAAAAGTCATAGTAGTCTTTTTATCCTTCTCTGCTTATTTTTAGTTATGGACAATGCAGTTGCAGAAGTAAGTACTTAATAGTTAGTTTGTTAATAATACGGCTAATTGATATGTACTTTAAGCTTCAGTTCACCTATTTATTACTTGAAAGAATTCGATTGCTTTCCCGTGGTATAATCATGAAGGAGAAATAATAACTAACAGGAGGTGTATACATAGATGCCAGTGGAGAATTGCAAATAAACTCGTTAAAAATATGAAATTTGAAGTTAAAATGGAATTTCTTTGCCGGGAAAAGACATATCTGCAACCCCCAGCTATAGCCAATGGAGTAGGACTCTTGCCTCCTGGATTCCTATGTTATGTATATTCTCCATTCCCACCATTCTATAAAATAGTAGGTCTGTTGTGTGGTTGCGTACCAAATTCTTAATTTTACTAACCATGGTCAGTTACAGTTGAACGCATATTTTATTCCTGGAAAAATTGAACAAAATTTGGCCCTAAGATGTTGTACGTAGGCATTACATAAGTCACGTTGATCCATGGAACACAGATATATGCATTATATGTAATGATCAATGAAGTGGCATCAATGGCAAATCTTGCATACTGAACTAGTCTTTAATTTCTACATGTCCACCATGCAAATATCTCAAAAGAAAATGTTGAAAAGTGGGGGTTATGGTCCAAAGAGGACCCCAATCTAGACGAGATATCGAGAACATTAATTGATCGACACAAATCAAGATAAGAGGCGGGACTTAATCGGTGTGGGTTTTAAAATTTAGAAAAAAAAATATTTTTTTATTTTTGGGCGAACGAGGGAAAAATACAAGCATAAATTTGTTTTGACAAAAAAGTAATTAACACAAAACATGCTCAAAACAAGCTAACCGACGAAGACCCACAATTATTACATGTTGTTTTCTATCACTTTTATTTTGGTAAAACCCATTGTATGCAAGAATAAAATTTGTATTTATATGTTTATGTCCAAAATGTTATAAATTTTACCGATAGCAAAAAATTTGAAGGGGCCAATAAAGGGGTAATACACAAATTCTCAAAAATTTAGGGGGGTAGTACTCAAACTTTCAAAAATCTGGAGCCCCCATTGCCTGCCCTGCTGGACTTGATTCGGGTAGAAAATTTTATATAAAATACAGATATTTTTTTATAGGTATTTAGTAATGCATTTAATAATACACTAGAGTTTGTGCACACATAATACGTGTGCGGTTAAGTTATAATTAATTTTTTCAAAAATTGTTTAAAAACTAATATGTAGCATGGTGATTACGAGTCCAAGTACACCCATTGGTTACGGGATTGCCTTTTGGCTTTACATAATATGTAATATATATATATATATATAATATAATAGTAGATATACTTATTGATAAAAATTAAATTATAGAACAAAAATGCATGTATTTTAAAGTAGGGGCTACCGGAAATGCCTTACGTTTTATATAATATATATATATAATAGTAGATATACTTATTGTTAAAAAATAAATTATAAAATAAAAATAGAAAATAATAATAAAGGGCATTACATAAATGGTGGTTAAAATAAGGACATATGTCTAAAATCATTAATTTAAAGGTCAAATTTTTAATCAATGACAAAATATTTTTTTATTATTTCAATTAATTAAGTTGAATTCCAATACTTGATTCAAGGATCATTTGATATTGCATATAGATCGAACGAAATACTTTTGAAAACCCCTATAAGAAGAAAGGGATTTTACCTTTGTAGATCATGTAGATGATTCATACGAGGAGATTAGCGTTTGATAGCATCAAATTGCGATTTGGTCAACTTTTTTCAAATCCCGCTAGGTTGCTAAAATCATTCGTTTTCACCAAAGAAACGACTTCTGATCATCCTAATTTTCCGTGATAGATAAAAACTTTGCGTTTTGAACAACATGTCCATAAATCAGCACGATCTAATGATGAGGTCAAAAGTTACGATTGATTTACAACTGAAATACCAAAAACCTCAAGATCTTTTATCGTATTACTTTCACCATCAAATCTTGACACTGAGTGTGGGCTGCGGTCTCAACATTTTTTTCTCCTCTTCTCTCAATAGAACAAACCCTAATTCATGATAATTTTAGTTGCCATGAGAAGAGTCAAGGCTGGCATATATAAGGTTACGGTAGGGACCCTAAGGAGAAATAAGGGTTTGGGCTTCCTATGGAAAGCTGGTATCCTAATTTGATTATAATTTATTTCTTCCATAAATTATAATTCCTACCACTAAAGAATTATAGCTGCACTCCCATCCTTATCTCAAAATTATATTTTGAATTCTTTATTATTAAATACTTATTATTCTCTCTGCATTAAGATAGCAAATAACTATCGTTTAAATTAAATTACTGAAAATTATATTTAAATGGCTTCTTGATCCTTAAGCCTACCACTTAACTTATTTGATATATCGGATTAACATAATTTACCAGCATGGTTTAACATGATCAAAACTTATAAGCTTCTCCACGGGTTATCATCAATGCTTATATCAGGACGTGGAATCTATCAATAATTAATATTCTTCATACATATAGTGTCGTTGTTATCCAATTCACAGAGCTTATTGATCCATAAAGGAATCTTACTCTTAATGAGTCAAAATAACAAATACTACATATATATGTCTATTAATTATTTCAAAATTAAAAGCACAGGTAATCATAATAACCATGAAATATTAAATTGTTTTATATAATCAGTATAAAAATAATTAACCTAAACTGGTCATGTTTAATGCATACAAAGTGTACTAATACAACGAGTTGAAATTGTCTCGTTTTTCGTAGTCAAGATAAACTACTAAAACTTGTACTACAATCCTACTGATAGGTGTCCAATTTCATCAAAGATTGTGAACCAATAAAATTATATTCCATACAAAAACTAATGATATGACCATCTGTGTGTAAGCTAAACTATACACATCATATCATATACTATCACACCAATTCAAACACATATCACAAGAAAATCAAATAAGAAGATAAATGTCGAACACTGGCAGTTGCGGCACACCCGATGGTAGGAGTCCAAATAATGGTCATTCATGCAGCCATTCCCTAAGTGAAGCCAATAGTATCTTGAAATTCACCTTCGATGACTTTTTACCCAAGCGATCACCATCATTTCAATGGAGATCATCTGGCACTAGTACAATATTGAAGCATGCAAAAGGAACATCAAAGTCATTTAATGGTGGTACTCGGTCATTCGATAGGGGTGAAATCTTTTCTAATGTCGGTGTAAGTTTTAATCTTTGCCAATCTAATGAGGTAACAAAAGATAATGAGGCAAACAATAATGATTGGAAAAGGGATTCACTTTATAAACCCAATGACCTCCCAGTAGCCAATCTATGATGTGCTGCAAAAAGAGGTTATTGCCCTGAGGAACGCTGGACATCAAAATGATCAAAGTCTTAAAGGTAAGCATGATGCTATCGAGATTGATTTCTTTTTGCCTTAATGTTACAATTCTCTTAACATATGATCTTGTTTGTTTGAGTATTTGGTTTCAATTTTTGTTCTTCAGATGAACTGGCAAGGCTTGCAAAGGGCTAAGTAGGCTGTAGCATAGGTCACATTTTCATTTATATAACCACTAGTAGGCTTAATTTTAGTTCTATTTTATTGTCCAACACCAAATCTTTTACTTTCTTTTCTTTTGAAACTCCCAATTTACTCCTTTATATAATTATATGTTTCACCTATATATTTATCGTAATATTCCAATTATTACATCATTCTCACTAATATCAAATTAGTAAGAATATGGGTTGGAATATATTTCTTTTTATTTAAAATTATTTCTAATTCTCAATTAAGATCATTCGCAAATTAACAATTGTTATTGTTCTCATTTTAAGGAAAGATTAAATTAAGGGAAATTGGGCTCTCAAGTATTAAACAGAGGTGAGGTGCCAATTTTTTTATTTTTTTTTTGCCAATTTAGTTGCACCCACGATATGTTACTATCATGAGATATATCACATAATATTTAAGATGTTTCAAAAGAAGAAAGTATTCTTTTATTCGGTTTGAAGGCAGATAGTAAGATTAAAATCAAAAGACCAAGTTTTAAAAAATTGTATTGCTTTGGTTACTAATTTATGGGGGCGTTAAGGCAAAATCATTTTTTGGTTTTTAAATAACAACTTACATAATTTTAGTTAATAAATAAATAAAATAGTTAATTTTCTTGCCTGGTCTTAGATTAAGAGTTCTTGTTAATAAAATTTATAAAAACATATGAACTTTAATGTAACTTATTGCTAAAACTAATTATAAAATTGAAAAAAAAAATGTAACTTAAAATGTCTACTAAAAAATTGAAAATATGTGACTTAATATGTTTGATAAAAAATTAAAAAGATGCTCTTAATATGTATGCCATAAAATTAATTAGAAGAATGTAACTTAATATATCTATTTGTTATTATGAGAGAATTGTGGTTTAGACATATTTCTAACTTTAATCTCGTATTATGTTTGGTTAGTTTTAGACATTTACATCATTTGATAATATTTTTTTAATAATTCTCGTGTTTGTCTTATTGTTTGAATTTTTTGTGATATGTGTTTGAATTAGTTTGAATTTATTTTCATTTATTTAATTCCGAATTTAATTGTGTATTTATTTTCGTGTATTATCTTTAAGAATGGTAGTATTGTAATTGAACTTAACTAATTGAAATAATATAATTATTAATATTTTTTCCTTAATTAAAAAGTTGTCATCTAAACTAACTAATTTAAACAAATGTCATTTAATAAAAAAGAGAATATGACATTTATCCTTTAAAAAACCAAATAAAATTTCAATTGTTTTAAAGCAGGGGCGGAACTAGACCCTAGTGGGCTCTAGCCTCCCCCATAATTTAAAAAAACCACTAACTGTATATTTTAATCTTAACAAACGCACTCTTAAAAGTTTTAAACTTTGAATAGCCAAAGGAGAAGAAAAAATGGCCCATAACTGAAGGGCGGTGTTATTTACACCCCCCATATTTGTTACAAGTATCATCTTTGTCACGAACACCCCCTATAGTAAATTTATCATTACTAATTGCCCCTCTAAGGCTTGCATAATGAGAGATGAGTGCAATTACATACACTTGGCCCAAACGACGAAAGTATGTTCGTAAAAATTTGCCTAAGATTAGACAATGAAGTGTTGGAGTGTTTTTCAAATAAGGTTTGTCTAATAAAAGGTGTGTGCACTCACATAAACTCAGCTCAAATAGGCTTAAATAGGGAGAGTGTGTTACTAAGTACTTGCCTAACATTAAGCAATGGAATGGGTTTTTACGATAAATAAGAGGGTTATTAAAATGTATTTTTAGTTAAATTATAGAAACGGTATTTGTAACACATTTGAGGATGTATATAACACCGACTTAATTGAAAAAGTAATTGTAAATTGTGTAAAACCCCTGACTCTTTGAATTGTTAAGCTTTTTACTTAAAAGCCTTAAATCTCCATCTCTTTCTAAAGTCTAAACTTACTTTTACTCTTTATTTTATATATTAAATTTATATTTTGTATTTTGTGATTCGTGAAGCTTTTGGCATTACACACTTGATTGATAAAAGATTTGTGTACAGCGTATTAGTTATAAGTTAGGTATTTCTATTTAAAATTGATATAAGTTAAGTTAGTGCTATATGTGAATGTTCAATTAATGATTTTGTAAAGTTTTATCATTAATTATATTTCAAATAAATCATTATGTGTGAATATTAATTTTTGCAATTTTTATCAAATATTAAGAAATTGTAAAAGACACCCTAGAAGTAACAATTATGGCGTCACATTCGTATTTCCATCCCTATTTTTTTTTTGGTACGCCATTTGGCCTCTATTCTTTATATTGCATCTGCTTCCAAATTTTAAGTTATTGTATGTTTGGCTTCTATTTTAGATGGTTTCCATCCCTTGACTTGTTTAACTGTTATTTGCCTTTTCAATTTTTCAAAGTCCCAAGAATACTTTGTGCTAATAATATATAACAAGTGTTTTACTGAGAGTCGGCCTTGGGGAAGGCAGATAAGTTTTTTGTCTAGGGCCTAAAAATTAAGAAGGTACTAAAATTTTATTTGTTTCAAAGTTCAAACGACATGGAGGTAAATAACCTCTTCAATCTCTTCTCATACTATTAGAGAAAATTAGAGGAGTACCAATATTTTTTCTTTTATTCATACTTATTTCAAAGCAATAAGAGAATTAGGGATTTAACTGTAGTGTTTCTTTGTGCCATAGTACATTTTTATCATTGAAATAAAAATATTTTTTTTCTTAATATAAAAAATAATATACATTTTTTAAAATTTTTCCTAGTGCCTAAAAATTATCAACACCGCCTTTGTATCTACTTACAATGCATATATGTATATCATATGCATGCACATATGCATAGACAATTAATCGCAATAAGAAATATGTTCAATTAATCGTTAAATCAGGTAAACGTGCACAATAAATTTAATTTTTGTTCATAAATCTATTCACCACATTGATTTAATATATCAACGAACTAGACTGTAACGGTGTTATACTAATAATAAAATTGAAGGAAAAATACGTGTAAAATATATAAAATGTACCCCTATAATTTAAGGAACAAATTTTTTTGAAACCTTGAATTTGGAAGAAGAACAAGACAGGGTATTATTAGGATTTTGACCAAAATAAATTGAGAACTAACAGTCAAACGGTTCAAGGATGGAATCCATCCAAAATGGGGGTCGAACATACAATAACATAAACTTCGGACAATTGGACTCCAAGATTAATTAGTTTCACAATAATAGATGGGGGCAAAAGGTTAAATAACTCAATTTTGTTTTAGCCACATCATCTGTTAAGGTAATTACCGATGATTATGACGATTACATTTTGAAGAACATTTTCTTTAAAAAATGAAATTCATGTAACATTTATATTCTATCATAAACTGGTGCTTGTTTGGCCAGTACTTAAACATTATGCTTTATAAATGCAGTTACGTCAATCAAAGCTCCATCTGGGTTCTAAATGTTGGCACCAGAAAAATCCATTTTCTTGGCAATGAACCTAGTCTTGAATATGGGTTATATGAACGGGCGCACATTGATTTTGTTCTGGAAGGCAGAGAATATTAATTAGTGAGATGGGTGGCCATATGCCCTTCCACCTTTTTTGCTCTATCTTTTTATTTCTTATCACTTATCTTCCAAATCAACTATCTCCTCTCCATTGGTCTACCAGTGTTGGCTGGTCATTTTCCAGTTAGTTCATTTTGGTTGGCAAATTATAATAGTTGATTCATGGTTGGCCAGTATGTGAATACATCTTGATCTGCTAGTTAATCCCTCATTTGTAATGAAAATGGGCCCATGGACTTTGATTATGGGCCGACCACAACAGTGAAAATCAAAGGCAGGCATGCCTTGACCAAAAGCCCATATTTAATGTATTTTTTACTTTCCACAAAAGTTAAATGAAAATCAACATGGGAATTCCACGTGATCTCATATCCAAAAACCTATATGAAAATAAAGGAATTGACCAACTAAAAGTTGGAGATGATTGCTTTCGGACACTTTAAATTAAAAAAAAAACGATTGACTACTTTCCACGGTTGCAATTGCCTACAACAATATACTTACACCTTCAAAATATTGTGGGGCTTTCTTACTACCAAAGTATTCATACCATGCTTGTTAGAATCCGGACCCGCGACCCGAGAGAGAGAAGAGTCCTCCTTCTCGGTTTTCTTTGAAAACTTGTTTTATAGAGTCGCCAGTTTGTTTTACAAGAAAACAAACAAAAGATCGTACGAAGGACAATTCGAAAGTGAATTATCTTTCATACGTTTGAAACCAGAGATTAAAATATACTTTGTTAGGATTCGGGAACTACGTTACGAATTGGGAAGGTGTTAGGCACCTAATTCGCCCTTTCGGTCTCTTAATGGATCATGTATCTAATTCCTATTTTAGATATCTTGCAAGTAGTTCGTATGGTTTTCAGAATAGTCCTTTCCGGATAAATTTAGTTTAAAACAATATTTTGAAATCAGACTCGAGCTTTGCGAGCGCCTACGTATTCATTCGTAGAATGAAATCAGAGTCTCGTAGTTCCATTTGTTTGGAAACTGTTTTTGTATTTTTGGTTTGTTTTGAAAACGTGTTAAAACAGATTTTAGATTTCTTGTAAAACTTAGAATGGACTGGTTTAGAAAAACAGTGAACTTCCTTGCAAGTTATCTAATTTTCTGTATTAAAAATGAATTTAGATACAGTATTGAAATTAAGGAGGGTTGTAGAAAATATACCTGATGCGCCTGAAGAAGAAAGATTACTTGCCTTGATTGCTCCTTGCTTACTTCCTTCTCTTTCTAAGACTTTCTCTCTCTAGACTTTCTCTCTCTAGAATCTTCTCTCTCTAACTCTTTTTCTCTAGAATTTCTCTAAAATGACTCTCGGATAATTCTGACAGAGTTTCTACTTACTAAAAACACTATTGAGTGTTGATTCCCAAAATGAGACCTCAAGGGTCCTATTTATAGGGAAAAATTCGCCAAAAATGCTCCAAAAGAGGCCAACCGCAGGGGGTAGCCGCAGGGCGTGCGGTTGGTGCGTGCGGCTGGGGTGTGCGGCGGGTGGCGTGCGACTGGCACTTGCGGTTGGGGCGTGCGGCTGGGGTGCCAACCGTACGGCTGGCAGGTAGCCGTACGGCTGGGAGCGTGCGGCTGGGGGCTGCGGTTGGCTCACAAAAATGCACAAAAACACTCGGGAAAAAACCTAATTTTCTAACGGGGCGCTGCCCCGCACCCCGGGACCTGACCAAGCAGGTCGATCCCCGTCCTAGTAAGCGAAGAGGCAACAGGGGTTATTTTAGACTCCCACCGCGGCCGAAATTGGAGTCTTTCCTAACAGTCTCCTATATGCATGATGACTCAACACTTGATGTAAGATGCTTGTTTTAAGAAACACAGTGTTCGCACGAGAGTCGTGGATTGGGGTGTTCACAATGCTCGCAATATTTTTGAAGGGTGCGTGCTAATGATCCACTTAAAAGATCGCACTATCTTTGAAAATGTCATGACCTACAAAAAAAGGAAAGAAAAAAAACATTAAAAGCAATTTCTTTGGTAGCCTGCCCTTACATCATACAAAGAATCAACACTACAGGTTTGGGTTGTAAAGAAAACAACAACAACAACAACAAAGTAGATTCAAGGAGGGTTCGGGTTACATGTTGAAAAAACTCAACCCAAACCAACCCTTTTATATGTTTGACTTGTAAATTTTTCGAATACACTAATTTTAACATAGTCAATGGTTAATTAAAAATATAAACATGAATACATAATCATATTTCAAATTCAACCTATTTAACTGTTATAACATAAAGAACAATCGTTATTGAAGAATTAAATATATATATATATATATATAACCAAGATAACTAAGAAAAATAAAATCACATAATTAAAATAACCAACTGGGTAATAACAAAATGAATCTATCAATTGCATTGGATGAAATATTGTTCCGAACACAATTTCTATTTAAGAGCACCTGAAGATAAGAAAAGGAAAAAAAATTAAAATATCAATAAATAAAATAAAACACAACATATAACTAACAGAATAGAAGTACAAATTAACAAAATACGGTTCAATGAAAACCCATAAACCATACTTGCTTGGGAAAGAGGGGAAATTAAGGAAAAGAAAACCTATTAATTAATAGGAGAGTGTAAATGAAAACTGAGAGGGGATTAGATTAAAAAAATGCAAATACGAAATATTGTGAAACACAACATTAACTCTATAATTAATATATATATATGTAGACAAACATATTTTCAAGAGATTATATTGTAGGTATATAGAATCAAAACGCAAAGTTTAGAGGAACCTATCGTGCTTATCGCTTATTTTCAATTATACGAACAATGATAATTCGTTCTTTCCCACAAATTCTTGAATTTCTAGAGAAGATATAGGGGAACAAAACTAAGAGTGTTTTGAGGGATTTGAGCGGGTGTTGATAGAGATTTTGTTTGCAGAGGATAGAGAATACAGTTAATTAGAGAGAGAAAGAGTATAGAGAGACATAGACTTAGGGGAAGGAAAGAGTAAAATTGAATGGCCAAAGAGATGCAACGGTTCCCTGACCATAAAATGCATGAAAGAAATTAGCAACGTTCGAAGACCCTAGAGAGTCAAAGCAGGAGAAGAAATGCATGAAGGTCTGTTGATGCGGTGAAGGGAAAACAAACGGAGAGATAGGGGGATGTGAAAAAAGACCGTTTTAATACTAGTTATATTGATGATAAACGCATAATATTGTCATATATAAGCTCTTTCTCAGAGTCGCTTGACGCGTTTGTTGCATTAATTCTGCCTAATTATCCATTTATCTCGAGATTAGTGTCTTAGCGCGTTTTGTATCTAATATCGTCCCACTAGGTGTGCTTTTGTTGTGTTTCTATGTGTTTAAAGGCATAGGATGCAATGGCCTTCGAGGGATTGATCAAATGCTAGCCAAAAGCTCGCAAAAATGTTGATTTGGAGAAATTCCAGAAGCATGATCGATCATGGGTTGGCCATGATCAATCATGGCCTGGCGGGGACAGCCACCAACTTCTACTTTTTGCCATTTTTTGGGGATTATTGTTCCTAGATATTTTCCCTTGCTTAATGAATTAATTAAAGGACACCTTTAGCTGTTTTTTTAGTCTAGGGGATGAAGGGAGGGATATATCATTGATCTTGGACACAAGAGAGTTCTAGGGAGAAGGGAGAGCTAAAGTGTAACTTTTCTTCATTTTTCTCTTGTAAGTTCTTGATTTGTAAGGATGACTTCTTCATATATAATATTTGTTTTTACATTTATTATGGAGTAGTCTTTTACTAAGGTTACGGAGGTGGGTTGCGATATAATTGTCGATAATTAATTTCTCAATCTATGTTTAAAGTTTGTTCAATATTTGTTAATCATTATTCTTTCGAAATCCTTCATTTTATAATTTTTCTAGGTATTTTCATTGTACGATTAGACTTTTCATGCTTGTATGATTAGTGCTTGTTGATTAATGAAAATACAACATATTTATATGGTTCTACGAAGCTTGTAGCCCATTTCCGCATCTAGGGATTGTTGTTCCTTTTTGTAGAGGTTACAAAGAGTTCTTAAATTTCATGGATGATTTATAAAATTGCTAATCTAGTTTTTGCATTGCTTAATGATATTTTGAGTGCCTTGTACACTTTTTATGATACGTAGACTCATTATTGTCTTTCTAAAGTAATAATTGGCTAGTTGATAATTCTATTCCATAAACTTTTTTCCGTGTCATTGTGATGATTAACTACTTAGTTTTCATTCTTTTAAACCATGAGATTTCACATATATGCTTAATATAAAACCTTGTTTCGATGAGCCTAGCATCTCTACCTCGGATTAGCTTCAATGGGAATGGGTTGCCTAGCTTCACACCTGTGGCTAAGAGATAGATATGATAGCTTCGTCTTTGGTGGAATTTTGTGATATTCTCTCTTGATATAGCTTTGACCCAGGAATGAGTTGCTTAGCTTCACACCCTTTGCTATTGAGAGTCATCACAACGTTCCCCACTTATGACAATTTTGTGTTGAAATCTATATATGAGATTGCAATTACCGTTTATCGTATAGCAACTATCCTCCACATACCTTAGTACTTTCTTATTAATTTTCACAACCAATTTACATTTTCGTTGTTTCACAACAAATCCAACTTACAAAATCAAAAAACCATTTAATTCGTAATCCATTCCATTTCTTTTTGACTATCCCTGTGGTTCGACACTCGGACTTCCGAGACTTTATTACAACTTGACGTGCCTGCACTTGGGCTATCACAACGCGCGTTTCTAGCGGCGTCAAGTTTTTGGCGCCGTTGCCGGGGACTAAGCAAAAGGCGGATTCCAGATTTTGTATAAAACCACTCTTTGTAAGTATCTCTCCATTTAATTAATTTATTTTTCTCTCTTATTCTTGTTTGATTTTGTAAAGTTTTCGAGGAGCTATTCGAATAGTTTTCCAAGCTGCAAGGGCAATTGTTTGTGGACATTCGAATTAGCCCTCCCCCTTCACCAAGAATGGCAAATCAAGGTAGAGCGGCGGATCATGAGAGCGATAACGAAGGGGAAGGTGCCAACAATGTTCCTCCGGTTAGGACCATGAAGGACTATCTTCAACCGCCTAGGGCAACTTCCAACTCATGCATTGTACTTCCCACTGGTCAAGTGGGAGCTTTCTCTTTCAAACCGGGTTTTGCTTCAACATATGCCTTCTTTTCATGGTATGGAGTCGAAAAACCCATACTTGCATTTGAAAGACTTTGAAGAATTCTGTTCCACATTTCGTGAGGCAAATTTTGATGAGGATGTCATGCGATTAAAACTCTTTCCTTTCTCCCCAAAAGATAAAGTAAAAAATTGGCTAAACGCTCAAAGACCACAATCGATTTGGTCTTGGCAAGAGCGCCAAGCGGAGTTTCTAAAAAAATTCTTTCCCGTTCATAGAACAGGAAAGATACAAAGATAATGAAACTTTTTATAAGTGTTGGGAAAGATACAAAGAGCTCTTAAATGCATGCCCTTACCATGGTCATGAAACTTGGAGCCTTGTTAGTTTTTTCTATGAATCCATCACCCCTGATATGTGTACTTTTGTTGAGTCCATGTGTAATGGTCAATTCTTAAGCAAGAATCTCGATGAGGCTTTGTTATATTTTGATGAACTAGCAGAAGGTACCCAAAATTGGAACACCTATACTGAAGAGCCAAAAGCCAAAACTCAAGGAAAGGGTGGGTTGTACTAAGTATTCAACGAGGATGACATGGGTGCAAGATTGTTCTAATTGTCTAAGAAAGTAGAGGCAATGGAGGCAAGTAAGCTTAGAGAGGTCAATGTAGTATCCTCGAGTCAGTTATGTGTCATTTGTGAAAACTCGGGACACACTACCGAGGATTGCCCTACTATTCCCGCTTTCCAGGAAGTCCTCAAAAATTTCGCCCAAGTCAATGCTTTGAATCAGTACAACCAAAATCGAAACCAAAACGACCGTTATTCTCAAAGGTACAACAAGGGATGGAAGAATCACCCCAATTTCAGTTGGGGAGGAAATCAAAGTCAGAACCACAACCAATATCATCAAAACCAAAAGCAACAGCAACCTCAAAACTCTTTTGCTCCACCTCAGAATCAAAATTACAACCAAAACCTAGAAGCTTTGATGAGATCATTTGTGGAAAACACGGATCGTGATGTGGGTGAGTTAAAAACTTAAATGTCTAAACTCACCACCGCCCTAGCTACCCAAAAGAAGGGAAAATTCTCATCTCAACCTTTAGTTAATCCTAGAGGCCAAGTTCAAGTCATAGAGGGAGGAGATTATAGCACCAAGTTAGAAGAACTCAGATCTATCACAATCCTAAGGAGTGGGAAGGAGGTAGACAAAACTATTGTTCCTAAAACTCCGAAGGTGGCGGACATAGTTGAACCTACGAGTGTTGAGAAAATGGAGGTTGAGAAGGTTGTGAGTGAAGAGAAGAAGAGAGAGGAAGAGAAACAAGGAAAGGAGGATCTCGAAAAAATCAAAAATGGGATCAAAATCCTATTTTGGGAGAGATTGAACCAACCATCCAAATCTAATACTGAGATTTTGGATATCTTTAGGCAAGTGAAAATCAACATTCCATTACTTGACGCGGTCAAGTAAATACCTTCGTATGCTAAGTTCCTCAAGAACTTATGTACTACCAAACGAAGCTTGAATGCCAAGAAAAAGGCCTTTATGGTGGAGCAAGTGAGCTCCATCATGTAGGGCACGAGAGCCCCCAAGTTCAAAGACCCCAATTGTCCCACAATTTCGTGTGTCATAAGAAATTGTAGGATAAAAAATGCTTTGTTAGATTTGGGAGCAAGCGTGAATGTGCTCCCATATTCGGTTTATCACCAATTAGGGTTGGGTGAGTTGAAACCCACGAGGGTGACAATCCAATTAGCGGACCGATCCGTTAAAGTCGAGGATGTACTTTTCCAAATCGACAAGTTTTATTTTTTGATTGATTTTATCATCCTCGACACGCAACCCGTGTCGAATCTCGTTAACGAGATTCTAGTAATCCTCAGACGACCACTTCTTGCTACTTCTAATGCTATAATAAATTGCAAGAACGGAATAGTGAAATTAGCTTTTGGAAACATGACTCTGGAGCTAAACGTGCTCTCTTTGAGCAATCAAAGAGATGACGGTGAACACGTGAACATGATAGAGTCATGTATCCAAGACCACTTTGTGGCAAATTTCGAATCAGAGTCAACGGAAGGTTATCTAACCACTTTCGATGAACCTGAGGATTGTATGCAAGTATTTTATTTGTCTGACAAATAGGTTGACATCTCGGAGAAAGAAGAAAACAAACCAACTTCCAACAAAAAGCTTGAAGGGCAAATGGAACTCAAGCCATTACCTAGCAACTTGAAGTATGCCTTTTTGGAAGCTTCAGACACTTACCCAGTCATCCTCTCGTCCGATCATTCGGATGACCAAGAGGTAAGGTTGGTTAATTTGCTTGGTAAATACAAAAAAGCTTTTGGTTGGACTCTTGCCGAGCTCCAAGGAATAATCCCATTAATTTGTACACAAAAATTCACTTGGAGGATGGGGCAAAAACATGAAGGCAATTTCAACGCCGGTTAAATCATAACATGCAAGAGGTGGTTAGGAACGAGGTGTTGAAACTGTTAAATGCAAAGATCATCTATCCAATCTCGAATAGTAAATGGGTTAGTCCAACGCAAGTGGTACCGAAAAAATCGGGTCTTACAGTAGTCAAGAACGAATCAAACGAGTTGATTCCACAAAGAGTCACCACCGGGTGGCGAATGTGTATTGATTACCGTAAACTCAATGAGGCAACTCATAAAGATCATTTCCCACTTCCCTTCTTGGATCAAACGCTAGAGAGGGTAGCGGCCATGAATATTACTCGTTCCTCGATGGTTTTTTCGGGAAAAATCAAATTGATATTGACCTAGATAATCAAGAAAATACCACCTTTACATGTCCCTTTGGAACCTTCGCTGATCAAAAAATGCCCTTTGGTCTATGTAATGCACCGACCACTTTCCAACGGTGTATGCTAAGTATTTTTAGCGATATGGTGGAAAGAACTTTAAAAATTTTTATGGATGACTTTACCGTCTATGGTAAGTCATTCGACAATTGCTTGACTAATCTGGAATAGGTTTTGAAAAGATGCATGAACAAATAATTGGTGTTAAATTGGGAGAAGTGCCACTTTATCGTTACCAAGGGTATCGTATTGGGGCACATCATTTTGTCAGAAGGAATTGAAGTTGAGAAAGCAAAGATCGAATTGATTGCCAAACTTCCTACGCCCAAGAATGTAAAAGATGTTTGGTTTTTTCTGGGACATGCCGACTTCTATCGGAGGTTTACCAAGAACTTCAGTTCAATTTCCAAGCCGATGTGCAATCTACTCTTTAAGGATGCACCATTTGAATAGGACACTAAGTGTGAAGAAGCCTTTATCTCTCTGAAGCATATGCTCACTACCGCGCCAATTATGCAAACACCGGACTGGAGCTTGCCCTTCGAGCTCATGTGTGACGCGAGCGATTATGCGGTTGGAGCGGTTCTTGGTTAACAGAAAGATAAGAAACCGGGTGTAATATATTATGCAAGTAGGACTTTGAATGATGCACAAATGAATTACACCACGACGGAGAAAGAGCTTCTGGCAATTGTCTTCGCCTTGGACAAGTTTCGATCCTATTTGATAGGATCGCCCATTGTTATTTTCATGGATCATGCAGCGTTGAAGTACTTGTTCACAAAGAAGGATGCCAATCCGCGGCTTCTTAGGTGGATACTTTTGTTGCAAGAGTTCCATTTAAGCATCAAGGATAAAAAGGGAGTCGAGAACGTGGTGGCCGATCATCTGTCTCGACTCACTTTTACGAACAACATCGAAGAAAGCCCAATCCAAGATTCGTTTCCAGATGAACAATTGTTAGCAATCTCAATACTTCCATGGTATGTAGACATTGCAAATTATCTTGTAACCGACAAAATACCAAAGTCATGAGGCGCACAAGACAGAAAAAGATTCTTGAGCGAAGTGAGTTGATTCTACTAGGATGAACCGTATATGTTTAAATATTGTGCGGATCAGATTATTCGACTGTGCATTCCAGATGAAGAAATGGAGAGAGTTCTGTCCTCCTGCCATTCTGAAGCTTACAAAAGACACTTCTCGGCAAAGAAGACTACCGCTGAGATTTTGCAAAGCGGACTGTACTGGCCGGCGCTCTTTAAGGATGCGCAACGTTTTTGCAAGGCATGTCAAAGATGCCAAATGCTTGGAGGGATCTCCAAGAGGAATATGATGCCACTCAACCCAATTCTGATCATTGAAATCTTTGATTGCTGGGGCATCGACTTTACGGGACCATTCCCATCCTCCTACGGTAATCTTTACATTTTAGTTGTCGTAGACTATGTTTCAAAATGGGTGGAAGCCCAAGCGTGCAAGAAAAACGATCACAAAGTGGTGATCCGATTTTTGAAAGAACACATTCTTGCACGTTTTGGTTCCCCTAAGGCAATAATAAGCAATGACGGTACTCACTTTTGTAATAGACCATTTCAATCATTAATGCAAAAGTATGGTATAAACCACAAAGTATCGCTCACTTATCACCCTCAAACTAATGGTCAAGCCGATTTGGCAAATAGGGAGATCAAACACATTCTAGAGAAAACGGTAAACCCGAACCGCAAGGATTGGTCGTTAAGACTGACCGATGCACTTTGGGCTTACCGTACCGCGTATAAAACAACTCTAGATATGTCTCCCTATCGCATTGTGTATGGAAAACCATGTCATTTTCTAGTAGAGTTGGAACACAAATCATACTGGGCAATTAAGATGGTTAACTGTGATTCAGAAAAAGTCGAGTTCGACCGTAAGTTACAAGTTGATGAAATTGAGGAATTGAGAAGAGATGCTTATGATAACGCGAATATAAGAAAGGAACGTGCCAAAATTTTTCATGATAAATCCATTTTGAGAAAAGAATTCAAACTTGGGCACAAAGTTCTTGTTTATGACACTCGTCTGCATCTCTTCCCGGAAAAGTTGAAGTCTCGATGGACCGACCCATACATTGTCCGCCATGTATTTCTTTTTGGGGATGTGAAAATTGAGGGTCCCAAAATTGGCTTCGTGTTTAAAGTGAATGGACAACGACTTAAGCCGTTTTTGGAATTCTTACCTCGAGAGGAGTCCATCCTTCTCAAAGATCCGACTTATGCCTAACAAGCATGGGTCAATTTTGTAAATAATATTTTTGTTAGTATTTTTGAGTTTCAACAATTTTTATTGAAGATTCGGGTGTCATTAGGAATGAACGGATCAAGTTGAGGGGAGCCATAAGGTGTTGTAGAGTAAGGCATGGAAAAAAAATTATGGCAGATTGGTCCATGATCGATAATGGTTGGTGATCGATCATGGTCCAACCATGATCGATCATGGTGGAAAAGCTTTCAAGGCAATTTAAGGCATGATCGATCATGGGAATTCCATGATCGATCATAGAAGTCATAAAGCTAGGCAGTGGGCAGCATGATCGATCATGGTACAACCATGATCGATCATTGAACAAATTTTGGCAGGGCAGTTTAACCCATGATCGATCATGGGTTGACCATGATCGATCATGGTTCCGTTTTAAAAACAGGGGAACCGTATCCCAAACCCCCATTTCTCATTTCCCCCTTGCCAAATCCTCTCCAAACCCTAGCCCTTTCTCTCCCATTCTTCCCAAATCCTCCCCAAACACCATTTCCATCCTTCCTCACCTAGAATCAACCATCAAATCTTTCAATTTCAAGCCCCCATTCCCAAACCTATCTCAAACTCCATTTTTCCCTCTCTTCTCACTAATTTCGAGCCCTAGCAACCCAAATCTCAAAATTTCTCATCCATTCCTCCTCTAAAGCATCACAATACTCTTTTATGGATTTCTTTAACCCTCCCACCAAGCCGGTTGTCTTTCAAGCCGTAAGGGGCGGCTATCACGGATTTCGGAGTCGCCAAGAGTTTGAATGGTGGAACTATGCCTTCAAGACGAAGACGGTAGTGATAAAGAGGCCAGTCTACATCGGTACGCTAGACGATTTCTCCCAATGAACAACGTTTGAACGAAATTCGGGATGGATTAACTACTTGCAAGAATAAGGTAATCAATGTAATATCACTATTTGTCGTGAATTTATTGCAAGTTTAATTCAAGTTCCAAATAAATTGTACACATATGTTGCTCATGTTCGTGGGAAGACAATCGATTTTAATCTTAAGGTGTTGAGTGAGATCACGGGAATCCCAGCTTTGCCACACAATGCCTATGACCTCCCGTATTCGAATGGTACCAACTATGTAGAGCCATCGGCTAATGATTTAGCCTCATTTTTAGCTGGTAGACCCATGGAATGGATTGGGACCCAATTTGATAGGAGCAACTTACACGATAGCCTTAGGACATTGTGGTTAGTAATTGCCAATGCTTTGGACCCGACCTCTCATATCCAGCACCTTTACCCGTCTCAAGCGTATGTATTATACGCTATAGCAACGAACAAGCGCTGTTGCTTGCTTCAACACATCATTGGGCGAATCGCGAGAATTATAAATTTGATCGCCCACAATGAAACAATCAAATTCAGGTCTTTGATCACTCGAGTATGTTTGCGAGCGGGAGTGAATGAGAGGGATGAGGATGTGAAGCAAATGCCTTTAGCACCACTTAACAGGTCTACCCAAACTCGAGCCGCTGGTCAATTGAGGAACCAGTCGAGTTCTTCCACGGCTGCACCACCACCGAGTGATAATGAAGAAGAGGGGGCAGAAGAAGCAAAAACGGATATTTCGGGTCATTCGAGGCGTAGAAGAAGAGCAAGCTCTGGGCCGGTAGATGACAATAGGGAGTTCATGAGAGAGTAGTTCGAGCAGATGGCTGCTTTGATGCAAACTGGGTTCGTTAGCATAAATGAGAGGGTTGAGATTATGGTGCTGCGTCAGGATCGTTTGGAGGCGGACATAGCCGCCCAAGTTGAGGTTCGAGTTTAGGCACAGATGGCGACTCAGCATGAGTTCATACGCCAGCAGTTCGAGACGTTGTATGGTCGTTTTCCCCCACACCCACCTCCCGATATGTGATGAATTTGCTTAACCTGGGAACTCTTTAATTAGTTATATTTATACTTAGTTTTATTTTATTTGTTTTAGGTTGTATTAGAATTCAGACATGATGTTAACTTTAGAACGTTGTTTTAATGGTTGAATGTTATGGTTTTTGCTAATAGATTCTAATTCTAACCCGTTTATTGTATAGTTGTTGTTTATCTCTTATTTTTTTGTCTCATGGAAAGTAAAGCCAAAGTAGCCCGTCTGTGCATTTTCTTGTTCTCTTTTCATTGAGGACAATGTTTCTTTCAAGTTGAGGGGGGTATGTTATTTTGTTTTGGCTTGCTTTTGTCTATTTCCAAGAGTTGATTGAAGAGATGTGTTTCAATTTTTTTTGTGAAGTTTGGAAATTGATGAATGATTGAGTTTTTGTTCAAATGAAATATATTGTTTCATTAGCTGTTGGTATGAATTCTTTGATTCAGATAGGAATTTAAATGATAATCTAAATTGCCTTGCTTCACTTAGTCTCATATCCCGTTATATTTTCCTGTTTCACATGCTAGATTGCTTTGGTTGTTTTCAATTCGGTAATAACACTTAGATTTATTTTTATTGAGAGAAAAGAAATTTTTGTCCAAAAATGATGGAAGCTCTTTCAAAAAGATCCTCCAATGAGAGGAGAAAAGCATAGCACTTTGATAACGTGGATGACTTTTATCCTAATATTGACTTAAAGCTTCACTTGACTAAACTTTAAGTCTCTTTGTCTAATATTAGGGATGGATATATGTTACCTCATAGGAAAGGGTGAATAGCTTCCTTTGAGCTCCAATGAATGAACAAGTTATGTAAATTTCATAAATGAGACCGCTACCCCCCATAGAGATGAAAACCGCCCTGATCTAATTTAGCGGAATTTCCAAGTAAAAGATAAAGAAAGTGCTTAGAATCGACAAATCTTGGAGCTTTTGTTTTTGAAAATGTTCTCTCTTCCTTCTCGAATGATTATGACTCTTTGTGTTTATATTGAATTGTTTGAATCAAATTCTAGTATATGAGTATTGGAGAGATTGTGTTCTAAAAGAGATAGGCGGATTAGATGGTTATTCGAAAGTCCGTCATTCTAAAAAATCGATAGTAATGCCTTTTGCTTTGCATATTGAAATTTGAATCTTCATTCTCATCATCCATCATGATCAAACTTCTAATGTTTGTAGGTATCATTTCTGAAAACCTTCACGAGATGCAACTCGTCTTCTTTGGGAACTTAGAAGTTAACAACTTTTTGTATAGCGTATTAACTTTTGTAATTATATACTTTTTGTCTTACTAAGGGACTAGCAAGAGATAAGTTGAGGGGAGTTGATAAACGCATAATATTGTCATGTATAAGCTCTTTCTCGGAGTCGCTTGACTCGTTTGTTGCATTAATTCTGTCTAATTATCCACTTATCTCGAAATTAGTGTCTTAGTAAGTTTTGTATCTAATATCGTCCTGCTAGGTGTGCTTTTGTTATGTTTCCATGTGTTTATAGGCATAGGATGCAATGGCCTTCGAGGAATTAATAAAGTGCTAGCCAAAAGCTCGCAAAAATGTTGATTTGGAGAAATTTCAGAAGCATGATCGATCATGGGTTCACCGTAATCGATCATGGTGCAAATCTTCAACAGGCGAAATGATCCATGATCGATCATGGGTTGGCCATGATCGATCATGGCCTGGCGGGGACAGCCACCAACTTCTACTTTTTGCCCTTTTTTGGGGATTATTGTTCCTAGAAATTTTTCCTTGCTTAATTAATTAATTAAAGGACACCTTTAGCTGTTTTTTTAGTCTAGGGGATGAAGGGAGGGATATATCATTGATTTTGGACACAAGAGAGTTCTAGGGAGAGCTAAAGTGTAACTTTTCTTCATTTTTCTCTTGTAAGTTCTTGATTTGTAAGGATGACTTCTTCATATATAATATTTGTTCTTGCATTTATTATGGAGTAGTCTTTTACTAAGGTTACGGAGGTGGGTTGCGATATAATCGTTGATAATAAATTTCTCAATCCATGTTTAAAGTTTGTTAAATATTTGTTAATCATTATTCTTTCGAAATCCTTCATTCTACAAGTTTTCTAGGTATTTTCATTGTACGAATAGACTTTTCATGCCTTGTATGCTTAGTGCTTGTTGATTAATGAAAATACAACATATTTATATGGTTTTAAGAAGCTTGTAGCCCATTTCCCCATCTAGGGATTGTTGTTCCTTTTTGTAGAAATTACAAAGAGTTCTTAAATTTCATGGATGATTTATAAAATTGCTAATCTAATTTTTTCATTGCTTAATGATATTTTGAGTGCTTTATACACTTTTTGTGATACGTAGACTCATTATTGTCTTTCTAAAGTAATAATTGGCTAGTTGATGATTCTATTCCATAAAGTTCTTTCCGTGTCATTGTGATGATTCACTACTTAATTTTCATTCTTTTAAACCATGAGATTTCACATACATGCTTAATATAAAACCTTGTTTCGATGAGCCTACCATATCTACCTCGGATTAGCTTCAATGGGAATGGGTTGCCTAGCTTCACACCCGTGGCTAAGAGATTGATATGATAGCTTCGTCTTTGGTGGAATTTTGTGATATTCTCTCTTGATATAGCTTTGACCCGGGAATGAGTTGCCTAGCTTCGCACCCTTTGCTATTAAGAGTCATCACAACGTTCCCCACTTATGACAATTTTGTGTTGAAATCTATATATGAGATTGCAATTAACGTTTATCGTATAGCAACTATCCTCCACATACCTGAGTACTTTCTTATTAATTTTCACAACCAATTTACATTTCCATTGTTTTACAACAAATCAAACATACAAAATCAGAAAACCATTTAATCCGTAATCAATTCCATTCTTTTTCGACTATCCCTGTGGTTCGACACTCGGACTTCCGAGACTTTATTACAACTTGACGTGCCTGCAGTTGGGCTATCACAACGCGCATTTCTAGCGGCGTTAATTGATTTCCTAGAGCATACTTATGGGAGTGATACTTAAGTATGCGGCAATCGTTGTATGCGGCAATCGTTGTATCTTAAGAGACAATGTTCATGAGTTTGTCAACACTCTTAAGAACATAATATCTAACATTAGTCTTGATTGCAAAATCCAATCAATTTTCTATCCTTAATTCTATTTATATATGTATTCCCTTACTTGATAATTTTAATTATTTTGTTTATCACTAATTCATTTTTACAGAAATCAAATATTACAAATATTTTCCAACAATTTATATATATATATATAAAAGGACAGTTAGAGTGGAGATAAGCAACAATAGCCGAATCTGGGGGATGGTCTGACATGGACCAAGAGTACGTGTATCCTTTTTTATTAGCTGGCCAAGGACCATGCAAATTAAAGTTAATGACGTGCAGGAGGTACGTGAATCCTTGCAATAAGTGGGGATCCAAAAAAAAAGTATGCACCATTTGAATGTGATCATAAGCATATGGTTGTACATAAAGTACAACCTATAAAAGAATAAAGAATATGAGATAAGAAACAGCTAGACACAAATTAATTTTCATTTCAATTCTTTTCTTTTTATTTATTTTGACCAAGTGCGTTTGGGGTAATGATTTTATAGGGATTGAATGTGTAAACACTTTTTGATTTTTTGTTTTTGTGATTTTTATTCTTACCTTTGTGTCAAAAATACTCATGATCAGGGCGAAAACTACAATACAGTCAAGGGGGTCACGATCCCACCCCCAATAGCATTCATTCATTAAACGAGGTAATACATTTCTTTTTTTCCATTTTTGGCTTTTGCGTTCCAAAATAGTAATGGGTCAAACTACACAACAGTCAAGCCCCCTCCCCCCAACGCACAAAATATAATATAAATCGGGTAATTTGTAAAAATGATTCTTAAAGTTTGACATAAATCTCTTGCTTGTCCTTAAAGTTTAATTTTCGGCTAAAGCATCCTTAAAATGTTTCTTAAAAGAGTGGCTCGTGATAATCACGCTCGCTTTTTATCCCTCTTTTTAACGAGTCGTTCAGTTTTGGACAAATGAGGAAAAGTTAGAAACTTTAAGGATGCTTCAACTGAAAATTGAACTTTATGGACGAGCGAGAGATTAGGTCAAACATTGGAGGTCTTTATTGCTAATTACCCATATAAAAAAAATAAAAAAAATTCCTTTATTACATGTGTCTTATTATTTAGTTTGAAGTTGAATTTTATTATACGGACCTCCTTAAATACTTTGGATACTTAATCTGCCATTTTTATTGAAATATCTAATATTATATAACATGCTTTAATTGTTTATACTCCCAGTAGATGAAACAAAGGATTTTGTGCCGGGCTTATTGTATGATGTGCTGCAAAAACATGTTATTGCCGTGAGGAAAGCTGGACATGAAAATGATCAAAGCCTTGAAGATAAGGATGATGCTATCGAGGTTGATTTCTTTTTGCCTTAATGTTACAATTCTCTTAACATATGATCTTGTTTGTTTGAGTGTTTGGTTTCAATTTTTGTTCTTCAGATGAACTGGCAAGGCTTGCAAAGGGCTAAGTAGGCTATAACCTAGGTTAAATTTTGAGTTATTGATGTGCCAATAAATTGGTATAATGTAACCCACTAATTTATACTTTGGAGAGCATATATTTTTATATTTGTTGTGTTTTTAGTGCTTTCCATGTGTTTTGAATTAAATTAAGAAGATTTCGAAGGAAGAAGAGATTCATTGTGTGCAACACCTTTGTTCAAAAGAATTCAGGTACTGATCTGTAAGGAATTTGAAAAAAAAATTCAAGACAAAAGTTTGAGATCTTTGAGTTAGCTACGCGTGGGCGAAACCCTTGTGTCAATTGAAATTCGGAGTAGAAAGTTATGGCCGAAATACAATAAGTGCGCCAAAATATTAATTCCATCTAGCCCATCTAATTAGTTAGAGAACTAGCCCACTTGCAATCCATCAAAGCCCACTCGCCGAGCCTTGTCCCTGAATGCAGCAAGTCCAAGCCCTCCAAAGACTAAAGCCTAAGTTAATTATGTGCAAGCCAAAGCCCAGCTTTGTTGAATTAAATAAAGCCCACTTGCCCAGCCCTACTACCAGCAGGCCCAACTAAATCTAACCCATCAAAGAAATCCCTAGTAGCCATTGTTTCAAATATAAAAACAACATAGCAACAACCAGCCGTGGGAGGGGAGAGCAACCCTATTTTATTCCTTCTTTCTTCTTCTTTTAGACACTCTTATAGAGAAAGAGAGCCACATATTGTCCTTTTCTAATTTTTTTTCATGCAACACCTCTTATGTTCTTCTTGGGTTCTTATTGTTGATTGGATGCTTGTAAACTATTGCAATTAATTCAGCATTATTTTTTTTTCTTTAATTTATTTACACGTATTTAAGTAAGTATTTAGTTTATTTAGTTAGTTATTATTTAATTATGTTTTGTATTTTAATTATAAGCATGTTAGGCTAAGCTATTTTATAGGGTTAAGGATGATTATATATGATTGATTTCATTGCATGTAGTCATGCCAATTGACACTGCCAATTTAATCTTAAAAATAATTCTTTCTATTGGATGCTAGTTTTGATTGATATAAAAATAAAGTTGGATTTTCATTATAATTTATTGGATTCAGTTTATGATTTCTTAAAAGCGGATATAAATTGTGTTTTGACGGGTACACTGAGTGTTTTAATCTTATACATAATTTTGGATATGGAAGAATTAATAATTGGACTTTAAAATTTAATTGGGCTCAATTGATTTTATTTTTCGCATTTAATAGAGTCGAGAGACCAAATTAGTGTGAGATAAGGAGTAGAGTTTATTAGACATGAATATTAAGAACAAGATATCAAATATAGGACTCTACCACCCTAGTATTTTATTAATTGATTATTTTCCTAATATTATATTAATTGATTATTTAATTAGTATTTTATTAATTAGTTATTTTATTAGTGTTTTTAGTTGATAAACCGTCTCTTAATTGCTAAACTAGATTAGGAATTAATCAAAACTAGTGAGTGGTAAACATATCAAGTCTCTTGGGTTCGACCTCGCACTTCCATACGCTTACTATATGTCAATTCATGCACTTGCGAGTAAATAAACAAGTTTTTGACGCAACAATTATACAACCACGAGTAGGCTTAATTCTAGTTCCATTTTATTGTCCAACACTAAATCTTTTACTTTCTTTTCTTTTGAAACTCTCAATTTACTTCTTTATATAATTATATGTTTCACCTATATATTTATTGTAATATTCCGATTATTACATCATTCTCACTAATATCAGATTAGTATGAATATAGGTTGGAATATATTTCTTTTTATTTTAAATTATTTCTACTTCTCAATTAAGATCATTCTCAAAATTAGAATTGTTATTGTTCTCATTTTAAAGAAAAATTAAATTGGAGGAAATTGGGTTCTCAATTATTAAACTGTGGTGAGGTGCCAAATTAATTTTTTTTTTGCCAATTTAGTTGCATCCCCGATTTGTTATTATCATGAGATATATCACATAATATTTAAGATGTTTCAAAAGAAGAAAGTATACTTTTATTGGGTTTGAAGGAGATAGTAAGATTAAAATCAAAAGACCAAGTTTTTAAAAATTGTATTGCTTTGGTTACTAATTTAACTTTGTATTGTTTTGGTTACTAATTTTGGGTGCATTAAGGAAAAATTCTTTTTTGTTTTTAAAATAACAAATTGCATAATTTTAGTTAAGAAATAAATAAAATAGTTAATTTTCTTGAGTGCCTGGTCATAGATTAAGAGTTCTTGTTAATAAAATTTATAAAAACATATAAACTTTAACGTAATTTATTGCTAAAACTAATTATTGTTTAACAATTTCATAGTCTTCAAATAAATATACCTAAAATTCTAACTTGAGAACAAAGAGCTTTGCTACTAGCCCGCCCATATTTGAATTTTTGACTCCGCCATTGAGATGTTAGCAAAGAAAATAGATACTTTAAGTAAGGTAGTGGATGTTGAGACGAACAAAATTAGAAGGGAGGTAGCTTCCATGCACACGGACATATTTTATATAAGGTGCAATGTTCATTCTTATTTTATATTAGGTCTACCAGAAAATTTTAAAAACAAATGTAACTTAAAATGCCTAGCATCAAATTAAAAAGATGTAACTTAATATGTCTGCCATAAAATTAAAAAGATACTCTTAATATGTATGCCATAAAATTAATTAGAAGAGCATAACTTAATATGTCTATGTATTATTATGGGAGAATTGTGGTTAAGACATATTTGTAACTTTAGTCTCATATTATGTTTGTTTAGTTTGAGACATTTACATCCTTTGATGATTTATTTTTCTTTTAATAATTATTGTGTTTATCTTATTGTTTGAATTTTTTGTGATATGTGTTTGAATTTATTTTTATTTATTTAATTCCGAATTTAATTGTGTATTTATTTTGTTGTATTATCTTTAAGAATGGGGTAATCGACAAATTTAACCCCAAAGTTTGGGGTAATTTTCAATTAAACACCGTTGTTTCAATTTTTACAATGTCAACACCGAAGTTTTAAAATCGTTGCAATCTTACCCAGCCGTTATCTTCCGTTTAAATCCCACCGTTAGTGGCTGAGCTGGCTTCTGACTTGGCACTGATGTGGAGCTATTTTGCAACTGGGCGGGATTTTTCCCTCCATTACACATCATATGAGGAGCATGTGATGTATATATACAATATCCCCCATGAAGATACGGATGTTTTGGTAATGAAAGAGGGAGATAAAAATAAAAATGAGCTTTCCTTCTAATTTATAGAAATGGATGCAAGAACATGCTTTTGTGGATATCCAAGCATTTTAAAAACCTCGTGGACTGATTCAAACCCAAGAAGAAGATTTCTAGGTTGCTCAAGATTTGGAGTAAGTTGCTCTGTTCCTAAGTTGCTATGTTTTATTGCATTTTGGTGTTTGGATGTTTCAGCATTTACTGAATTTTTTTTTCTATCTTTGTTGTAGAGTCAGCATGGTTGTGGGTTTTTCTTGTGGATTGATCCACCAATGTGTGCAAGATCATTGCAAATAATACCTGGACTACTTAGAAGGACTTCAAATTTGCAGGACATGATAGAGAGGGTGAAAAGAAGAGAAAAATGGCTGTGGGTTTTGTTGTGTTTTTCATGGGTGATAATTTTTTTCTTACTTTCTATAACAATTCAAGCTTAAATAATAAGCTTGAGAATATGCAACTTCTTTAGTTTATGGCTGAAAATAGAAGAAACTAGTTTTTGGTTATGGTGGAATGAAGGTGGGTTTGTAATGAAGGTTTTTTTCTTTTTTTTTCTTTTTCTTTTTTGC
Organism: Lonicera japonica; assembly: GCA_021464415.1. Classification (NCBI taxonomy): domain Eukaryota; kingdom Viridiplantae; phylum Streptophyta; class Magnoliopsida; order Dipsacales; family Caprifoliaceae; genus Lonicera; species Lonicera japonica. The sequence continues at coordinate 29,623,992 of CM038465.1, read as the reverse complement.
TACTGAACATGGCAGTGTTATGTAATGAATTCATTTTCTGTAATGAATTCCATTTTGTAATAGACTAATTTTAATTAATGAATTCCTGTTGATATTACAAAGTAATGAATTCATTTTGGTGTTATGAATCATATTTTTTAGGCCCTGAATTTGATTTAGTAAGGAAGTGTAGTTGTGTATATATATAACCATTAGAACATCCAACCATTTAAATAGGCCATTTCAATACAACTTTAGCATCCATTTCAACAGGCCATCTCAAAGACATAAATACAAAATTCATATATGCACACTTTCATGTAAATAGAATCATCATTTCATTAAATGGGAGATTAAACTGTTTATAACAAAAATTAGAATGCACACTTCCATGTAATACCTTTTCATGTATTACTCTAAAAAAACTAGCTATTACTATAGTAGCTTCTAATTACCCATCCAAAATATAGACAAAAGAATCCCCCATAATTACAAAAAAATACACAAAGTTCCAACTACTCATCCCTCATGTAAAGCCTGTTTCCCATAATCTGGTCTTCTACTCTCATTTGGAAGCCGTAGGTAACGAAGATCAGAGCACATTTTTGAAGCAGCAATTTTTTGAGCTCTCAACTTTAAGAACCGAACCCTAAATTTGTGGATTGATTTTTGTAAAGTGAGAGATTTGTTTAGTTGCAAATGAGCTCCACATCAGTGAGAAATCTCGCCCAGTTGCAAATTAGCTCCACATCAGTGCCAAGTCATAAGCCAGCTCAGCCACTAACGGTGGGATTTAAACGGAAGAGAACGGCTGGGTAAGATTGCAACGATTTAAAAACTTCGGTGTTGACATTGTAAAAATTGAAACAGCGGGGTTTAATTGAAAATTACCCTAAACTTTGGGGTTAAATTTGCCGATTACCCTTAAGAATGGTAGTATTGTAATTCAACTTAACTAATTCAAATAATATAATTATTAATATTTTATCCTTAATTAAAAAGTTGTCATATAAACTAACTAATTCAAATGAATGTCCTTTAATAAAAAAATAAAGTATAACATTTATCCTTTTAAAAAAACCAAAAAAAAAATCAAGTATTTTAAAGCAGGGGCAGAACTGGACCCTAGCCCAGTGGGCTTTAGCCTCCCCCAGAATTAAAAAAAACCCACTAACTCTATAGTTTAATCTTAACAAACCCACTCTTAAGAGTTTTAAATAGCCAAAGGAGAAGAAGAAATGGCCCATAACCGAAGGGCGGTATTATTTACACCCCCTATATTTGTTACAAACACTCTCTTTGTCATGAACATCCCCTACAGTAAATTTAGCATCATTAATACCTCCCTAAGGCCCACATAATGAAAGATGAATGCAATTACATACACTTGGCCCAACCGACGAGAGTCTGTTGGTAAAAACTCGCCTAACATCAGACAATGAAGTGCTGAAGTGTTTCAAATAAGGTCTGCCTAATGAAAGATGTGTGCACTCATATAAACTCAACTCAAATAGGCTCAAATAGGGAGAGTGCGTTACTAAGCACTTACCTAACATTAAGCAATAGAATGGGGTGTTTGCGATAAATAAGAGGAGTATTAAAATGTGTTTTAAATTAAATTCTGGAATGGGTGTTTGTAACACATTTAGGGGGCATAAATAACACCACCCTAATCGAAAGAGTAATTGTAAATTGTGTAAAACCCCTGACTCTTTGAATTTTTAATCTTAAAAAGCGAAGCATTTAACTTATAAGCCTTAAATCTCGGTCTCTTTCTAAAGTCAACATTTATTTTTACTCTTTATTTTATATATTAAATTCATATTTTGTATTAATTAATAATTAAATTATTTTGTATTTTGTGATTCGTGAAGGTTTTTACATTACACACTTGATTGATAAAAGATTTGTGTGTATAGCGAATTAGTTATAAGTTAGATATTACTATTTAAAATTGAAATAAGTTAAGTTAGTTCTATATTTGAATGTCCAATTGTTGATTTTGTAAAGTTTTATCATTAATTTCAAATAAATCATTATGTGTGAATATTAATTTTTGCGATTTTTTTTAAATATTAAGAAATTGTAAAAGACACCGTAGAAGTAACAAATATGCCATCACATTTGTATTGTCATCCCTATTTTGTTTGGTTACGCTATTTGTTGTGCTAAGATACCGCTAGAACAAGCCTTTAGCACAAGCGTAGGACCGACCGAACAATTATGCGTACAATAATTAAAGAAACAAGCACTAATGGTATTCAAGTAATATGATAAGCAAGAGATGAAAGAAGAAAACAACTAACCAAGCACACAAGCAATTAGGTGGTGTCGGCAAAACCACCACTAATCCACCGGGTGATAGCTATTATTGATGAGACCAATTATGAGTACAACGTACAAAACAAACCTTAGCCACCAATTAGAGCTCTCAATATTATCTCTCAAATATACTCTCTAATCTAGCTAGTAAACAATATAACACAACTCATGAATAAACCCTATGACAAGGGGTCTATTTATAGAGTATAAATCCTATGGTCTAGGATTGTATAAAGCCAAATCCTACTACAAATTGGATAATACAAATCTAATTAGGATTTGGACAATACAAAGCCAATTAAGAATTGGACAATATAAAACCTAATAGAAATAGAATTCCTATACATAGCCAAATCTTCAATTCTCCACCTTGGCGATGTTTTACAAGACCCCAATGCATTCCACCATGATCAAATCATCGAATAAGACACTATTACCCCCGCCGGTCCCTTAGGACCACCGCCCCCCAAGGGGCATTAACACCGAAGGATATTGACCAACGTCGAGCAATGCTCAAACTTGGCCAACGGAACAACCTTTGTCAACATATCTGGCGGATTATCTTTGGTGCCTATCTTAACCAGATTTACAACATCGTTTTCAATAATTTTTTGAATGAAGTGATATCGGACATCAATATGCTTGGTTCTTCCATGATGAACTTGATTCTTCGCCAGGTGAATTGCACTCTGACTGTCACAATGCACCACCACTTTTTTCGGCTTCAAACCAAGATCACTAACTAAACCATGGAGCCATATGGCCTCTTTGACCGCCTCCGTTATCGCAATATATTCTGCCTCCGTGGTAGACAACGCTACTACACTTTGAATCATCGACCTCTAACTCAACGGACCGCTACCCAATGTAAACACATAACCCGTAGTCGATCTCCGCTTGTCTAGGTTGCCAGTGTAGTCCGAATCCACAAAACCCTCAATAGTTGACGTTCCAGAATTTTCAAATACCAAGCCTTTGTTCATTGTACCCCGCAGATATCGTAGAACCCACTTAACGGCTTGCCAATGCGACTTTCCAGGGTTCGCCATATACCTACTAACAATGCTCACGGCTTGAGCAATGTCCGGTCGAGTGCATACCATGGCATACATCAAACTCCCAACCGCACTTGCATAAGGAACTTGAGCCATATACTACACCTCTTCCTCAGAGCTAGGAGCCATCGTTGCCGATATATTGAAGTGCGGTGCTAACACTCCAATTCCCATTGAAAAGGAGAACAAGGCGAGCGATATAGTGGTGGAAATGGAAGTGAGTACTCCAGTTATTACTCGGGTTACGAATTCGGTGTAGGAGTCCAACGAGGAAGAGACGACTCCCGGTGAGGATTCGGGTCAACAACAAACAATACCGTCTTTGGCTAGTGGAAGGGAGCCTAGGGCTCGACGTGCACCGGTTTGATATAGGTATGAAGACATGGTGGCATACGCATTAGTAGGTTACGGGGATGAGCCGACTTCGTATCGGAAAGCTATGGATTCTAGCGAGAATGCGAAGTGGAAAGCGGCTATGGAAGATGAGATGGAGTCTCTCCAAAAAAACTGAACTTGGGAACTATGCGATTTGCCGAAGGGGAAGAAACCTATCGGGTGCAAGTGGGTTTTCACTAAGAAAGACGGGGTTCTAGGGTCCAGTGTTCGTTTCAAGGCAAGGTTGGTACCCAAGGGTTATGCGCAAAAAGAAGGGGTGGACTATAATGAAGTGTTCTCTCCGGTTGTGAAGCACACCTCGATCCGAGCATTGTTGGCTATGGTGGCGCAATTTGATCTCGAACTTGAACAACTCGATGTCAAAACTACGTTCTTGCATGGGGACCTAGAGGAAGAGATTTATATCTCTCAACCGGAAGGATTCAAAGTTGTTCTTAAAGAAAATAGTGTGTGCAAACTTCGAAAGTCGTTGTACGGATTGAAGCAGTCCCCGCGTCAATGGTACAAGAGGTTTGACGCGTTCATGATCGCACATAAGTTTACTCGGAGCGAATTTGATCATTGTGTTTACTTCAAAAGGCTTGAATCTGGCAATTTCATCTATTTACTCCTATAAAACAAACCTTAGCCACCTATCAACGTATAGGAGTAAATAGATGAAATTGCCAGATTCAAGCCTTTTGAAGTAAACACAATGATCAAATTCGCTCCGAGTAAACTTCTGTGCAACCATGAACGCGTCAAACCTCTTGTACCATTGACGCAGGGACTGTTTCAATCCGTGCAACGACTTTCGAAGTTTGCACACACTATTTTCTTTAAGAACAACTTTGAATCCTTCTAGCTAAGAGATATAAATCTCTTCCTCTAGGTCCCCATGCAAGAACGCAGTTTTGACATCGAGTTGTTCAAGTTCGAGATCAAATTGCGCCACCATAGCCAACAATGCTCGGATCGAGGTGTGCTTCACAACCGGAGAGAACACTTCATTATAGTCCACCCGTTCCTTTTGCGCATAACCCTTGGCTAGCAACCTTGCCTTGAAACGAACACTGGACCCTAGAACCCCGTCTTTCTTAGTGAAAACCCACTTGCACCCGATAGGTTTCTTCCCCTTCGGCAAATCGCATAGTTCCTAAGTTCGGTTTTTTTGGAGAGACTCCATCTCATCTTCCATAGCCGCTTTCCACTTCGCATTCTCGCTAGAATCCATAGTTTCCCGATACAAAGTCAGCTCATCCCCGTAACCTACTAATGCGTATGCCACCATGTCTTCATACCCATATCGAACCGGTGCACGTCGAGCCTTAGGCTCCCTTCCGCTAGCCAAAGACGGTATTGTTTGTTGTTGACCCGAATCTTCACCGGGAGTCGTCTCTTCCTCGTTAGACTCCTCCATCGAATCCGTAAATCGAATATTAACTGGAGTAGTCATTTCCGTTTCCACCACTATCTCGCTCGCCTTGTTCTCTTTTTCATTTTACTTTTATATTTTTATTTCATTTTTAATGCTGAATTGACTTAGTTGCCCTTATAATTATTGAATGGATTTTGGAGAACATTTTTGCTATTATATCAAATTAGTTTTTTTATTTAAACTCTCTCTATCATTTAACCTTTCTTAATTTCTTAAAGAATTATCAAAGATAAGCATTACTTTGATACACAAATCTTATAGATATGCAAACGTCGCAACAATGTTCCTAGTGGTGGTAATAGAAGTGTAGATTAGTTTATGTCGTGGATAAGGTATTTTAAAAGCCGAACTACCAATAATGGTGGCATGGCAACAAAGTTGATATTTATTGGGCCTTGGCCCATACTATATGAAATCTTAATTACCATACACGTTTTAAGAGCCAAACCACTAGTGATGGTGGCATGGCTTATATGTAGACCATGTTTGCTATTAATTACTAGTTGTATAAATATTATATGTTTTGATGAAACTGATACTTACGTATACAATAATGATGGTATATGTCATTTTTGACTATTCACAAAAAAATTATGTACTGTATATTTATACCTTCTTTTTCTATTCATCTTGACGATGTGTTTTGAGGCCATCAAATGCATTTGAATGTATAGTTAATTGGATGAATATATTTTGGATAGTAAATGTTTACTAGATTGCTCCTTAGAAGAACTAACATTAGAGTGCAACCATTGCCAGATATATTGTAAGATCCACTTTAATTTCCTATTTATTTTAATTTCAATACACTCGTAATACATGAGTTTTGATATAATACTTTTTAACACACATGATTTTTTATAGAATATTTTTCATAATTTCTTACGTTTGAAATTCTCTTGACATGGAGACATATTACAACTCAACTGATGCACGGATATAATATGTCTATGATAACTTTACATATTTTGTCTTGCTTACATCTTGTTTAATTACCATGAAAATTATCATATTCAAATATTCATATAAATAAAATGAATACCCACACTAATATAACATATCTACATTGTCGCTTAAAAGATCAATTCAAACATGGTGTATTCGTTTGCTAGATATATTGTAAAGTGCTCGACTTAAACAATAGTCATATTATAAAGTACGTTATATATATATATATATATTAACATTTTACATTTTAAGATGACTTTTGAAAATTATCATATTCAAAGTACGAGATATCAAACACTTAATATGTCTATCACATGCATTTTTTAAAATGCATCAAACAATTAATATGTCTGTCACATGCCATAGTATGTATATAATAATAGCACAATATGTCTATAGTAGATTTAACTATGTATTTGTAATTTGTTAGACTTAAATTTTGATTTTAAATTCCAAAACTTATCTCTAATTTGTTAGATTTAATTTTTATTTTAAGTTCCAAATTATTTGAATTTGAATTTTCAAATGGATTATATCTTATATGTAGTTTTCAAATCTTAAGATTCCTTAATTGTAGGGGAATTAATTTTAATTAAAAAAATCCAAAAGGACAACTTTGGAAAAACACAAAATAATTTAAAAACGTTTAAATAATTTTTCAAAATTTGGAAAGATGATTATTCATAACTTTGGGTCAAAAACTAATTTAAAAAATGTGTTGGGCTAAACGTAAAATAATTCAAATTCTTGGGGCTAAAAATAAAATGCTCCTAAAATTATTATCTAAAACTACATGTTGTTAACAAAGTATATTACTAAATTTAAGATAAAATCTTGTTTTTTGCAGTACCCATAAAACAGTTTTCTTAGACTAAAAACAAAATTTTATCATAAAGAATTATTTTTTACACAAGAAAACTTCTTTCGAGCCCTTTACCACCCCTTATCTCATTAAACTTCATACATACTCATTGCTTGTATCAAAATAAATAAATATTATAACTAAATAGGGCGTCATGCATCCCACTAATCTATCATTAAAAAAAAAAATTACCACGTATATTTCTTTTAGGATGTAACTGTCGCATTAAATTCAAGAAAAACAAAGTAAATTTTTCAACCATTTAGACATACCTGTGTTTTTTATATGAATTTTTTAGACATACCCACCTTTCAATAATGCTTTTGAAATTATTATCCATATTAAAGAAAATGATAAATATTTCGAATTTATTTTGAAATATTTATCTCTAATCAATTTGAGTCAGATTTCAATAGTCCGGCCTTTTTGTGTAGGAAATCTACAATTTGAGAAATATAAAAGAACTAAACATCTAACATGGAGCAACAGCTGATTTCATAGTAAATGTCTTTAAAATAATTCGAGATGTGTACAACATTATTTTCATTTAACTTCATCAATCTATTTTTTTCTTTCAAAGTAATTATGCATGTTGTCCTCGAAAAAGCATCAAACCAGCATTTTTAACATTTTCAACTTAAAGGTGGTGTATCAAAAGAAACGTGAGAAGAAAAGACAATGACGACTCCTTTAAAAAAAATCATTTATTTCTATCAAATTTTATTAAAAAGATTCAATTTAAAAGTTGGTGAGAAAATTATTTAAAATTTCAAAAGCACAAATTGGACATATATTAAATTTTCATTACACCCACTTGGAGATTGAATTTTTCCAGAATATTTTGCAAAGATAATTTAATCGTTATAAATATCACTTCACTAAATTTTATAAAGAAATTCGTCCCTTTAATTTATGAAATGAACAATCCTTTTATTTTATTAAATAAAGGACCGTCCTCTTTTAAGGCGATCTAAATTAACATATATGTTAAATATAGATTTTCATAATAAACAACTCCAAAATAATTCAACATGTGTACAACATTATTTTCATTTAACTTCATCAACCTATTTTTTATTTCAAACTGATTATGTTGTCATTGAGTAAAAATTCTAAAAGCCATCCCTATGTAAATCCAAACATACCGAAGCATTAGTACATTCAATGTCAATTCATAAATCAACATTATTAATATTTTTAACTTAAAGGCATCAAAAGAAACGTGAGAAGAAAAGACGACGATAATGTCATTTTAAGAAAAAAGAGGACTGTTCATTTCTATCAAATTTTATTAAAAGATTTATTTTAAAAGTTTAGTGAGATAATCAATTAAAATTTCAATGGCATAAATTGAACATATATATCAAATTGTAATTACACCTGCTTCGTCCTTGAATTTTTCCGTAAAATTTTGCATAGATAATTTACTCGTTATAAATATCAGTTCACCAAATCTCATGAAAAAATTCGCCTATTGAATTTTTATGGCGGCCTAAATTAACATATATGTTATGAAAAATGCTTTTCTTACATACAAATCTTACCACCTATTATTATCGGGTATATTAAATGGATTTTACCATTTTTATATCTTGTGTGTGTACAACTCGTATAATATAGGTTGATGGTAGAGGCACATTCACTTTTTAATTAAGGCACATCCAAATTAAGTAAAACTTGATCTTTTACTATTTTGTGTTTATATTAGTAAGGGCACATCAAAAAATTAATACACCATTGATTTAAGAAGAATTAGTAGCACTTTTATCAATCATAAAAACTCTGAGAACTTCATCTGGGTATAAAATATTCTATCCTTACCACTATAAATTTGAATAAATATAGTTTTTTGGTTTCCTTTTCGACCAAAAAAGTTGTGCATATGTTTAAGAAGTTGCATTTACAGAAATAAAGACAACATATCATTTCCCATCGAAAAATAACTAACAAAAATTTTCTTAGAAAAACTAACATTCATTATCTCAATGCAACATCTAAATTCAAATGCATCTCAAAATTATAAAATACAATGTATTTGGTTAACACAAAATATAATTATTCATATTCTAAAAAATTAAAACAAATAATATATCTATATAGATATATAATATGAGATTTTTATTATTAAACATCTTAGATTATAATTATAATGATAAAGAAATCATATTGTCCAATGATTTAAAAGAAAATAGAGAAGTGACAATGGATCGACACCACGTAAAGAAGGCGAGAGTGATAAGTAAAAGAAGATCAAAAAATATAAATTAAGTTTTTATTTATCTAATTGAGTGTAACCTTATTAGTTATAAATAAATATAGTAAAACTTATTTTTTTACCTAATTCAAAGTGTTTTAACTGAAAAAGGGGTGTGCCTTTATCTATTACCTATATAACAATAAGAATAAATGTGAAAATATTTAGTAAGTATAGCTAAGGGTGTAAATGGATATTCGAAAATCCGAATCCGTTCCGAATTCAAAATCGTATTTTGTGGATATTTATCCGAATGGATATTCGAAAAAGAGGATTTGGATAGTGTTTATAAATATCTGAAAAAATTGATAGGGATATGAATAGTGATAGTATTCGACCTAGACAATCTGTATCCGATGTGGATTATTCATATTTGCGAATATCCGCATTCGATATAATTTAGTATATATATATCTCCCCATTTAAAAAAAATCGGACATTTATTCTGGTGTGCACAAGCTAGCTCAATTTACCAAAAAATAAATAAATTAAACCAAAAAGAAAAAAAAGCTGAAAAACTATTAGCAACATAAGTGATTTGCTAGCATTAAATGTACGAGACCATATCAAATTTAAAATTGTAGAGATTTTTAACTTTGATTTTTCATTTTGATCCGTGTAGTTAAATTATAATTTTAAATTAAATCTTGTTGGGTTATACAAGAAGAAAAAAAAATATTTAAGTTAAAAGTTTGATATAATACGTTTTGCAATGTTTCGTTACACTTCTCGAGTTACAACTTTTAATTGAAAAATCATGTAATCAAATATATTTTTAAAATTAAGCTAATTTTTAGGTTAGCAAAAAATAAAAGAATATGTATATAATTATATAGAAAAATGGAAATGGATATTATTCGAATCCGAGATATCCGATAGGATAAGGATAAGAATAGTTTAATATACTACCCAAAGGGATATGGATAAAGATTTAGATAGTAAATTTTAAAAAAGATACAGATAATAAATAATGTAATATCCAGTTCGTATTCGATCCGTTTACACCCCTAAATATAGCATTACCCATATATTAAATATAGATTTCACTCCTTTAAAATAGAGGAATTAGCACTATCGTAAAGTTAATTAAATCTCAACCTTTCATTTAAAACGAATGGTTAAAATATTGCCATGTCATGTACCATACTGAAGGAACATAAAAAATTAACGAAGATACAATCTGTTAGTCCACTGCAATGCTCTAAGAGGTACTTTTTTTACCTTTTTCCTTTTTTTTTATTCACCTTCTTTAAGGACAAAAGTATTATACTTGGAGTACTTTTCAAGTGGTAAATAGATTAAAAACCAACCACAGGATTATAAATTCAAGTCCTACAACTTCCCTTCTTTCTCGGGGCAGAACAACCGGATGTATTTAATATGACAACGCGACGCAAATGTATTAAAAAAATAAAAAGATAAAACTATTTGATTGGCTGGATCAAGCGTGCATATGCTAATAAAAGTGTTACTACTATTAGTCTATATGCCAAAAAGTCCAACCCATTTAAAAATAGAAACAAAGATAGAAATAGTAATATGCGAGCCCAATAGCTCAAAGTCCAACCCGTTTAAAGCCAAAACAAACCCAACCCATTTAAAAAATATTTTCAAAAAATGGTGGTTTTCAGTGAAGAAGTTCTTGAATATTGAGGGAGCCTAAATATTCAACAGATTGAGCTGATATTATTGGGTGCATTGCCGAATAGGCCTGGTTTCTCATCCTAACACAAGCCCAAGCCGAATAGCCGAAGGTCATTAGAATGAGTTGCCAATAAGCATACCGTACTGCCGAATGAAGCGCGTTATGACCGACAAGGTCATGCTTTGGTAAACAATTCCAAGAAGATATCACTGTTCGCCAAATCGCCGATACAAACACATGGTTGCCGATATGCTCATTCTCACTAATAGAGACATAATATTTGTAGCAATCAAGGTGGGTTCAAAAGTATGCCGATATGGTCATCATGACCAATAGGAATAAAGATAGCTATAAAGTACAAAGTTAGTTAGTTATGGTTAAGAAGATAATTTACCTGTAAAGTGCTAAAGTATAACCCAAGTTTTACCTTTTATTATATTTTCACTATTCACTCTAATGGAGCAGTGTAAGCCTAATTTTATACATATAAATAGAAAGGGAATGCTCATTAAGATAATAATAACAATTTGGCCCAAACCTTAAGGTAATAGGGGAAAGAGAGAGAAAAGGAGAGCCAATAACTTATATCTCATCCATTTACCATTACCAAATTAATACAAGGCATACACAAATGAAGATGTATTGCTAGTAAGTAAGAAATAACAACCACCGGGGGAACCTAACCCCCAACAAAAAATCTATTGCCCATTGTTTTCCTTCATTTTGCCTAATACTAATTTTGGTAAGAACATCACTCGTGGGTTGGCCCAAATTTTTGGTCCCCCACAAATATTATATATTACAATTAATATTATATCATAAATTAAATTAGATATTAAATTTTCTATAAAAAGATATTAGATATTACAAAAGATATATTATATTATAAATTAATTTAGATATGAAATATTGTTTGTTAGAAAAAGTGAAAACACTAGGAATATTAAAGAAATTAAAGCATATAATTAATTATGTGCTAGGATAGATGTAGATAATTTTACTATCTATATAATATAATTTGTATTCCATTCGACTATATCCAGCTCAACAACCATTACCCACTAATATCACAAGTGGAAAAGAAATTATCGTGCAACAATCTTCAATATTGTTAAATACAAAAACTAATTATTTTCTCACTAATTATTAATATGTTTTTCACACTTGACCTTTTGAATCTCACTTCTTCACCCACCTTCTCAACACACCGCTGTTGTCCCTATCTCAACACATCACCGCTGGCCATTTGTCGGACACCTGTAACTCCCCCCTCTCTTGTAAATTATGTACTTAAACCCATAGTATATCCAATATCAAAATTACCTGCATGATTTGATTACTTTTCTTCTATCCAAGATAATGTAGTATAACCAATGCCCTTCTTGCCGTTCAACATAGGTTTTGTACTTGTAACATAGAGGTCATGGGCTTGACCCATATTAATGTTAAGATTATAGAAAAGAGAGAAATAATATTGAATTGATTGTTTTACTTGAATTTTACATAAAAGGGAGAGCTCTATTTATAGAGTCTTACAAGACAATAGAAAAGGAAAGAACTAATCTAACAAGGAAAAATGAAACTAGTCTAATTTAACAAGGAAAAGGAAACTAGTCTAATTCAACAAGGAAAATGAAATAACTAACTAAATAAATAATATGAAAATATAATTTAACACCCCCCTCAAACTCAAGAAGGCTTGGAGAGTATTCTGAGTTTGGAGAAGAACAAGTCGAGTAGACAAACTAGCACATGGCGAGCCGATGAGGATGACTATGTCTTCGAGAATTCTGACAAGAGAAACTGGAATATAAAACTGGAACAGGAAGATCTTAGAGAAACTGGAAAAACTGGAATAATAATAGAAAACTGAAACAGGAATAAAAAAATTGGTCTGAGTAGAAAAACTGGGATAAAAAATCTGGATAGAAAATCTAAGAAAAGAAAAACTAGATCATCTGAATAAAAGAAAAACTGGATCGTCTGAATAAAAGAAAAAAAAAACTAGATCGTCTGAATAAAAGAAAAACTGGATTGTCTGAGCGATTTCGACTGTGGGTTTCAGGCAGTGGCGAGTGACGCTGGCGGGTACACTCTCCGTGCATGGAGGCGCATGAGTGGTCGGCTTGAACTGTACTTGAGTTTCGGGATAGGAAAGTGTTGGCAGCGGGTGGGTTTAATGGAGTTTAATGGTGGTTGAAGCTGCGTGGTGGGTTTATTTGGCAGGGTATTTGCAGTGGGTTTGGTTCGGCGGGTGACAAGAAGACGGCTAGATGATGTGATGGGTGAAATCGAGGTTTGGAGGTCCAGCGGATGACGATATACATAGCCCGCCGGTGAACGAAAATACTTGAGGATCGTACAGCTCTGATACCATGTTAAGATTATAGAAAAGAGAGAAATAATATTGAACTTATTGTATTAACCTGAATTTTACATAAAGGGATAGTTCTATTTATAGAGTCTTACAAGACAACAGAAAAGGAAAGAACTAATCTAATAAGGAAAAAGGAAACTAGTCTAATTTAACAAAGAAAATGAAACTAGTCTAATTCAACAAGGAAAAGGAAATAACTAACTAAATAAATAATATGAAAATATAATTTAGCAATTAACGTGATTGTAAGATCCTTTGTTAGTTTACTCTTGTAGTGATAGTTGTTAGTCCACCATTATTGTGGTAGTTGTAGATTTATAATTAAAGAGTATTGTATAAAAAAAATTATGTTATAAAAATATCGCATTGTATCAAAAACGGATATGTATCATCTATGAGAACATCATAATAAACTTATTTGCTTATAATCTATTAGAATATTTGAATTTCAAAAGTCGTTCCTGAACATATAACCAAAACTAAACCTGTATTTTTTAATCCCTCTATGCATCTCACCCATCCTTTGTTGTTTCTAGTACTTCTAATATTTCCCCCAAACCAAATATGGGGACAGGTATACGGCGGTTTCGGTACCCGTTCTCGAAATGATTCGTTACCATTTCTAACGTCCATTTAAAATTGGATGCATTGTCAATTATTTAGATGTTTTTTTTCCCAGAAAATGAACAAGGTGTCTAATTTTAGATGAAAGTAGAACTTGTTTCAAACTTGAAGGGCCAAAGTGAGAAAACGAATAATTTTAAGGATGTAAAAGATCAATGGATTATTTTAAGGGCTTTTTTTTCTAAAGGACAAACTTCACACTCTCTATCTACTAAAGGACAATCTTTTTGAACAATTAGTTAGAAGGCAAATTTTGAAACGAAGATAATTTTTTAATTCTGAATAGTTAAAAATTTAGATTTTTTGTATATTTGTACGTTCCAAACTGCACTTTTATTTGGATTAATATCTAAATTAAATAATATTCCAAAAATCTTGCCAAAGATATAATTTAGGATTTGTTTGAATTCAAAATTCAAAATTGTAATTATTGATTGACTTAGTAACATCCAATTCAATAACAAACAAACTAAAATTAAAATAAACTGATTAAATGTATAAAACTTTACTAAAATTATTTTATTCATTTTTTAGATGATACACACAAGTCTACGCAGATAATAATGAATAAGGATATAGCTGATTGAGTCGAAATGTTATATTTTTATACATTTTTTAAGTAGCTCAATGTACATGAATTTGATTCTAATTATCTAAAACTATTGAGATTAAGTTTTAATCATAAAATTGGATAATATATTTGTTTATAGTGCATTTTATCATTTTTATGGGGTAAAAATGAATAAAAGTGAATTTGGAGCCAAAGCCCCAAAGTTAGTCGTTGCCGAATAAATTTTAGATAAATTAGGTTCAAGAATTGAATCAAAGAAAATCTCAAGCCCAAGCATGAATGAAGTTAATGAAAATTGTCAAGAGAAGCCAATAGAGCAAGTTTAAGCAAAGAGTGGCTCAATGGAATCAAACCAAGTAACTTTCGGATGAAGAGGATATTTACCACGCGCAATGCCTTTGTTCAAGACAATTTTGATATTGATCCATATAGAATTTGAGAAAATATCCAAAGACATGTCGTAGACTATCCAATTAGCTACGTTTAGGCGAAAACCTTGCATCAATCAAAATTCTAAGCACAAAATTATGGTGAAAGTACAGCAGTGTGTCGTAGGATCAGATTTCAGCGCGAATGAACAAATAAATTGGAGGTGCAAATTTTAATTAAAAGTGGACTTAGCCTAGATGCATTGCGTGTGTGGTGTTCGAGAAGTAGGTGTTTAGTTCCATAATTGCCAAGGCAGATTAATTTTTATCAAGTAAACTCTATCTGAAGCCGAAGGTGCATCTCATTGGATGCATATGTGCCTCAGAGGATTCACCCCAATTAATTAGGGCTTTCTCAAATATATAAGGTGCATGAAAGTCAAATAGTAACCATCACATTCAACTCCATAGAGACAGCTGTGTGCACGACCGACAAAAACATCCGAATTCGTCTTCTTTTTTACTTTATTTTTTGTATTTTGAGCACTAAGTATTTTTTTTTCCTTCGTTTAATTTTTGGAATGTATAAGGAGTTAGAGACGAAGGTTTTGAGTATATTTTGAAGATTAGTTTCAGACTTCAGTTATTGAACTATGCGTATACTTCAAGTCCTTCGCGTAGTTTTTTTAAATGCTTTTTGATTCATAAATATATATATACACTATTTTGTTTGGTTAATTTATTGATTATGAATTTATTACATATGTTCGTTAGTTAGGGCATAAGGGCTGGATATGCCGACACGGTAATTTTCTAAACCTGAATTCAATTCTAATTAATTTTCTATGGATTTATATGATTTCATTATATTATTATCCTAGTATGCTATTCACATAAGTTCATAACAAATTTAATAGAATCTTTTTGTTAAAAGCATCAAAACTAATTCGAATAATTATTTTTTGTGCTAAATCCTAACTAATCGAGTTACAGAGCATTCTATACTCTCTAAATCTATTTGTTGTATATCTTTTTAGATCTCAAAAATTACCACGCTATTTATGATACTAGTTTTAAACCCTTACTTTTGTTAGCGAAATCGCCAAGTTTGTTTTTAAATCGCCTGTTTTGGTTTAAATTTGATTCTAATCATGTTTTAAATTATTTGAATTAAATTGTGCTTTTTGCTTAATCTTTCCAAACTCACTTTTAGTGTTTTCGGTAAAATTAAGTGACGCGAATTGATTCCGTAAGTAGTATTGATATGTATAGTTCATGTCACACATGAATTATCACGAAAGATGCGAGATTACAAGGTTAATTGCTTGGTGGAATTTAGGCTGATTTTTAAGGAAAAATAATTAGAAAAGGATTCCCAATTCACCAAATTGCCCGTTGCATTGCCCGAAACTTATGGATACCACTAGCGCTTTTTATTTTTGATTTTAACTAAAGTTTTTTGCTTGTTTAATTAGTGTAGTATGCTGTTTTTAATATTTATTTTATTTATCTTTTTTCTCATGTTTCCATTGTGATAGTTTAGTTGTTTTCAACATAATGATGTGTTGCTACCTTTAGGTTTTGCATTAGTTGCTATTTAGGTTAATTTTATTGCATTTAGTTAGTGTTTTTTCCTGTCTCTCCATATAATCATATTTTCTTTATTTTGTCTCTTCTCTCTCTTTTTGAAAGAAACATTCCTAACTCCAAAAATTACACAACCTTCCCATGGATTTGACATCGGACTTACCATGTATTTATTACTTAATTGACCACATGCACTTGGGGGTTTATAACTCACATTGTTTGCGGTGAGACAATAGGCATTGGTTTACCAAATTAATAAGCAATATAATTAACTAAAGACTAAGATAGGCATATTATATTACTAAATTAATAGCTAATAAAACCAAAGCTAAATTGAGATTTCATAACAAATGCAATGAATATATAAACATTATCTTAGTACTTCCATGAAAGATATATTAATAATGCACTTAGCTTATCTCCAAAAAGAAAAATGCACTTTTTTTTTTAAATAGACACATTAGTAAAATAAAAATGAAATGGAATACCAACAACATATTTATTAGTTAAAAATATATAGACATAAAACTGAATTTTAAGGTGAATATCCATGAAAGTGAATGAACAATTAATTAACATAAAATAATTATGTTATTAATTCATATAATGTATAGGTAGGCATATCGGTATATTGGTATATATAACATACGAGCTACAACATTCATGGTTACGTTATTCTATGTTAAAATGTATGCTTGTTACATATGTATTTACATACATATTAGTATAAACCTTAAAAGATAGACAACCAAGAAAAGTGAAAACAAAACAAGGATGGCAAGATTATAAAAATTAGATTAACAAGTAAAAATTCATCAATTGTTGAACGCTGTAGAACAAATGAGCCACGAAGATCAAGTAGGGGGTTTTGATGAGTAATCGCCACTGCATGTGTTGTCGGAAACCTAATATCAAAGCAAGTCAAGAGAAAACAAAGTGTACAATAGCGAACACAATAAAAATTTAGAGAGATTATCATAATAACTTTTAAAAACAGGATATCTAGAGTCATTCAAAATTTAAAATTTTTGCTAGATTTTAGACATAGCTACATAGTATGGATAATTAATTTGTTTGTTTTCCTTAAATAGAGGGAGGGATACCAATATAATAACACCTAAAAATAAGATAAAAAGAAAATAAATAAAAAATAAAACTTAAAATGCATGTCCTTGATTCAACATATTGTCCTTCATTATTAAATATGTCCTTTAAATTAACGGCTTAAGAGGATTGTATTTTATTAAAAACATTATTTATATATTGTCTTTGGTCATTATTTTTTATTATTTTAATATGACATGGTCCACATGTGAATATAGGTTTCCTAATTTAAAGTGCTCCTACTGATGATGACATGCAAACCCCATTTCCATAGAATTTAATCTATATCCTCAAATAAAGTGATATTTTCTACTATACTACCTGTGAGAACCCGCGTTCTCGACGCCCGGGGGTCCTCGTGGGCGGCAATTATGTTGTTGCTTTGAAAATCGGTTTCGAAAAGAATAAGAGTCGCCAGTTTGTTTTACTAAACAAACAAAAAAGGTTTATGTAAAAGAGACATATTTATGGACTAAATATTCTCTTATACACAATGTATGAGAAACCAGTTGATTCGAAGGTTCGGGAACTAAGTTACGAATCGGGAAGGTGTTAGGCACCCAATTCGCCCTTTCGGTCTCTTGAGTAGGATATGCGTGTGTTATAATTTAGTTCTTGCATGCTATTGCTATTACTTTACAGCTTTTCGTGCTTGCCTTAAAAATCGAGATTTTGGAGTTGGGATAAAAACGATGTGTTTCCTAATTCGCCCATGATTTTAAAAATAAGTGTGTGTGTGTGTGATTTGAAAAAGAGAATTTGATAATAATAATAGATGCAATGAAACAAGTGATTTTGTAAAGCATTGGGCTTTTCGAAACTGATTCAATGTGGAATATTATACTCGATATGATATGAGGCGAGTTAACCAATCATGTATCATAGTCTATTGATTAAACCGGTATAGATGACACTAGTGCTCTCATCATCGAGTATTCATCACATACACACCGCAATCTATGAGTTAGATTGAATATATAGCGATTATCGATTCCTTCGTATAACAATACCACTAATCCGGACTTCTGAAAAAGTAAGAAAGTAATAATACTATTTTGAAATTGGATTAGGGTTTATTATACGCCTTTGGTTTTGAAAAACAATTTGAAAAGGGGTTTTGAAAAGCTATCAAGTGATAGAAATTATGCAGACAAGAATATAAATTATAAAACGGACGAATAAATAAAAGAAGAGAGAGAAAATTATTCCCGAGCCTCCTTGGAAGGAGAGAATAAGGATCTCTTGGTGTGTACCACTAAATATCCTTGATTGTTGATGATAATAATGAATGGAGGGGGGTCTATTTATAGTTGAAAAAGTACTTGGAGAGTGAGAAAAGAGATTGCAACCAGGACTCTTGGAGCATATCGCGAAACCTTCCCACCGTTGGATGATCCTGAGTTTTGGATATGTGAGGGAAATAGAAGTCTTCTAGATCGTGTAAAACTTTAAGGTCGATAAGAATTCGGGAAGGTTCCCTTTTGTTCTGATTGGTATGAAGAGTTTGTTTTCGCGTAGGAAAGGTACTAGTTGTAGACAAGGTTCCTTGTTTGCACAATAAGTCAGGTTCTCACCGTTGGATCATGATAAATTTTGGATATATATTTCCAATATAATTATTTTAGACCCTGTAAAAATTTGAAGACGATCGGATTCGGGAAGGACTCGGTCTCCTCGAATTAGTACGAAGAGTTTGTTCCCGCGTAGGAAACGTACTTGCGTAAAACAATCTCGAGAAATGAAGTTCTAGCCGTTGGATTATGTTGAATTTTGGATATGTTTTCCCTACAAATGTTTTATAGTTTCTGTCCAAATTTGAGGTCGATCAGAATTCGGTAAGGCCAATATTTATTTTAATTTGTTACGAAGGACATTTCGACTAGAATTGCACGATGGACAAATTGTTTCTTGATGATCCCATGTCCGACAAAGCTAAATTTTGAATATGTTCTTTCCCACAATAAGGCCTACCTACTTACCAAACTTCAAACCATTTTAACTTCGAGAAGACCTCCATTTGATCACCCGAATCAAACTCATGATTTTCTGAATTTTCGGAGATCCGACCGTCGGATTGAGCTGATTTTCGAGTATGTTACTCCTTTTGATAATGTCAAAGTTTGAGGATGATCCAAAATGCGTAACTCTCCTTTTATAAGTTTCCAGGAGTTTTGATGGTTTTCGATTCCGACAATTTTTGATAATTCTGTAACTCCTCATCCGGGGTCCTTTCGGCTTTCTTCTTTGACCTGTATCACATGTACATAGTTTTTGTGCATCCAAAAATGCTCGTGCATGCATGCGTGTTCATTTCTTTAAAAAATCAGAATTATTGCAGGGGTCGCAAAATGAGCTGTTCACACTACCCAAACAAGTTCTATTTTCTACCAAAATGGCAATAGTAATCTTGATTGTTTATTTGGAAGAATTCAAATGAAATACGCTAATTATATTAAACTTTCTTGTGGTTAGTCGAGTTTGCGGGTTGCTTCCCTGTATTTTTTTTTACTCAATACTATACCCCTTCATCTAAAACATATTTATTCATCCACATTCTCACATGCCATTGCAACGCCATTGATGGGTCCATCTCTCTCTCTCTCTCTCTCTCTCTCTCTCTCTCTCTCTTTCTCTCCCTCCCTCTCCTTCTCCTCTTGTGGCTGACTTTCTTTATTCTTACCATTTTGTTGATATAAAATTAGAGAGGAGGAAGTAGTGTTAGGGTTAGGGCTAGTTTTGGTGGTAACGGGGAGCGTGGGTTGGGATTTTAAGATAGAGTAATCATCGTTGATAAAGGTTAGGAAGGGTTTCATGGAGATTGGGATTGCAATAGTGGTTTTGGTGGGGAGTATTCCTATGGAAAGTTAAGGGGTGGCTTTGTATGGTATTTGAAGGTGTTACCAACTAGGAATTTGGTGGTGAATAGAGTTTTGTTACTGCATATATAGTTTACCAATGTGTAGATTAAAAGGTGTTTGTTTAGTTGGTGAGGAAGATGAAGGGCGGAGCAGAGGAGGGGAATTGGTCAGCAGTGAGCACTGTTTGATTGGAGCAGATGAGGGACAGAAGATGAGTTTTCATAAAATAATATATATATATATATATAAATATATTTCTATCATATTTAACTATTTTGAGGTTAATTTTTAAATGTAAAATCAATTTGTTATTGGTTCATTTTGAAAAGTTATTTTTTTCTTTTTACGGTCTCCGTTGACGGAGTTAGCAAATTTTTTCGGGTCAAAAGTTTGAGGGGTTATACTATTAGGTAAAAAAATATAAGGACCGGTCCGCATACTCGACTAATAATAAGAGGTTTAATATAATTTACCCAATAAAATACTCTATTCAAAATTATAATTATAATTTATTTTTCTAATATAATTAACGTAAGTCTTTACTCCATCTAATTTTTCCCCAATAAAACGAGGCACGACTTCCCCAAGGGCAAGGGCATATTTCACTTATATATGGTTTTAGATTAATTGCACATGTAATGCTTGTTCTCTTAACTTGTATAGATATATGGTCTTGTTCTATAGATATATGGTCTTGTTCTGGATATTTTAAATACTTTCAAGTGCACGAATCAACATTTAATATAACTTAGGCAAAAGCAAGGTCGAACCCTAAGGGCCTCACAAGTGGAACACACATGTCTTTCACTAATTCTAATTAATTCCTAATCTAGCTTAAATATTGAGAGTAATGGTTTATCAGCTAAAAACACGAATAAAATAATCAATCAATAAAAATATTAGGATGGCGGATTGATCATATATTTGATATCATGTTCCTAATATTCCTTCCCAATAAACCGTACTATTTGTCTCGTACTAATTTGGTCTCTTGATTCTATTAGATGCGGAATGTAAAATCAATTAGATTCAAATTATTAATTCTCCCATAGCCAAACGTATGTATAAAATTAAAACATTCACTATATCCATCAAAACATAATTTATATCTGCTCTTAACAAATCATAAACTGAATCTAACAAATTATAATGAAAATTCAATCTTATTTTTTTTATCAGTTAAAATATGCATTCAATAGGAAGAATTATATTTAACATTAAAACATTAAATTGATAGGGTCAATTGGCACAAATTTATGCAATATAATCAAACAAATATATTCATTTTCAACCCTAAAAAATAAACTAATCTAACATGTTTGCAAATAAAACGCAAAGTATAATTAAAAAATGCATAATTAAATTAATTAAATATTTTCTTAAATACACGTAAATAAATTTAAAATAATAATTCTAAATTAATCGTAATGATTCACAAAGAAACTCATATAGTAAAGAAGATTCTCGGGGATAAGAGAAAAATACTTAAATTGTATGTTCTCCTCTCGATAAGCATGCCCAAAAGAAGAAAAAAAATAAAAAAAAAATTGCAGCTCTGTTCTTGAAAAGCGTGCAGAAAAGAAAGGAAGAAAGACAATCAATTTGCGGCACACCCCCTCAATGGCTTTAGGGCTCAAATGAATGGGCTCTCTCCTAATAGGCTCGGCCCATTCTTCTCAGGGCTAGCTGCTGCTGTCCACATGCACCTTCATAGCTTGGATGCTCTTTATATAAATATAGATGTTATCCTCCTCAAAGCTCTTCTTCACACAGGCTGCTCTTCTTTTTTTTTTATTGACGCTTGAAAAATAAAATTAAAGCTTTAAGGATTTGAACTCTAGTGAACTATCAACTATATGAATAATTGCGTCAACTATCAATTAATCTAGACAACTTCTTTAATATTAATCTCACTCCTTTTTGTATTTAAGCCAAAAAAATTGCTCCTTTCACTACAAGAAAAATGTTGCTAAAAGGATTTATTTGTCACGAGTTTTGATACCGTCAAAAATAAAATTAGTTGTCACGATTGGTTACGTTCCCGTTACAAATAAAGAGTTATTTGTAACAGTTAAACATATAACTGCAACAAATATCTTTATTTACTGCGGCTTAGGGAGTCGTTACCAAAAATATATATTTATAAGCAATAATACAACGTCGTTTCAGTTGATGAATATTCAAAAAAAATTAAATAAATAACTTATTAGATAAAACTTCAATTTTGTTTCCTTCCCAAACATAAGCCCAGTCAAAGCCCTCTTCTCCATGTAAATCCCTAATTGCCTCTTCTCCATTTCTAATCCCTAATCACCGTCGCTCACCACCAGCATCGGAAAGGTGCGTCTCTCTCTCTCTCTCTCTCTCTCACCCGTCGCTTATTATTAAGGTCGTCTCTCCTATTTCTCTTCTTTTTTTTGATTCTTTGTATTGTATAGTTGTGTATTTAGTGTACATATATCAATTCCTATAGAATAGTGTAGCAGAAATTTTTAGTTTAATTAGGGCAAACAAGAAAGAAAAGAATTACAATAAAAGCAACAATTTCTAAACTAGAATAGGCTCAAACAATATAGATTATATCTATGCGCGTACTTGTTGGGTGTTGCTTTGCTACTTTTTCGTTCTTTTTGTTTTAAATAACCAGTTGCTTTGCTGCTTTTTTCTTTTTTTTTTAGATATCCAATCCGTTGCTTTTTCTTTTCTTTTCTTTTTTAAATCTGTGGAACAAAGACCAGGAGAATGAAAGTGAGAGAGAGAGAAAGAGAAGTGTGTGTTTGGTTCCCAAGAAAATCCAATTTACATATATACAGCGATTCTACATGTATGCTATGCTGCATTTATATATCTCTAGGTAACTTTTTTAATCAAAATTTTTATCTCCATATTTTTATTTTAAGGAAAGAAAAAAGAGTATGATCAAAAGGCCGTGAACTTGATTATGACTGATCGGCTTTATCATTTAAATCAACTAAGCATTTACTTTGTCTATTATATTTTTAGAATCCATGTTTGCCCTTATTTGCTAGCTGGAATATCATAATTGCCATTGCAAAAAGAGAATTTGATTATTCGCATTTAGAGAAACAAACATGAATAATGCATTATGCTAGCTTATGTGATGGAAGAATTTAAAAGCTTCATAAAGACTCCCTTTGAACCAATATCCATATGTTGTATTGACTACAAGAGAGAAGGAAATATTGGGAAAGAGACTGACTGATAAGAAAGATGACCAATCTGCACAGTTAACTTGAGTCTTGAGAGAGAGACAAACTGTTAAGTTGTAGAAGTTTTTAATGTACTAAAAGTTTCCATTTTTCTCTTTTTGAAAAAAAAAAGTTATCTTTAAGGTAGGCTTTAGAATACTTTACCATTTAAAATTTTATTTTGAACTTCTCTTTTTTCCTTTCTTTTCTTCGTAAACCCAAAACTTTTTGCACTTGTTAATTTTGATTAAAAAAAAAAAGTTGAAGACTTTGTATATTTGTCCCTCTTTCTCAATCTTTGATTAAATTTGATCTTTATTTGGGTGTGATGGTGGTAGTTGTATTTATTAAATAGATTAGGTGAATGCTCTTTGCCTACGTTCGTATCTGTTGTTTCTAAAACCAATTGATCCGTTTTTCAAATCAATTATTAGAAACAAACTTTATATTGCTAAAAATGCATTAGAAATTTTTCGTTTGCCAGGGAGGAAAAAAGGTTCAAACCCAGCAGGTTTTTGAGCCGACCTAATCATAATGGTGTGAATTTTGCATGGGTACCAGCCCTAGAATTCAAATTTGGTTCCGGATCACGTTCAAGTAAATTTAGATAGTTCGTACTTATTTTAAATACCCCCTATAAGCAATACTTCATTTAGAAGCACATTTACTCTGTATTAGACACTAAAGCAAATTTCGTTTCACCTTGACTTTTTCGTCTTATCTCTGAATTACTTCATTCAAAAACCAATCCACTCCATTTAATTTTAAGCACTTGAGAAACACGAAAAATGCAGCAAATATAATAATATATGCTTTCCAAACTATATATTAGTGGACTACAATGTACCAATTTATAGGCAAATCAGGTGTCAGAGTAAAGCAAAACCATAACTTGTTTATTCGATACGGTTCAACTCCTATTACAAACATTTTGTTTTTTTGAGTAAACAACCCCAATGGTTACTAAAATATCGATCTAATACCATTTTCGCCATCAAACTTTAAAATGACTCACTTTGGTCGTCTAACTTTAGAGTGAGTACCACTTTGATCATTCTGTCCAATTTGACTATTAAATTTGATGTATTTATGCAGCACATGACTTCGTGTAAGATCATGTTAGTAATATTGCAAGAAAACAAAGTTTTCCTCCGATTATTTTTGCCGAAATGGAACACACATAGTGTATAAAACATATTATTATTTGCAACAAACAGTACAACTTGGGCTATTTTATAACCAAAATGATCGAAATACACTTAAATGAAATCATGTGCTTTGCACATGATTTTATTCCATTTAATTTAGCAATCAAATTAGAAGGAACGACCAAAATGGTACTCACTCCAAAGTTGGATGGCCAAAGTGGTTCGTTTTAAAGTTTAATAGCTAAACACTACACCAAAAAAGAGAAACTGGCACTATTCAGGGCAGAGCCTGACAAAATTTGGTTCATCTACAAGCTGATCTAAATCAGGGAGAACCATTTTTTTTTGGTTCATCTCTAGTTGCACCAATTTTTGGTCAAAGTGTTTCTGTTCATGGGCTGCTTGTACTGTTTAGGCACTGCCTTGGGTCATCACAAGGGTGATCCAGTATGTAGCATGTAATTTTTTTCCTATTACCCGATTCTTTAACACAATAAAGCCAAATATTATATTCAACAAAGCATTCAATCTCAAAATCAATGGACAACAAAACTAGAATCCAAAAGAACAATTTTACTCTCAAAACAAAAATTAGAAATCTACCATAGTTATTGAACAAAATATTGATTCAAATAAGAAGTTTAACAATCAAGATTTACATATTAATGACGAGAAAGCGAAAATGCTCTCTTTGTTCTCTTCTCCCAAAGTCATGTAAATCATCCTGTAAATTGAAATAAGAAAATGATAGCTTTGATCAAGACCTTTTAGAAACTCAAATCTCAAATGGAACATTATTAAACCAAAGTTGTGAAATATAGAAATGAATAAAGTACTCAATTAAAGGTGATTCACATAATTAAACTTGAAAAAAATTGAATGAAGAAAGCATGTCTGATGGACATCGATTAAATGTGTTTAAAGAACTCTAGACATTGGGAGGGAAAAAGAAGAAAATTAGACATACCAAGAGCCATTTCCTTCTAGATGCTCATTAAAATGTCCAAATTGCATCCAAGTCTCTAGCAACCTGTATTAATGAAATTACTAGTAAAAAGTCCTAGCTGTGATACAAAAGAAAATAACATTCACTATTTTTTAATGTCTAAGAGTACTCACTAATGAACGTCATCACGACGACGAAGAGAAGCATCATGCCAATACATAATACCACCCTTGCCCACATCTGCCAACGTACTGCAAGGTCCTTGTTTTCCACCCTATAGCGGATAATCTAACACTATTATATCGTCAAGTATAACTCGAACCTCCCTTGTTCCCAATTGACGACCATGAACCGAAGCAACACCACCAAGTTTTGATTTCCTACCATAACCGACAACCTCCCCAGTGTAAGAAAGTATTTCACATGAGATCACATCACCAAGGCCTGAAAATTGTGATGTAGATGGTGCTTGATGGACACTCGTGAGACTTGTATTTGAAGAAGAAATTATTGTTTGAACATGATGGCCAACTGCAAACTTTCCACTCTCAAAATCCTAAATAAAATTTGTAAGTGTAGACTTCACACTTTCCATCTCTTCTCTAAGGTTTTCTACTGACTCTACTAAATTGCCACGTTCCGTGTTTACCTCTTCAAGCATTTCTCGTGCAAACGCCAAAGCCAATACGGCTTTTCTCGAGATTACGGACCCAATACAACGAACACGTCCTCCAGTTTCTTTCCCAAATTTTTTATACAATGGACCACTATCCAAAGTCTCATCCTCGCCTTTCTCCTTAAACACCTTTAAAAGCATTTCAATTTTTTCCTATAGATAAAGACATTAGAATCATCATTTCTAGCATTTTTCAAGCAAAAATAATAGAATAAATTAAAGAACATAAAGTTGTAAGATGAGCTCACCGCAAACTCCTTATCATATGGTGCATAAGAACCATCCTTCTTTTTATGAGTAGCCAGCCATAATTCTGCACGAGTGGGAGGACGTCCATGCTTATTTTTCCAATTTTCGGCGGCTCGAGCATAACCATTACGACCGGTATTATGTGTGGACTTTCTCTCACAATTATCTTTGATATATTTGTTACGCTTTCTTAGATCCTTTTGAGATTGTGTAGCCTCGTGATCACAATATGCTTCCCAATCCTCGCTTCTAATATTGTTTGGAACTTGTTCTTTCCATTTCATAACATCATCACCGACTAACTTTTCTCGTAGCTTTCCCTTCAATTTTTTCCATGCATTGCGAGCTTTTTTCATGAAAATATCCTTTTGACACTCTTTGATGTCAAGAAATTCACCCTACAATTGTTATGAGTGTGAGATTCTAGCCAATCACAACTAGAAACTACTATATAGAAAGGATAAAATTACATACCTTATACGCATTCCAAAATTGATTCTTGAATCGTGGTGGAACCTCTGGCCATGTACTATAAGAAATTGGGATATGTGTTCTTGCGAGACGTCCTAGCCTAGAAGAGGATTTCGTCGAATTTTTGCCTATTGGAAGCCCATGTTCGTTGAATCTTAACTTCTTGGCTGCAGATTCACCTACTGCTGAAATACTTGAGGCGGTCCTTGATTGACAGTTTGATTGAGATGTTATATCATTTGTTGTCTGATTAGACGTATCACTAATAAGAGACATTCTTGTGCGTTAAATCCAACTGCAATCAATAAATTATATAGTTACATACTTTATTCAATAAATTCACAATATGCGACATTCTTGTACGTTACATGCTTTATAGTAATATACAAAGACACCTGATCTAGAACTTGTATGAAAATGAGCTTTAAATTGACCACATAATTTAACTTGCAATATCTATATGTATTAACAACTTGTAGACAGTAAATATGAAATCAATCAATAAAAAGAAATTAACAACTCGAAAGGCAAATCAAACTATATTTCCTTTCACCAATTTTGAGTTCATGGGAAATACCTGAAATAAAGTCTTGCTATTTTACCGATTCCTTATGCCCCTGTGGTATAAAGAAAAAAACAATTATTAATACATGAAACTACAATAATCAAGAATACATATAAAGTGTGGGACAAAATCTATTTATTATCCATAGAAGAACTAAGGAATTTATCACAATAATTTTCATAATAAAAAATGCAATTAACCACCAAAATATACTCAAATCCCAAAGTAATTAACCAACTCCCAAAATTGTTTACAAATAGACGAACATGGAAAGCTAAATCTAGTGACAAAGCATCGAACAATTCCATATGCTTTCTAAGTAAATTCGTTGTCCAAAAGTTCACATAACTTCTCATTTTCTTCAAGAATGGAGTCATACATCGTACGATCAATCTCAAGCGCATCTATCACTTTCGTCAATCTCTTAGGAGAATGTAAAACGACTGACCATCCATCGAATTTGCTATCCGCACAATAAAATACTTGACTTGCTTGAGAAACAAGGATGAATGGCTCATCATGGATTGCGCTCCTGCTCATTAACTTGCTAAGGTTTACCATTACCAATTTTGAGGTAGGATCAACTCTATAAGCATTAATTCTTTGCACCACATCAACCCAGTGACAATAAAACACCATATGTGTGAAATCATTGTAATTTAGATCCATGATTT
Organism: Lonicera japonica; assembly: GCA_021464415.1. Taxonomy (NCBI): domain Eukaryota; kingdom Viridiplantae; phylum Streptophyta; class Magnoliopsida; order Dipsacales; family Caprifoliaceae; genus Lonicera; species Lonicera japonica. The sequence goes on along the minus strand of CM038465.1, from coordinate 29,595,687 downwards.
CTTTGATAATTCCATAGTAAGTCGTGAGAACCCCTTTATTGTTAAATGCTTTCATGGATACACCACTACTCTGAACATTACGATTTTCTTCATAAACAGAAGTAGTGAAAGTGTAACCATTGCATAAAAACTTCTTATAGCTTGTCACCCTATGGAGTGGGCCATCTGCTAATGCCAATATGCCCTTGTCTTGAACTTTTACAGCCTACAAGATTAATAAAGTATACATTGTATTAAAGTAATGTTAAGATACATGTTTTTCTTAGGAAAAAAGTACAAACAAATACTTGCCTCAAATCTCAACCATGGAATGAAATCATCAACTCTATGCATTGATGTAGTCCCTTGTTGGAAAGCCCGAGTCAACTCAAATTTTCTGCGTTTAACAAATAGTCACAGTAAAAAATCAATAATTACATACATTTTCATTCACATAAAAGTACACAATTGCATGCTTACCTTCTCCATTCATGGACACCCGGATGTTGGAGTAAGACCCATCTACGTGCTTGCTCATACTACACTTTATTGAGGATCAATTCCTTACCTTTACTTAAAGGTAGTTGACCACTAGAGTCATCAAACTCTTCATCAAGATATGCCTCAAGATTCCTTTTGTGAGTTCCTTTACCCTTCTTAGATAAGTATTCCATAGCATATAATGAAGCTTCATGTAACAAATAAGCATTAGCTATGCTCCCTTCAATATACCTCTTGTTACGTGACCATTTTTTATACATTTGTATATCTCTTTCGAATAACCACATTGCCCGAAATCAAGGGGGTCCGGCTGCCAACGCTTCATCGGCTAAATGGTGCGTAAGGTGGATCATTATTACAAAGAAGGAAGGTGGAAAATATATTTCCAATACACAAAGTGCCTCAATTAATGCATGCTTTGCCTTATTCAAATGTTCCCTGAGTATCACTTTTGAGCACAAGACATTGAAGCATATGCTAATCCGCTGTATAGCTTTATATAAAGCTTTGTGATCGGGGAAAGAATGCATAAGCAACATAGGGAGCAAGTGTTGCATAATCACATGATAGTCATGAGACTTGAGATTAACAAATGTAAGGGGCTCAAGGCTAACATTGTTGTTGAAGTTCGATGAAAACCCAATCGGGACCTTTAATGTTTTTAAGGTACAATAAAAGCTTATTTTCTCTTCTTTGCCTAGAGGAAAAGGTGCTTGCGGCATCTGTCTTTTAACACTACCTTCAACTTCTTTCATCCACAATTTTTTTTTCAAATTCAATGGATCTTCAAACTCTTCCCTTGCTTTAATCGTATCTTTATTTGACGGTCCTTTCACTGACAAGATGGTACCTAAGAGTGTTTCTGTAACATTCTTCTCAACATGCATTATGTCTAGATTATGACGAATATCATGATACTTCCAGTACTCTAAATCAAATAAGATTGATCTCCTTGATAGCCCTTTATTTGCGAGATCTCCACTGCCACCTTTTCCTGAATCATCATATTTCCCCTTCCCTTTCATTTTCCTTTTTCCTATCGCACCCAATGGCTTTATATATTTCCTACTTGAACTAGTTTCTTTGACACTTTTTTGAGCGATAGATCCCATAAGGTCATCAAGCTCTTTACCAGTTAACTTACGAGGAGCCACACCCTCTTCTCGTTTTTCGTTAAACGTGTTCTTAGATGCGTCAAACCTATAATGATGGCTTTTAGGGAGGAACATGCGTGATCGTAAATAACAACACTTTTTAGACTTTGGGAGATATTCAGATGGTGTGTGCTCTGAACAAATTGGGCATGCATAATGACCTTGGGTTGTATAACTTGCTAGCATCCCATAGGCAGGGAAATCATGAATACCCCACATCAACATGGCTCGTAAATGAAAATATTCCCTTCGGTTTGCATCCCAAGCTTCGACTCCAGACCATAAGACTTTTAACTCATCAACCAATGGTTGAAGAAAAACGTCGATACTACTAGTAGGTGACTTCGGCCCCGGTATCAACACTGTTAACATTGAGAATTCACTCTTCATGCACAAAGAAGGGGGTAGGTTCAAAGGTTGAACAATCACTGACCAACAACTGTAGCTACGTCCAAACATGCTGTTTGGGTTAAAGCCATCAGTTGCTATTGCCAATCGCACATTTCGTGCATCTTCTGCAAATTTCTTCCACAACATATTTGCATTTACCCAATCTGAGGAATCACAAGGATGTCTCAAAAAATCGAAACAAGAACTTGCTCGAGAATGCCAAGTCATTTTTTCAGCTATCCAGCTTATAGTGAATAATCGCTTCAACCTAGGAATTAAAGGGAAGTACCTCATTGCCTTATGTGCAACCCTACGAAACTTTACTACCCCCCCAGAGTCTACAATCTTTTCCGCATTGTCATCTCTTGAACTCAACTTATATCACTTAGCACCACAAATAAGGCATTCATTAATGTGCTCATGCTCCTTTCAAAATAGCATGCAATTGTTAATGCACACATCATACTTGATGTAGTCCATACCAATATCTTTAATAGTGTTCTTCATTTCAGCATAACTTGCTGTCAAGTTGTTCCCCTCTGGAAGTAGCTCTTTCAATAATCCAAGAATTCCTCCTGTTGCGCCATCTGACATATTAAATTGTGTTTTCAAATCATTTAACTTTAGAAGAGCAAACATTGTTGTATGACGTGAAGCACTAGTAGCTGGGTGCATTCCATTGCGAGCCGATGTAAACGTTGGTACTTCTTGCCTTTATGTGTCTGATGATCATTCGGAACCTCGGAACTTGCATAGGCCTCACCACTTCTTTCAGAATTAGGAGTCGAAGGACTTGATTCCCTCGTGAACATCTCACATGCATCATTCACAAGGTCATCCAAAAGGGGAAAATCTGATTTGTGAATGTCTTCCACAATATTAGTTGATGTCCCAAGTTGTGAAGCATGAAGGACTTGATTTACAAGCGGTGTCTCCCCATGGAAATGCCACAATGTGTAGCTTTCGCGCATACCATGTTTCATCAAATGACAAATATATTATCAACGTCAATATGCCCGGTCGCATTTTGAAAGCGCTTACACGGACATGGATGTCTATCCCCAGGAACATTGTTGTTCAAAAAAGTAAGAAATTCTAGCACTCCATTCTTATATTCATCACTTTGGAAGTTACTACCCTTAATCCAGTCTTTGTTAATCTTCGATAACATCCTAAAAAAATTCACCAAAAAATTCAAACCAAAAGTTATCATCACCAAGTACAAGGATAATGGAAATGAGCCAAGTCCACTAAAAACTATCTAAATTGTATAGTCCTAATCAGAACAAAGCAAGAATATACTATATAATACATACACACACACATATATATTAATTAGTTTAGCAATAATTGCCTATTGTATTTATATACATACATACACACACAAAATAAAATGATAAATAAATATTGTGTTTATAATAAGCCAAGAAAGTTTGTATGAAGTGGATATGTTTTATTAAATTGAAATAAGCATAAATTAAGCTAACTTATCAATTCATCGAGTGAGCAGCAGTGCAAGAAAATGAATACATGCACGGAGACATAATTATACATTTTGTTGGTACATTCAAAAGGGCTATTTGCCTTGAACCCAAGATGACCCACTGCCATTTCATTTTCACAGAACATGGGAACATGCTTTAGTCTGACAAAAAGGAATGCAAATTTGAGATGTCCAATTGATTATTTCAAATCTCGGAACATTATGGACACATATCATAGACTTAAATACATAAGCATTTCATAAGTGTGGGCTGCTGCTCTTAGTGCCCCCTGCTAGCAAAAATTCAACCGTTAAACACCAAATTCAACTAATCAGTAAAATTTAGGACAGGTGCTTCAGAATAATTATACAGGGTATATTTAACAAGATAAAAGGAGAATTGACAAGGTTTTTATAGCTTAAATTCCTCCTTGCCTTATAATGTAAAAATATTCCATAGAATCACTTAACATAGTCAATAATTTTGGCATACAGGGGATCTTCTTGGTTCCAAATATGGTCCTTCCTCACTTCAAGCCTTAAAAAAGAGGTTATTTTCCTTTCCAATTTTTGGCTACTGATAAAGAAATTATAATGATATTCCCCACATTACATTTTGAATTTGATATAAAAAAAAATCTAACATATTTAGTTAAGTCATAATATATTGGCTTGAATGTGAAATTCATTTGAAACTCATCACTTACAGTAAATTTGTATGTCCAATTCTGAGATGGTACATTAATTATGATTGATATGTTTTTTTTATGCCAAACAGAACATTTTATATTCATTAGTTAGTTTTATTTTTAAGTAGTCCAATCATCTAAATAGTGTCTGACATAATTTTTTTTCCCATTTTTGGTAGCCCTACATCCGTGTTATACATCCTAAAGTCTTCTCCCTTTCCAAACTGGTAGTTAAAAGAAGTGGAAAAAGGTACAACAAATCTTATCGCTAAGCCAACTATAAACCAACTTTCCCCTAAAAATGTATTTAATTGACTAAGAATTAAGCCTTACCAGAAAATAATTGAAATAATTTAACTGTATAGGTAGGTACACTTCTTTTTTTTTAACAATTGAATAAGAGATGGAAGAAACAACAAAATCAAATAATCTAAAACTATTGATTTTAAAGAAGATAAGGACAGCTAGCACAATTTGTTGATTATAAATTAACACAGCTAACATAATGTATTCTAAATATGAGCCCTAACACAATTTAATCAATAATTTGAAACAACTAATTATATCTAAAATAGGAGGGCAAAGTTAGGGCAATACATACCGAAATACCAAATTTGATGAACTTGTGAAACGAAAAACCACTATAGCACTACTTCAATGGAGATTACAGCTACTTGATTGTGATACTTCCCACGGAGCTACTTGATAGAGATTTACTCAACCGGTTCGGAATTTGTGGATTAGAGATACTTGATCGATTAGATCTATTCAAGCATAATGCATCAATAATTTGAAACAATACAGATCTTCATTAATTTGTTCTAATAGAAGGAAGAAGAACTTGAATAGATACAAAATCAAAAATTAAATGGAATGGAGAATGAGAAACTTGTGAAATTAATTCAATCCTTCAATGGAGAGGAGAGTAGATGAAGAACCTAACCTATTAATTCAATCCTTCAACCTCGAGGAGAGTAGATGATGAACCTAACCTTCAATGGCGAAAAGATAATTGCTTCGGCTTAGCTCGTTGGCTCAATCGTAAAACCCCCATTTCGTTAAACCCTCATTGGTTAATTTGAAAGTCCCTTTTGTTATTTCATTAAAAAAAAATAAGAGATGTAGTAAAAGAAAAAAGAATAAAATATTATAAAAATTTGGTCAACAGGGCCTCATTACTTTAGACCACAGTTTGGAGCAAGGTTTACATGGCCCAATTACTGGAGCGGCTAGAACCCGATCTTAAAGGCTAAAATTAGATCTAATATTTGGTTCACCCAATGTCTGAACTAATTCAAAAAAAATTAGGTGATCTATTTTGAACATTTTGGTGTAGTGAAAGTGGTATTGGATAGAAAGTTTGGTAGCCATTTGGGCTATTTACTCTCTTTTTATATATATATATATTTATGATTGAGTTTGTTTGGTTTTTTATTATCTTGAAAAAATACAACATTTCTAATTTTCACAACTTCTTTCCCTGACTAAAATTCTAAGTACCCTACCTTTATTAGACTAGTGAATAGAAAAGAGAGAAAATATTATATATATTTTTTGGACAATGAAAAAATATTATATTGAATTTAGTGTTGAACATTATAATGAGAATGATTTTATATAGGCTTGGTACGGGGGATAGAAAAAGAAAGGGTGAAAGTAAAATAAAGAGCTAATCAGGGGATTGATACAATGAAGGATTATAATCAATCATAGAATCAAACAAGTGTACCACCTTTTATGATGTGCAAATGTGACATCCCATTTCCATGGGAAGAATAATCTCATAAAACCAACAACGGGTTAAAGTGGTAAACTTTCATAATTAACAAAAACCACCGTATGACATACAAATTTTAAATCTGGTATTTGTAGATAAATCCCTTCATAGAATAGTAAATCATGTTTTTGACCCTTGTGGGTAGTATATAATCCAACAGATGTTTGTAAAATGAGGTTCATAATTATGTTCATAAACCAACTTAAGTGCATAATAATATTAAACAAGAGTTGGTACCCATAGTGCTTTACACTATAAGGTTCATACAAGTGTGCTAATTCACACACACACACACACACACATATATATATATATATTTATATAGTTTATTGAAGTTGATTACTGCATTTAGAGCTGTCGATATTTGCCTAAACTTTCATACCATTCTTTTAATCTACCTTCCATGCGGGAGATAAATCTTCTGAAAACTGTTGGTAACTCGTAGTACTGGCGATCAGCATGTAACCAAGCTGTCCATGAAAACATTCATTCTCTCCATTTGTTTGGAGGAATATCTTCAAATGTAAATGTCTAATTTTTCTCATGATTTGGAATGTAAAATTTGGCTTGGTCATTCATATGAACATGCTCCATTGTTTCTTCAGGATCCTCGACTTGAGGTTCATTTGTTTCCATTTGTTGTTGATGTTGAGGTTGTTGCTAATACTATTGTTATTGTTGTTGTGGATGGACTTGTTGAGTGGAAAATACTTCTTCAAAACTTCTGAATAAATATTCCGATGTAGGGCTTGCACAAGGAGTAAAAACTGGCTCCTCTGTCAGTTGAGTGAGATTCTTTAGAAAGGATGAAATATGATTACTTGGATTATTCTCATGGATGTCCAGGAAGAATGAATTCATGGACCTTGATGAGGCAGCAACTGTGGGATCTGGAGGAAATTCCAGTTGTGGAGAAGGAGCAACAGATGAGAGAGGCTGAACATTTAAATTTTCGCCAGTCTTTCAATAAGGGGAATAAGGACGATTTCTTTCATCCCAGGGGGCATGAGGACGAGGATAATTCATAGGAGATTTCTACTTCTGCTCTCTAGGTGGTGCTGACCATTCAGGAAGAGCACGCCTTTTTGGAGGACTTGTTGGCCATACATCATTGGTAACAATATCTGAACCAACTAATGTAGGTGAAGCTGTTGTTCTTTGAACTATCCATGGGTTAATCAAGATTGGGGTTTTTGGTGGAACTCGAGTCCACGGAGTGGTATCTAACACCGGAGAAGGAGGGGGAAGAGGTGCAGGCATATTTCGCTATATATCACGAAGCTAAGCTTCCAAAATTTTCTTCTATCTTTCCTTTTCTAAAATAATCCTATCAGCCATAGCATAATCTTCTACTGTTGTAGAAACATACATCAACTGCTTATGCAAGACCTGGATTCGCTTTTTCATATTAGCTATTGCAGCATCCATATCACTAAAAGTTGTCATTTTTTCTTCCATTCTCACTTGAGAGGTTGCAATTTTGGACACAACACAATTCTGAACAATGGCGTTTTCAGCTTACCAATTAAGAGCTGCTTCAGTTGCATTAATCTGGTTAATTTGACCATGGGCGAGTGGATTTTTGACTTTCTAGACATGCTTTGTTCTTTGGTCAGGGCATTCAAAGTTTTCAAGCGAAGGGAACTGGGATTCATATTCTAGGGAGAGAGGCTCAAACATACAATAAGGTATTGGTTGAGACACTGAGGAGTGATAACAGGTGAGTTTTTTGGCGTTTTGGTTGGTTGAGGTTTGTTCAAAGTTTAAGGGCTTTTTGGTAATATGGAGAAAGGATTGGCAGTTTTGGCTGAGAAGGTTCTGGCTTTGGTGGTGAAGGTTTACAAACTGTAACTTCTAGACGAGGCGTAGGTTTAGAATCACCATAAATTACATAGTAATCAAACTTGCTTAAGGGTTCACCAAGGAGACCAACATGGGGGGTCATTTGCCTCAAACTGTTCTCACAATCTGCCTTGATAACTCTGAATTCCTTTCTTCATTCGATGAAACCTTTTTATTTCATCATCATTCATCATATCATCTTCATGTTCATCCTCACAGGATTCACAATAGCATACATCATACCAAATATGACCTATGGCATCTCTGCCTTGATAGCTAGGTAACCATCTTTGTTAAATGACAAGATTGGGATAGGCTCATTCACGAGTCTGCCATCTGTGGGCAAAGGAGTGATAAGATCAATTGTATTGATGGAAGTGACAAAAGGAACTTGTATATGTGAAGTGGACTGTGATCTATTAAAACGAATTTCAACAGATCTGTCATTTTTTCGAACAAAGGACGATTGGATTGAGGAAACAAAAATAGGGTGTTCCTGTGCATGGAGTTTTTCATAGGCTATGATCCACATTTTTGGAAGTATCTTGATGAGTTCTTCGCGAGGCATCTGCTTCGGGATAGAACTAACATGAGGAGCTTGGCTTGAGTTAACTCTAAGCATTAAAGCGTCTTAGTCAACCGAGTTGGGGATGGATAGATCAAAAGCATGGTTTTGAATTCGATATACCATCTGGTGGTGGATTGTGGCTGCAGATGTGCCATTAACCATAGGGGCTCATGTTATTTGGATCTGGATCTTCAATGCTTCAAGCAAATAAGGATCATGGAGGGGGATGTTAAAATTGGGATACAACGTTACAAATACTGTACCGGCGTTTAAAGTTGCATGTACCTTACCGAGACAAGCTTGTTGATATTGCCAGAGACAAGAGTCGACCAACGCAATAAGAGCAACAACTGGTAAACCTTTGCGACCATGGAAAGTAACTGCTATGCGGACTGCACTAAAATGAAGATGTGTGTAGCCTTGTGCAACAGCCATTCTTGGTAGTTCTGAAGGGACCGGAACATAGAAGAAATGTTCTTTCTGTCTAGAGGGAAAAATAATATCGTCAAACTTTGAAACCTACATGAATTCTTTTACTAGGAGTTTGGACGATTTTGAGCTTATTAATTGCTTGATACTTTTAGAAAACGACCGATTAGAAGGTTTAGAAAAAAACATGGTATGGGTTTACCATGGGGAGATATGTTTCTTCGATTTTTTGATCATCTGGTAAATAAGAAACTTCATACAAAGAACCTGATATATTAATTTCAAAACGAGAAGAATTAAAAGACAAAGATGAAGACGAACGAACTAATTAGGCATTACTATTATCTGAACGCTTAAGAAAATTTGCCATAGAAAATATTTTTAAGAAATACCAGATTTCTTCACCTAAGGATAACAAACTAAAGATTCTCTTCTTCACTAAACAAGTTTTCGTAACTGTGTGTTAACACGCGGTTGTCAAACTGACTACTTTATAATTATATAGCTATGTTGTCTCTTTCAGTTCAATATTCTCGAGCTAAATGACATCAAAATGGCTCACCATGGCCTGAACTGTTAACATGCATCAAGGGACTTTCGACTGCAAAGCAAAACACTTTCCTATAATTATAAAAAATATCCCCATTTTCTGAGTAAATTAGTTTCTATGCTTTCTATTGTGAGATAATCCACTAGATTTAGATTTGAGTTTTATGATGTGAGAGATCCACATGAAGTGGCAATCACATAGCATACTAATCATAGAACTGCATTTTTGATGTGGCAGACACAGTGCATACTAATCAAGGAGCTAAAATCTCATAATAATCAATGGATAACTATCAAAATCGAAAACCATCACAGAAGAGTGAGAACCTTAGTCTAAACCTTTTTGTTCAGAAATCTGTAAGACGACTACTCACGAGAGGACATACTTACAACCTCTGATACACACATCTTATGTATATAACAATAATTTTATGACAAGGAATCTGTTTTTATGCCAATATGATAAGGTATAGCAATATTTCATTTGTGACTTAATCATCATCGTACAATGAACTTCTAATTTTAAAAATATTCATACCATTTTATTTATCAAAATATTTAATGTATTAACATTTACCTAATTCTATCAGTTTTGGTGGATGTTATAGCAAATACCTAAAATACAAGCCGTGAACGTAATTTAGTATCATGTATAATCAAATCATCTTTATCAAATAGTAATCATGTGATTTTTGACAACAAATCCATTACTATTATTATATGTCAGGCCATGTACCAAAATCTATTAGAAAAATTTACGACTCAGTGGGTTTTTAGTAAAACAACTCCGTTAATAACATGCATGTAGAATAATATTCTTTATCATGCCTTTGGGTTAACATTAGGCTTATTTATATTGTCAATCAGTGAATGAAACCAATCTTTTTGGTCTACTAGCTAATGGTTCTCGACCAGGGGGGAAATCCTTATCCTTACTTTTAAAAGGCCTATTTCCTTCTTTTTACCCTTTTTATTTTGGCCTCACCATTTCAGAAAGAAGGAAAGATCTTCTCCATATATGTGATTTTACCCTTGTTTAATTTATTTTTATTTTTTACGATAAAGCAGAGCAATGAAAACTCAAAACACAATCAATATACGAAAGATAACACCGACTCTTTAGGAACCAAAAAGTCACGGAGTCAAAGCCAAATAGACTCTGCTTAATGAAATAGTTATAAATATAGTAATTAATACTAAGAATGTGACTCTTTTTCTTCAAGTAAAAAAGAGGAAGTCAACACTTATTTAACGCATCTTACCTAACTACTCACTTGAAATGACAAATTGGAAAAATCAATTTAACAGTGATAATACATTTTGTAAGTTTCTCTAGCTAGAATTGGACAAAACAACTAATATATTATATATACATTAAATGAGATAGAATTTAACACATATGGATTGATCAAATGTGTCACCCCAAACCCCATGAAAAGGTCTAGGTCTCTGGGACCCGGTTAATCATGGTGATGTATGCGACGGCGGGTTCGAAGTTCATAATTTAAAACTTATATAATAGAAATTATTATGTAAAGCCTTATTTTTGGAAAATTTTGGCATGTGGAGTTCATAAGTTTGATAAATCCAACCTGTAAATAATAAAATAAAGTTTAACTAAAAACATAACTCCATAACTTTAAAGTCATTAATCATCAAGCAATCCCTCCAACGAGGTCCCAACAATTATTTAAAAAGCCTTACATCTCTTATGGATAAACTTGGATACAATGAAGTTACACAATATATTTAAACTTCTATATATACGAGCCAAGTTGTCTACGGACGACTATTTGTAGTCTTAGGTCATCAGAGGTTTCTAATCACGTACTCTTGCCACCTCAAGGAAGTACCTGCAAAACTGGTTTAGAAAATGGGAGTGAGCCAAACACGGGCTCAGTGGGAACTATAAGGGTTTGTATACTAAAATACAATAGGAAAGCACATGCATCGTGAAATAATGAAAGTACCAAAAGTTGTATCTATCTGTTGATACTATTCTGACATACGTACTCTACATATATATATATATATATATTACTCTGCTTAAATATAATGAAATTATATTACATGCAATGCACAAAGGATGTCATTCCCAAACCCAAAAATACGATAAATAAATATAAATATCAACAAAGTACTGAAATAATACGATAACAAAGTATCTTCGAGATAATATGGTCATAGAATAAATGTAGGCACTAATCTAGTAACCGTTGACATCATATCTCGTTTGACATCTAGGATTTTTTGACTGTGCACAGCGATCGCGATCTAAGCCCTCAAGGCTAGGGTATGCAGCCCCCAAGGCTGGGTCCCCCCCATGGACCACCTAGATATTGTAGGATATGTCACCTTGCAAGGTCCCCCTACGGACCATAGAGTATGCCGCTCTCAAAGAGAGGTCCCTCTACGCGGACCAGGGTATGTAGCCACCAAAGCTAGGTTAACCCCATGGACCATTATTGCCTTATAAAACCAAAACATTAATAGATAATATTCTCAAAGATCATACTTATATACAGATCATACATATATGTACATACATACGTATTTCTCCATGCACAACGCCTGATCCTTCTATTAATTATATATGTGTCCTATAAGTGGACAGATTCATAAAAAACCAAAATATAAAACTGATTCCAAGGTAATTTGCCCGTTCTATAGGGTATCCATCGCATGGATATAATCATAGCAGTTTTGATAGGTAAATCTTCGATTAACCCATTATTGTCAAGCGTTTAACACAAAAATATTACGAGGTTTGTTACCCAAAATGGTGGGTCATGGTATTAGTAATCTCAATGGCATGTGTATGCTATCCATAACATAAGAAAGATATATGTACAACTCCATCTCAAGATTCTAAATAAAGTATGCTTCCAAGTCTGTCTCATTTCCAATGAATCATACAGGTACAATACATATAGACAAATTCGTATATTTATTAGGCAAATGGGCTCAACAACCACAATAGTAGTTTTACTTGAGATGTATCTGATATATGCGTGCCATTAGAGGAACCAATATCAACTACAAGATTATATCTAGGAAATACACAACTTCAACAAGTGGACTACTTGCTTACGGGTAATGAATTCTCAATTTGATATAATAGTATTCATAAAATGATTTACCCATTAAATAGCATAGGTATCTCATGGGTACAATCATTGTAGTATTTAAAGTAAAATAGTATGCTATTTCATAATCTATCATGTTAAAAATACTATAATATTGTTATTAAAATAATAATGATATTCGAAAACTCATGGTGCGTGTATATCGTTTACATCAAGTCACTTAATATATAAAGAGGTTTCACATTATCATTATATTAATCTCCCATTTACTAGGTAATATGAATAGAAGCACTTATATATATATATATGAATACCTTCCAAGGTATTCATAAGTTGAATCTAGAGTAGCGCCTCATTCTTAGTTCACAATATAATGTACATAAGTCCCTAATAAGATGTATACGCCTACACGCGACTAAGCCGCGCACTTAGGGCTTGTAACATAAAACTCTCACCATGTATATATTTGATAACAAATATGAAACTACAACCAAAGTATGATGAAATCAAGGAAACTACGCATAAATCGCAAACCCAAACCCCATCTATGCATATACATTCAGTTTGTAAATGAAAATTCCTCTTTTTGGTAGAAAACAATGATGCAATGAGTAATGGTGGAAAATAAGCTTAGGTCCTAGTGTTCCTACCTTAATTAAGCTGATTCTTCGAGGTTTTGAGGGCTGAATTGAGCCACGGCTTAAGAGATCATGAAATCCCCAATTTTAGCTTGAAAACCTAAGAATGGAGGAAGGATCTTGGAGGAGAAGATGGAAGAGATGGTGATGGTCTTATATGAAGCAAAGGAGCATAAGATATTACTCTCATGAACCTCTCTCTAGTGAGCTATCACTCCTCTCTCTAACTCTCTCTCTCAAGTATGGGACAAAGGGGATGGAAGGAAGGGATGGAAATGAAGATCAAAAAGGGAGAAAATTGGTTGAAAACCCGCTGGGCATGCTCTGATCGATCAGAGGGCTCCTCGCCTAAATCTCTCTTCATAATTTCATCATAACTTTTCGTTCAAAACTCCGATTGGGGTGATCTTTATGTCTACGAAAAGCTAATTTGAAGATCTACAATTTCCTAAAAGGAAGTTTTCCGAAATTCTGGATGAATAATTTTCAAAAATTTGTCGAAGACAGCGCTTTACCAAAGTGCTACCGAATGATCAAATTTTGCTAACCGACCTATTTCGCACACTGTTTTGACCAATGAGGAATGTGAATTGGATTTCGGTCAAAACACGAAAGTTGTAGAATATATCAAAACCTAGAAATGGGCATAAAAAAGACTTAATCGGATAAGAGATGAAGGAGTTACAAAACCTCAAAGTTAGCCAAAATTAAGAAATCGCGTAAAGCCAAATTATGCGTTTAGCGCGATGAATGGGGTTCGGATCACTTGGAATGCTTAACAATCACTCATGCAAGTTTGAATATATATATATATATATATATAACATGTAGAAAAATAAAAATCACATAGATTTCCAAAAAAATTGAGAATTTGGTACCTGAAATAAAATTTTCAAAGCGAGAGGAATATGGCTTGTGGGGAAATTTTCTAAACTAAAAAATGGGGTGTTACATCAGACATATGGATAGATCAGACATAAATTGAAACGTTGTTTAGAAGATTACTTCCCCGAATAGAATATTTATAAACAATAGATAGAGCACAACAGATGAACCTCTAGAAATGCACTGATCCTAGATTATTTTCGTCGATTATTATTTGACCACGATGATGAGAACTAACATTCTGGGAGTAAACTTTTAATGTAGAGCTATTTCGAAGTTCGGACACTTTTTAGTATGTTTCGTACATATAAAAGAATTCAATAAACTTTTTATTAAATTATTTTCAAATAAATTTGAAATTTATTATTTCCAAAATCTTTTTCTTCAGATTTTCTTTTTCAACCTATAGGCTTGTGCTTATATATAGGTAGCAAACTGGCTATTGCACAAAAGTGGCCAAAAGGGCGGTCTCGTGCAGTAACAGCCACAAAGCTGAGTCATATAAAAACACCAAAAACATGGTGTCGTGCAACAGTTTGACTTTCTGCTCGACCCAAGCATCCCCTATTAGGCATGTTTATGATAGTTCATTTGGGGTTTTCTTGGGTTTTATTGAGTTCTAAACTTAATGCTTATACTGTTTAAAAATTAGGGTTCTACGAGGATTGCAAAATAGGGTGTCTACAGACCCTCTCAACTTGGGGGTCCTTCCTTGTAAGGAACTGGGTTGATTATAAGAGATATATAGTCTAGTTCGCAATTCTCACAGGAACCCGAATATAATAGACATTGTATGTGAGTAAATGTTTCTTTTGGAAAAAACTAAAAACAATGATATAAAGCTTTCTAGAAAACTGTGTAATTAAGGAACCGTACCCTTCATGGGTTAAAATGTGGGGGCCTAGTTGCCATAAGGTTGCTATCATATGATTTTAGATCCTTGTGACTACAATGGTTCCCGTTATACCAATTTGCTATCCTAATGTGCTGACAACCTAGTTTTCTCACTTTTCATCATCTGTAAAACTAGGATATCATTTGTTTTGTGTATTCTTTGGTAGAGGTGAGGATTCACGTGTGTGAGTGCATGGTATATATGTGTGAGTGCAGTTTTTGGGACCACCCTTTAGTAAGTGAGGCTTATAAAAGGACTACCAAGGGTAAGACTCTAAAGCAGAATGTCTACCTTGCTTGCATACTCCGGGGTACCAGATGAACATCATGGATGGGCCCCACACATCAAGAATTCATGAAGAAAATGGTATAAGACAAACTACGAGACTAAACCCATAATTAAGGCAACCACAATAAGGCAATAACTATATTCCTCAACAAAACTGTATACAAACTAAACACAACTAATCAACCACATTAACCCATAATTTCTACTAAGGAGGCTAAAATAAACTACTAAATCTGAAGTTGTACACCACTAGCAATAGCTGTGAACACCTTATTTTGTGACCCTCGCAAAAATTTTGATCTCTAAAGAAATGAGCATGCATACATGCACGAGCATTCATACAAACATACATACTATGTACAAGTAATACGAGTCAAAGATGGAAGCAAAAAAGGATACCCGGACGAGAAGTTACGAGAATTATCAGAAGCTGTCAGAACTGAAAGCCTTCAATCTTGTGAAAACTTGTACAATGAGAGTTCCTGATTTATGATCATCTTCAAACTTTAAAGGTTGTTAGGTAGTTTCATAAGGAACAACATACTCAAAAATCAGCTCAATCCGACGGCCGGATATCCAGCAGTTTAGATAACCGAGAGTTCACTTTGGGAAATCAAACAGAGGCCTTCCTGAAATCCAAATGAGCTCAAATTTGGTTACTATACATATTGTATTATAGGGTGGAACATACTAAAAAATTTAATCTATCCAATCCTCCGTTGGGCTGAGATAGCAAAAACCGTCTCAAAAGAATAAAGATTTGTCTTGTAGACAAATGTCCCTACACAACATAGAGTTTGTAACATGTCAACAAATGTATAAACATTTGTCTATACATTTGTCTCCCAGACAAATGTTCGAAACAAAAAACTATTAGATCTTATACAATGAGACTTTTCGATCTCTGATCATCCTCAAATTTTGAGGTTTATTACAGTACTGTAAAAAGTAACATACTTTAAAATCAGCGCGATCTGACAGTCGGATCTCTGGGAATTCAGAAAACTAGGAGTTCACTTTGGGTAATCAGACGAAGGCCTTCCTGAAGCTCAAATGAGCTCAAATTTGGTTAGTAGATATTTTTTGTCATGTGCAACAGCATATTAAAAAATCAGATCAATCTGATATTTTGTTTGTCCGAAATAGCAAAAACCGTCTCGAGTCAAAAGCATTTATCTTGTAGACAGATGCCCTAGAAGCATCTGTCCACAAGACATAAGAAGCATCTGTTCGCAAGTCACAAAAAGCATATGTCTTGTAGACAGATGCCCTAGGAGCATTTGTCCAAGCAATAAAACCCCTATGGCCTAGACCATTTTATTTTTCAACTATAAATACACCTACACTGACCCTATTTGAGGCATCAGTCAACTTTAGAACTTCGGGAATAGTGCTCAAAAATAGTATTCTGCTATTTTCAAGGTTTTCAGGTATTTTTTTATCGCAGTCCGGCTATAATATTTTATCTTTCTTTATTTTATCAGTTATAATTGATCAATCGCATGTAGAAATTACTGTTTATCTCAAAATAGTCCAGATTTTATATTTAAACCCGATTTTCAAAAGCAAAGGTGAGGAACAAGCTGAAACCATATTTGAACATTTTTTTATCAGCTAATTTACAAAATCTCGGTTGTATTAGTCCCAATTTACAGAAGAATCAATAACCGTTTGTAGCCGGTTTAATTTATAAATCACGGTACTTATCTACATATTCAATTTGAGTGTACTGGATTTGTCGATGCCGGTTTAAGTAATTAAACTGATGTACATTATTGACGAACGAATCTCAAAGAGTACCAGATATTCGATTCCAAATCGAATTAGTTTCCGAAAAGTCCCGAACTTTACCAAAAACACTTGTTTTGCTGTTTATTGTTGTTTAAATCACTTTTCAAATCACACACACACACACACACACTAATTTCTAAAATCAAAAGGCAAAATACGAAGCACTTTTTTCACCCTACCCCAAAATCCCATTTTCATAAAACTATGGGCCGATATGTGATAACATCAATAAGAATGCGAATATTCGATTATAATTACACACATATCCTACTTAGAAACCGAAAGGGTGAATTGGGTGCCTAATAACTTCCCGATTCGTAACTTAATCTTCGAACCTTCGAATCAACTGGTTTTGTATAAATTGTGTTTAAGAGGTTGTTTAATCCATAAATGTTCCTCTTCAACACACATTTTTGTTTGTTTAGTAAAACAAATTGGTGACTCTGATTTCCTTTATAAACCATCACCATTTTTCCCTATAATAAAATGAACCATTTTCCATATGAATTAGAAAGCCGGAGGAATCACCATTAAGGGGGCCGGTGTCAAAAGCGTAGGTTCTCACAGTGGCGACTCGGTTGGGGATATTCTAAGAGGATTAGACTAAAAATAAGAGTAGAATATGCGTAGATAATCGTTTATGTTTGCCTGTTTTTCTTTTCGGCCTTAGTTTTAGGATAGCATAGATGCGATTTAAGTGAATGCCTTGATCCCCTTTTTGTTTGTAATTATTGTTTGAAGAAAATCTTTTTATAAATAAAAATTGAAAATACTCGAATAAACCCTAAAGCACTTGTCATAATGAACATCCATAATCGTTATTTTGCACGCTTGCACTATCATCATGCATTATCGCCAGTGTGAAATTACCCCTTTTCAACCCAGAAATATTGCTTAGTGAGTAGGGTGTTGGCTCATCTGGATTAACATAAACCAAAAACTCTTATTTCCATTCTTCTTCGCCAAGTACCAACCAAGGTATATTGAGTGACGAGAACACTCACGTGCCCGAAACGTACATCAAAAGGTACTTGCACGTACTTGCCCTTAGGGTATATAACAAGACCTAGCTAAATAAGTGGGAGCCTAAACCTTACCATTTAAACCACACTGTATATAGGATGAGTCAACATGTACACATGATTTCTGCATGTTTTTCTTAACCGTCAGTCATACGAAATAATGAATCAATTGGCCTTGTCATGCATAAACAAATCTTTGGTATTAGCAAGTACGGCCCGAGGCTGTTCCACCTTGCCCATAGAAATCCCTCATTGAGGATTTTTAAGTGAGAATTTTTCTATCATTATTTCCATGAAAACTTCTTAATTTTTCTAAAATATTCTTCCAAAAAAATAAGTTTTCTGAAAATAAGTCGTTTTCCAAAACAAGTTTTTCAAAAATAATTTTCAAAACTACAAGGTTAAAAGGGCAGCCCGGAAATTCATATTCCTGCTCTAAACCTATTCACGTGGCTCTCAAGTTGCTATTGACGGTATGTTTTCACCTAAATACTGAAAAGTGATTTTCGATTTTAATTATTTTCCTATCGAGTCATAATTTTTCGGTAAATCTTTGATTTCTTTCTCCCCCTTTTCACCACACTAAGATTATCCACTACTAACACTAGCTGGCTGAGCTCTCAAAGATCAAAGCAAACGACTTACGAGATCAAACTCACCACTAACCATGCCTCCTCGTCATAACACATAGCTACCAATCTATCAAACTGGGGTCAACAATACTGAGGGTAACCATGATAAAGTCTCTCATGCAGCGGATTCGCCGACTAGTCTTGTTCTCTCTCAAACTGAGGGTAGCACCTTAACACTTGAACGTCTTTATCATTTAATCCATGATCTGACCCAGTTTGTAGTCATCATGAAGAATCACTAAGCAGCCACCCAAGCCCGTATTGACACCCTAATCACTGCCAAAAAACCTGTTGAACCAAACCAACCCAATCCAAATACATACCCAGCCAAAGACAACCAAACCAGGGTCCTAGTAGCTCCACCTAACATTCGCCAGCACATTCTCCTAGTCCATGCCAACATCAACCCTCACCTCCTGTACCCTTACCAACATCGATGAACCGCCGATGCAAGATCCTGTAGCCACCTGGCTGAACCCTGAACATAACCAACCCCTTTAAAATAGTAATCCCTAAGCTATCCCCGATGGAGATCCAAACTAGGGCCAATACCCCGAGACCGTAATCAATCAACCCAAAGAGAATGAGGCCATTACCACACTTAGAAATCAAATAAAAGCTCTAAACCAGAAGGTGGCCGAAAAGGTTGACGACATCACCGATCTACAAAACATGTCTCTATACCCAGATGCTCATTTGCCGATTAGTTTCAAACTACCCCACATTGATAAGTTCTCTGGGAACACTCCACCTCACATGCACCTCAGAGCCTATGTCCAAACTATGCAATTGTATGGATTGAAAGATGATCACTTGTCCCAAGGTTTCCACTAGACTTTCACCAGACCAGCCCACAACTGATTTTTGAATTTAGAGAAGCACCGGGTAACTGTCTGAAAAAGTATAGTGAAGGAGTTCATGAAACATTATAAGTTCGACGAGGAGCTCAATGTCACCTGTAAGAATCTCGAAATGACAAAATAAAGAAAAGATAGGAATATTAACGACTTCATCACTCCCTAGAGGGAATTAACGTCTCAACTAATCAATAGAATCCCCGAGGAAGAGTCGTTAGGGATAATTATCAAGAACTTTAAGCCTGAGATCCGATGCGGCATGGGTCACCAATACTTCGACCGGTATAAAGCCCTGATGCATGTGGATAATGAGAGCGAGGAGGAACTTGCCCAAGCTACCGAAGATAATAAAGCCTCTTATCAATGAGAGAAGATCACCTCAGGTATCAACCAAGTCTAGTCTTACCAAAGCTACAGTCCTCATCAATAAAACAGCTTCTATTATCCACAAGAACAAGGGTCGAAAAAGCGGAGCAGTAGAAAAAAGGACCGTCCCTTTTCATGCCTACCAATTTCACTAAGTCGGACTTTAGCCACGCTACAAGCTGAGGGTATTCTACAACTGCTATCTCCGAGGGCACCCCCCCAATCCAGCTTCCCCTGGTTGGAATGCAATGAACACTACACTTATCACTAAGGCTATGGATATAACACTGATAATTGTTTCGCCTTCAAGCACGCCATCCAAGACTTTATCGATGCCAAAAAGATTACCCTTCCTTAATGTGCCAAATATCCGATGAGAGAAGTCTCAAGCAGAGGCAGACACCATTAATTCAATTTACCTGAACCGTCCTAGAGATAGGGGGAATTGAGAGAAAATGTGAGCAAAATTGTAAGGGTTAAAGGTAAAATGATGAATTTCTTATCAATGTACCCATTCATTTCAATAATAAAATTGAATATATTTTTTTCTTTTCGAGTATCCCAATTCATGATTGCCTCTACTTAAACTCAATCCATAAGCAATATTCCTGAAAGGCCACGGGAAAATCGAAGAGCATATAGCCTCCATAAATAAGCTGAGGGTACAAATGGGTACACTGAGAGTGCCAAGGGTATATGCACTAAGGGTGTTGACAAAAGACCAGAACAACTCCCCAAAGACTAGCTTCTCCATCATCATTCGCACACATTGAGGGTGTTGAGGGTAGATACACTGAGGGTGCGAATAAGAAGACTCGAACAGTTTTCCAAAGACTAGCCTCTCCGTTCATCATTTGCACTAAGGGTACTCTACCTACACCACCATGACCCTATGGTTATCCTATCAATAAAACTAAAAACTCTACCTCTGAAACTAAAATCAAGTCAACAAAATCGAGGCCCTTCCTCTCTTAAGAATCAAGCCAGTCTACACCCACTCATAAAAATGCATAACATCGATCAGTAATCCTCCTGAGACTAATTGTATAAGAAAAAGTAGTGACGCGGATGAATTTTGATAGGCCCAAGAATCAAGAACCAAATAGCAACTTATCCAGACCGAAGCATAAAGCAAGATCAGCAGAATCCCAAGACAAAAGCACACCATTCCTTTTATGACTGATATCACCTTGCACTCACTCACTAATTGACCAGAAATTAATATTTGCCTTTCCAGTATTTCTATGTTCTTAGAAAATGGCCGGTATTGCATGCATACACTGTACTTAGATAAGTTCACGTAGCGTAACATACTTCATAAATCAGTAAACTTAAGATACATGACCTTTTTAAAACCAAGTTTTCAAAATGATGGTGTGATGATTTAAGAAGTATGTGAATTCACGAAATTTAGGTAACCATGGCATAAGCATTTGCATAGTGCATACACATGAACACTTGCATAAGTGTACCATGCACCGGTCTAAGAATAGATAAGCACTAGGCTCCATAACCTGCCAGACACGATTAAACACAGCATCCCAGTGTATACCTCGTTAATTAGTCACACTACCTGCACAATGCCAATCAAAGCACTCCCGATCATCATGATAAAATCACATGTCCTCCCAGAGGGCAAATCACTTCATAAATCCTCCCCGAGAGTTGAATCACTTCACAAGCCTTTCTAAAGAGGCAAATCACATCACAAATCCTCCGCGAGAGTTAAATCACTTCACAAGCCGTCCCAGAGAGGCACGACATGATCACATATCCTCCCAGAGATGCAATTAACTTCAAATGTTCTCACAGATAGTTTAACCACATCAGAATTTATCCTAGAGAGTCATAAGCTCTCCCAAAAAGGCACGACAAGATCACAAGTCAAAACTAAAACCATTTCTGCATGCACGAACCCAAAGCCTTTTCTACAGGCACGAATCCAAAGACCTTTTTACTGGCATAAATCCAAGCCCTTTTCATAAAAAAATCCCAAGCCTTTTCCACAGGCACATACCAAAACCCTTTATACAGAAAAATCCCAAACCCTATTCACAAACCAAAAACGCCCCATTTAAAAAGATATAAGAGAAAAGTTAAAGAGAGAAAGATTGGAATAAAAAAATTTCACAAAATACAGGTAACAAGCCCCGTAAAAAGGCTTTTGGCCTAACTTCTCTTTTAAGAAATCTTCAAGATATGCTCTCTAAGGTTCTCGGACCGAAAATTACAAACACAGCATGACAATGTCAAAAGAGAACTTCCAAAGCAAACATTCTCAAATCGCAAGGACGATGATGCTCACGAACCTAACTACGTGAGAAAGAACAAAGTGGGTACAAGAAAAAAATTAAAAGAGTAGAAAAGAGGATAAATCCCACAGTGCCAAAAGAAAATAATATTGAAAAAATGGAAAAGGCAAAATATGGCAGCAAGACCCAGACAAAGAGTGACGGCTAGGCCAAAAGGCCCAGGGCTACGTCTTGGGAAAGGAAGGCTACTGATCATGGAAAAGAAAAAATAAATAAGCTGCATCAAAAAGATTTCAAACAATCAAGGAGGAATAAGGCTATCAAAAAACAAAAAATGATGCAAGCAAAAAAAAATTTTCCTCTCGCGAAGTCAGGAAACAATAAGTAGAATCACACCCTAGTGACATAAGAAAAATGCCATGGAAGCAAAGCAAGAGGCAAAGTCCAAACTCATGCACGAAGTTTCAGAACTGTGAGAACGCAACTCAATCATTTCTCAAAGAAGAAAAAAGCCAGCCAAATTTTATTTTATTTTTCAAAAAGATATCACACCAAAACTTTTTCTCTCTATCTATCTATGTCTTTTCAGAGACTCTCACCCCCTCAACGAATCATCAATTTTGATCATCTCAATATATCATCAATCCCACACACCTTAGCCTCGCATCTTAGCCAGCATGATATCTAATTTCTCCACCAGACCATAAGTTATCATCTCCCAGTAGACATTCACCATCTCACACACTTCGCTAAAGCATGGAGCTCACCCCTCCACGCAATTCACACACTTTGCTAAAGCAGGGGGCTCACCCCTCTACGCGGTCCACACACTTCCCTAAAGTAGGGGGCACACCTCTCTACGTGATTCACACACTTCGCTAAAGCGAGGGGCTCGCCCCTCTACAAGGTACACATTTCGCTAAAGCAAGGGGCTTACCCCTCTATGCAATTCACACATTTCACTAAAGCATGGGGTTCACCCCTCTACGAGGTCCACGCATTTCGCTAAAGTAGGGAGCTTACCCCTCTATGCAGTCCACACACTTCTCTAAAGCAGGGGGCTCACCCCTCTACGCAGTTCAAACACAACAACTGATGAAAATCATTGACAGAACTGTCCCTGCCAGCGGGAGTACATATAGCTTAACACATAATGAGAATCGTTGATGGAACCGTCCCTACCAGTGGGAGTACATCAGCTCAACACATAATCAAAATTGTTAAGAAAACCGTCCCTGCCAGTGAGAGTACATCAGTTTAATAGTAGAAAATCATTGACAGAACCATCCCTGCTAGTGGGAGTACATCAGCTTAACACCAAATCAAAATCGCTGACATAACCATCCCGGGAAGTAGGAGTACATCAGTTAAATAATAGTGAATCGTTGACAAAACCATCCCTTCTAGTGGGAATACATCAGCTCAATCTCAAATCAGAATTGTTAACAGAATTATCCCTGCTAGTAGGAGTACATCATTGTAACAAAAGAAAATTGCCTGCAGAACTATCCCTACCAGTGGAAATACACCAGTTGAACAACCAAATTAAGAATTGCTAGTAGAACCATCCTAATCAAAGGGAGTACAACAATCTAGCACATCACAGCAAAGTATAGGACATGCCCCCAAGCACGCAATCACACACGAGCATTCATACATACATACATACTATGTACATGTGATACAGGTTAAAGAAGGAAGCAAAAATAACACCCGGATGAGAAGTTACGAGAATTACCATAAATTGTCAGAACTGAAAGCCGTTAATCTTGTGAAAAATTATACAATGAGAGTTAATGATTTTTGATCATTCTTAAACTTTGAAAGTTGTTAGGTAGTGCCATAAGGAGTAACAAACTCAAAAATCAGCTCGATCTGACGATCGAATCTCCGAGAGTTCAGATAACCAGGAGTTCACTTCGAGTAATCAAATGGAGGCCTTCCCAAAGTCCAAATAATCTCAAATTTGATCAGTATACAGGTTTTATTATGGGGAGGAACATACTAAAACATCCTATCAATCCGATGCTCCATTGGGCTAGGATAGTAAAAATTGTCTTGAAAAAATAAAGATTTGTCTTGTAAATAAATGTCTTAAGACATTTGTCCACACGACACACAGAGTTTGTGTCGTGCATAAGACAACCCCTATAAATTTGTTTCCTAGACAAATGTTTGAAACGAAAAACTAACAGATCTTGTAAAATGAGACTTCTCAATCTCTGATCATTCTCAAATTTTTTGGGTTATTATACAGTACTATAAGGAGTAACATACTCGAAAATTAGCTCAATTCGATAGGCGGATCTTTTAGAATTTAGAAAATCCAGAGTTTTACTTTAAGTAATCACCTTCCCTAAGCCCAAATAAGCTCAAATTTGGTTAGTAGATAGTTTTTGTATGGGCAATAACATACTAAAAAATCAGATCAATCAAATGTTTCAATTGTCTGAAATAGCAAAAATCGTCTCGGGCCAAAACATTTGACTTGTAAACTGATGCCTTAGAAGCATCTTTCCACAAGACACAAAAAGCATTTGCCTTGTAGACAGATGCTCTAAAAGTATCTGTCCACACGATGGAACCCCTCTAACCCAGCCCATTTTATTTTTCACGTGTAAATACACTTGCACTGGTCCCATTTGATTATCAGTCAGCTCTAAGACTTTATGAACAATACTCTAAAATAGTATTATATTATTTTCAAGGCTCTCAGGTATATTTTATCGCAGTCCGGCTTTAATATTTTATCTTTCTTTATTTTATCAGTTATAATTCATCAATCGCGTGTAGAAATTGATGTTTATGTCAAAATCAGTCCAGATTTTATATTTAAACCTCGTTTCCAAAACCAAATGTGTGGAACAAGCTGAAACTATATTTAAACATATTTTTACAATTAATTGACAAAATTTAGTTGTATCAGTCTCGGTTCACGAAAGAATTCATAAGCAATTGTACCCGGTTTAATCTATAAATCACAAAGCTTACTTAAATATCCAATATGAGAGTATTGGATTCATCAATGCCAGTTTAAGTAATTAAACTGTGGTACACTATTGACAAACGAATCTCGAAAATTACCGGATATCCAATTTCAAATCAAATTAGCTTATGAAAATCCCTAAACTTTGCCAGAAAACCTGTTTTGTTATCTATCATTATCAAAATTACTTTTCAAATCACGCACACGCACACACTGATTTCTAAAGTCAAAGGAAAAAATACGAAACACTTGCTTTCCACCCTACCCCAAAATCCCATTTTCGTAAAATTATGGGCTAATATGCGATAACATCAATAAGTATGCGAATATTCAATTATAATTACACACATATCCTACTTAGAGATTGAAAGGGCGAATTAGGTTCCTAATACCATCTTGATTCATAACTTAATCGCCGAACCTTCGAATCAACTAGTTTTGCATTGTGCTTAAGCAGTCGTTTAATCCATAAATATTCCTCTTTTACATGCATTTTTGTTTGTTTTGTAAAACAAACTGGTGACTCTGATTTTCTTTATAAACCATCACCATTTTTTCCTATAATAAAATGAACCATTTTCTAAACGAATTGGGAAGCCAAAAGAATCACTAGCAAGGGCAACGGCGGCGAAAACGCAGGTTCTCACAGTAGCTTTTTAGAGGAAAATGTTCTCCAACCAAATGCCTTGTTCTTCAACCAATGATAGAGCATTCAAATATTTACACCATATGCACTCACTAAGTTTAGTCTATAATTCATTATCCAATTTACCAATGTGATGTAAAAAGTGAAACTACCACAAGATCATAAATTTTTTTCCACCTATCGATTCAAAAGTTTGCCACGAAAGTAATCGCCAAAACAAATTACATATGATAAAACCATTGCTTATAACAAAGAATTGAATATAACATATACCTGCAGGGTTCGTTTATTGATTATTTATATTCCACCATAAGGGGCAACCATATTATGTGTGTCCTCTATTCACATAATTTGAGCACATTAAGTCTTTAAATAAATTCTCTTCTGGTTGTCTTTGTACGTCACCATCAATGGGACGGCCATTATATGGTTACTATACTTCCTGAGAGGATTTAGGCCTATCAGTTGTCCCTTCCTTCCTTTTTCCTTGGCTTGTTTATTTTGCCTCTACCCCTTGCCCCTAACCTGAAGGCTCTTAGCCAATTCAGTGGGGTGCTGCTCGGTGAGAGCACTCTGCATAGCTAGCTTAAAGTATTAGCATGCATCTATTAAACTGACTGGCACCTCAGCAATGGCTATTGGCCACGCGGCTTCTTTACTAAAATTGAACACAGGGTTGTCGATACTTCTAACTTGGGAGACGGGGTGCTTTAACTTCTCATACAGGCCATGACACATGATTTCAAAAAAAGATCTCTTTGAATCTATCAATACTATCGTCATTTCAAAAGTATTGATGTTTAGTATAAGGAATAAAGTATCATTGTGCATTGCATCCACTCCATACCTATCCTTTTCTATGAAACTTAATTCATATGCATCCTTGGCTAGTTGACTCCTTTTACAAACTATAACTTACATTACCTTAGGTGGAAAAGCTTTGTTTGCACATTGGGCCTTCTTAACATGTACCCTAATTGCATCTTAGTTAAAATATCTCAGCTGGTTGCACCGTAAATTGCCTTTATCAAGCTGGCCACAATCTTATTCACTGGTCTCTTCTTTGATTCCTCGTCCTCTTCATCATCATCACCATCATTCTTTTCCATTGTTTAACCCTATGTTCACTAATCTCTCCAAAAATTGCTTGAGGGATTTACAATTCTCGATTATATGATCGTGGTCCTTAAGGTAAGAACAATGGAGCTTGGCATTTCTTGCACTAGGATTGTTCCCCATTAGCCAAGGCCATTCAAAGAAGGGTTTGTTTTAGATATCAAACATGATGTTATGGATAGGCTTAGTGAAAACTGTGTTTACCCTCTTGTATCCATCCTTGCATAGTTCTTTTTTCCTCTTCCTCTTTGAGTTATCAAATTTGTTGTTTTTGCCACCCCTTTTCTCATCAATTGCCCCACCATTCCCATATCATCGTCCTCTACACGAGCTTACTCTTTGACTTTGGATAGCATATCGTTAAATTAAGAAGTAGGGAGGGACTTTGGTCAATGAATTATAGAAACCATTGCTATCTCTAGGAAAGCCATACTTGAATATATTGAGAGCAAATTTGAAGTCAGGATCCTCAGTCTCTTGTTAAATCTCCCAGTATCATGATGAGTATTCCTTGAGGGTCTCTTTATTCTTCTTTCTCATATTTGTTAAAGCCTCTAGGCCTTTGATTATCCTATTGTTTGTGATGAACCTAGCTGTGAACTCTCGGCTAGTTCTCTGAAGTTATTAATCTGCCGGTAGGAAGTAAAGCAAACTATCTAAGAGCTACTTCCCTCAAACTTGCTGGGAACATTCTACACGTTACAATATTATTGGAGATCCATTAGGCCATGACCTGTGGATAATACCTGAATGATCGGCCAAGTTTGTTTGGCCGTTGTAAATGCTAAATTTTGGCATCAAGAACTTCTTTGGCATAAGAGCCTCAGATATCTTTTAGGTGAACAGAGATGCATTATATTCTCCCAATGACTTGTTTTCCAAGTCCTTTAGGGTGTGAGCAACAATTTTTATAGCAACTATAGTATCAATTAGCTTGCGAAGATCATTTTTTGCCTAAGTCTTAGGGCAACCATCCTTTTTAGTAAACCTATCAAAAATACTCGTTATTTCCTGTGCTGATACCACTACTGGCTCTATGGGACTTTCTTTTTGAATGGCCTTAGCCTTCTCGGTTACTCGGCCTTCAAGATTTGCAGGAACTGGATGGGCCATGATTTGTCGGTCTACTCTCCGAGCAGAGGGTGCGTCAAAAGTTGTTTCCAAGTGACTATAAGTTATTTTCTTTATCTCATCCTTTTGGAGTTGCATGAGTGCGTTTTCTACTTTGAGCTTTATAAGTCACTTTGGGAATGTCCCTCTCCCACACTACTAGCAGCATAGTTGCTATTGTAATCATTTTTATTCTAGCCTGCTAGCACCGCAGGATCCTGGGTGGTGTGTTCCATCCCCTCCTTCTATGGGATAGTATATGACGGTTGGGGGCATTCCAACCTACTGCGTGTTTGTACCATCGTTTAAAAAATAAAGGAGAGTTTATTTAAGTGGTTAGAAAAAAAATTGAAAAGTGCTTAAACAATTATTCCCACATATAGCGACAATTGTCGGTACCAAAACAAGTGGGTCTGCCCACTAGAGATTGAGTTTAAGCACAATTCAGTAAAATACTAAAGTAAAGGTGAATGAGACTAGGATTTTGATTGTAGGTAGATTCCCCTGGTAGCTTTCATATTATTCTGATAGTACGTCCTCCTTTTTGTGTGTGTCTTTAAATTAGCTCAAAGACAGAAAATTTAGGGAATAATACAAGTAAGCTACCAGCTTTCTCTCTCTAGAGTTTCTTACCTAAAAATCGAGACTTTTGTAACGAGCTTTCCCTATTCTATTTATAGTCATAGAATTAAGGTCATATAGGCCCGTAGGGTAAACAGTAAAAGATCAAAGAGGGAAAAACTTAGGTATCATGCCAATGTTATTATACCAATAGGACAATCTCGACTGGGAAAGGCCTCTTCAGCTTTCTTCACTCTATTAAGCTAAAAGACCAATCTCATTCTCTTGAGTTGGACTTGGCATTGGCTGCCTAGTTAGTTTTGGTTGAATTATTGGGCCCATAAAGTTAAGTTAGCACAAAACAAGGTTATTATTTTGGGCTCCCTTAGTTTCTTTAAAAAAATTCTTAATAAGAGAATAAGTTTTAGATAATTGCAAAAAGTACTCGATATGAATTTATTTTAATATGGCCCCAAAGTAAATAAGATTCCTTCTAGCAAATTGTAGTTCCACTCACACTTTGTTAGTTACAATGGGGTGTATCAAAGTTAAGGGTACAGTTTCGATTAATCGATTGATAAATTGTTTCTACTAAAACCAAAATTGATATATCAATTGGTATTTGAAATTAGAAGTTGATCCTAAAGTACTCAAAAAATTTGCTATGTTCTTTATTTTCAGTACATTTGAATTGTGCATTTTATAAATATAAAAATTTGTAATACTTCTAGTAAAATTTGAGAGAGTTTTAGATTGGAGGCTAACTAGATCAAAGTTGTAAGAATTTAAGCTTTGTTTATTCAATGAAGACAATAATTACAATTAACAGATTATTGGACAAGAGCATTTTATATTTTCAGTATAAAAAATTATTGAACAAAATACTAATCTATAAGAACTTAAATTCTCGGTTTTTTTGGTAGCTATATTCAATAACTTTTAAATATAATTATTTGATAATTTTGGTATTACAATTTTTTTTAATTATTTGGGCATTGATTTGTAATCATGTTATGCGAGTAATACCATAAACAAACCATGATTTTTAGGTATCTTCGATTTCAATCTTCATATAGATAATCATTTACTCTTTATTTTGTGATGGAGCCCTCTATAACCTACCAAAAAAGTAATTTATGGTTAATTAACGAAAATGAAAGCAAATATTTTGGCTAGTTTGATGATCTTGTGCTCATAGTGGTATTATAAACATGTATTGCATCAAAATAAAAAAAATAAAAAGAAGAATTAGGAAAAATTGCAACATACAAAATAATAATAATAATAATAAATAAATAAATAATTTCTTTATATCATAATAATAGCTCCAATAGGTAGCTAGCTAGTTTCAGTCTTTCAAAATGTGAGGCTTTTAACTATCCATAGTTTGAGAAACTTACAGGTGATTAATTTCATTGTTAAATAAAAAGAAAAAAAAAATACAAGTAGTGGCTTGTCAACTCTGGGTTCCTGTTGGGTTCGATTGGGAATTCCCGAGATCAAATTTTCGTAGTAACAAATCTATTGTGGCTAGCGGCAGGCACAAACATCAAATGGAGATTAGTAGATGTGTATAAAAGCTAGCCCGAACATTGTGTGGTTAAAATAAGTAGTCAATAAAGAATAAAAATATTGTTACTACACATATTTATAAAGGTGGGGGCTGCTCTTTCTTCTTCATGGGTTAAAATGTTAAAATTGCAAGGATGGGGTGCAATTTGGTAATTAATTAAGTTATTCTTTCTTCTTCATGGGTTAAAAATGTAAAAACTACGAAGATGAGGTGCAATTTGGTAATTAATGAAGATTAAGTTTGAACAATTCAGCCGGTAACAAGTTGAACTATAAGTGGAATGTTCAGCTAGAAAATGTTTGTTAGTTTGATTAAAACTCACGAATCGTGAAGATCATCATTTTCTAAAATTTATTCATAAGAACAAAAGAGATGCATAAGATTTTAAAAACACATTGGTCAGAGAATATATATATATATATGCGTCCCGTATCCATAATTAAATATATATATACACGTACATAGATTTTAAAAGAACAATTAATATATATTTAAAAAAAATGAGATTTCACAAAATATGCTCTTGAAATAAGTTACATGGCAAAAAATGCACACAAAAGATCACAAACATAATTAAAAACAAACAATATAAGCAATACCTAACACGAGCATAAATGAAGTCTAAGGAATGTTGTATACTTAACATTTGATACCAATTTGTCACGCCTCGAATTCTTAGATGTGATTTAATTACTTTTAATGAAATAAGAGAAATTTTAATATAAAATAAGGAAATACATACAAATTATAAGAACAAAAAATTATTCCTAAGAAAAAAAGAGAGATACATAAGATTTTAAAAGTACATTAATCAAATGATATCTATGCGTCCCATCTCCTAAATATAATTAAAGAATAATTACATTTAAGGATATACAGATCTTCAAAAAATATAGTAAATAATACTGCAACAATTTTGCCATTCCACTGCTCAAGATCGAATACTATCAAATTTGCAAAAAAAAAAAAATGTCTGGTGGGGAGTGAGCTGTAAGTTCCTCGAAAATACGTAAGCTTTACTTGCAATCATATATAACAAGCATATAATAATACAGATCCATGAAAAACGAATAACGAACCACTCATAAAGCCATATTAAATCAGAAGGCAACAAGCACTTAAAAAAATTAAAAAATCACAGAACTGTTATTGGAATTAAAAAAATAAAATATAATAAAAACTCAACCAGAAATTTCTCCCCTACGTCAAATTGATGATGCAAGTAAATCGTGCGCGTAAACGTTGTATTTTTTTCCTCCTATTCTTTTCTTTCTCTTTTCTTTTCTCTTTGCCTTCCTTCCCTTCTTCCCTTTTTCTACATCTCAAAAGCAGAGAGTTTGTATTTTTTTTCTTCCCAGTTTTCTTTTTCTTCTCTGTTATTTCTTTCTTTCCTTCTTTTTCACCTCTTCGATTACTATTAACAAAATACACCTATATATATATAATATGGTAGAACACTCTAGACTAGACTAGACTAGAACACCTATATTTATGTATAAAATCCAAACTCAAAATGATAGTGCAATCAAATAAAAATGGCAACAAGAGATAATGTCTATAAAAAGATCAACCAATCAAAGTCAAATTTCAAAACGATTCACATCCTAAATTATTTAACATACCATATCTAATTATGTATTTTTCTCAAAATATATCAATATCTTTGAAAATACGGGATTTTACACATACATAACTGATCAACAATCTCTTCCCTCTCATTAGCATCTTTGAACTCAGCCAAATCCTATAATAATCCCCCTTCTTGTGCACCACCCCCAATCCAATTGTCGGAAAAAAGTTTGGAGTATAATTTCAAGTTCGAAAAAAAACACCTGCATTCAAGAAGGCCAACAAAAACAGGATGAGTCCGACATTAGATTGAAATAATGTGTTTATAGAGGAGAAGCAAAACAGAAAAACAAGGACATCTTCAATAGAACAAACCTGGTTATTCCATAAAGTGTCAATGAGGAAATCCAAAAAAATTACTACATGAAAAAAATTTCCATTCACAATAAATTATTTCTACGTAGTATGAAGTCAAAGTTACTTTCTGTTGGAGGAAAACTCACCTTGACTATATCTATTTTAGGTTCTGGCATCCACAATAATTCACGTCATCTCCATTTGTGTTTATATTTTCTAGCGAGCAGCCATGACAGAATATGACCCTGTCAGTAAACTACTTTCTAAATTCTTTAGATAGTTTTTCATTGTCCATTGAAGTGAATTACTCAACACGAATCTTTGCAAAGAACCAATGAAGTAAACAGAGATATCCAGTCAAGAACGAAAATCAAAGATTTTCTGATAGCTTGATGAATATCCAACCAGAAATACTTAACAATTCAATACATTGCATCCTACTCTTAGATTAAATCATAGGCTAGTATGACTAAATTTCTTAAACAACCCCTTTACTTTATACAAAATGAAATGCCTATTCTTAGTTTAAATCAGAAATTCATAAATTAAACAGCCATTTCAAAGTATTGGACCAAAAGGAAATAAACAAACAAGACATTACCATGTTCCTGAAGTTAATACCAGCAGGGCCTCTGGTAATGAAGTTGATCTGGAGCAAACTAGAAAAGGGAAGACAATTAGAAAGCAATCATGGAAGATGGGAAACATTAAATGAAATGTAGAGTTCAGGTATACCTGTCCTTGTAAAATTGGAATACCTTAGATTATTGAATGATTCGTGTAAGTAACCAAAGTATTCCAAATTATCAGGTCCCGGATCTTAGTTAGTCTAGTACAGCTGCTAGCAGTGATACTTTTAATTTCCTATGATTTGATAAATCATAAAAGTTTTCAATCAACTCGCATTAATCAATGTCCAAATATTCCAAGGATTTTAGTTCTTTGAGCCCCCGGATCTCAGTTAGCTTCTTACATCCTCGGACTGAAAATGTTTTTAAGCTTTTTAATTTTGATATATCCGGAAATGTTTCTATGGATTCGCAATAATCCATGTCCAAACATTCCAAGGATTCCAATTCCTCTAGTCCATGAATCTCGATTAGCTTGGAACAATATTCAATGTCCAATCTTTTCAACCTTTTTAAGTTCATCAGACCAAATACTCTTTCTATGTATATGCAATAACTCATATGCAAAACCTCTAAAGATTCTAGTCCGCCTAGGCCTTGAATCTCGGTTAGTTTCGCATGAGCAACATATAATTCTTTTAACCTTTTGAAGTTTGACAGATCTGGTAATCTTTTTACGGACATACAGTAGTTCATGTTCAGAAGTTCTAAGGACTCTAATTTGTCCAGCCCTGGAATATCATTTATTAGCACACAGCAGCTGACTTTCAATACTTTTAACTTTGTTAAGCTGGATAGATTTGGCAGTGTTTTCAGTGAAAAACAAAATGTTGCATCCAAGTATCTCAAGGATTCCAATTTTTTGATACCATCAAGGCTGCAGAGCCCGGTACAATTATTTACCGTTAACCTCTCTAAATTCGAAAATGTTGATAAGAAAGGAACTTCCTCTAAGCCTTTGCACCAATTGAGATCTAGAATTTTCAACTTTTTTGACATCTGTGAAAAATAAAATATAAACTAAAAAAAGTCAATTTTCTAAGAGAATACATATATAATAAGAATATGATGATGATGAGACCATTGAAACAAAAGGAGATCTAGATAGACCTGAATCTGACTCCAGAGGTTCGAGTGCGTCCAAATATCACTACCTGATAGATCGAGAATAACAAGATTCCTCAAGTGAAGATTAGTTGCCCAAAATGTCGAGCGGAAATTTTCCCCATGAAGCCATCTTAAATTTTGCAAACAATGCTCAAAATCACCACACAGAATATCCAGACGATCTAGAGTAAGATACCTTAGACTTGGTAGCCTAAGAAACTTTTCTCCTACTAGTAG
The DNA here is from genome assembly GCA_021464415.1 of Lonicera japonica. Taxonomy (NCBI): domain Eukaryota; kingdom Viridiplantae; phylum Streptophyta; class Magnoliopsida; order Dipsacales; family Caprifoliaceae; genus Lonicera; species Lonicera japonica. The sequence goes on along the minus strand of CM038465.1, from coordinate 29,561,723 downwards.
ACGGGGTTGGGGTTGTTTGGCAAACTCCCATCTAGGAAGATATTCAAACTGGTGAAGGTCAAGACAAAGGGCCTTAACCTTTTCTGTTCCCTGCAGAGAATATCACGGGATATGATTTAGTAAATCAAAAATTTACGTAATCGATACGGTTCTTTTGAATAATATATAAATCTCGATTTTTCAAAATTTAGTCAAATTTTGAAATTTTTGAAATTTTTGAAATTATGTGATTTTATAATATGGTTATAGAGTTTGAGTTTGATCCATTTCTTTTTAATGATACCTCTCCTCCATTATTAGTTTAAAAAATTTTTATTTTCTAACTAAAACATGTAAATGAATAAAAATATCATTTAAAATAAACTTTTATTACTATATTTAGATAATTTATAAAATACGTACGAAATTTTCTAAATTTTTTAAAAGAATACTTAAATTGAAAATTATGTGATTTTAAAATTACAGATTTCAAATCTCATGATTTATCAAATAATATAATTTTAAAATTTTGTAAAAAGAACATAATTTTATAAAAAATAATGAATGATAGATAAGGATTTTACAAAATTGCGTTTGCTATTCACAATGATAATTTAATAAATCAATCTTATTAAAAATGTATATGTATGCATTCACACAAACACGAAGCCAAGTTGGACTTTTTTGCATCAGGGGGCATAATCCATAATCCATGATAACACTTATACTATTATTGCAATAAATTCATTCAAAGATTAATAAAGAGCTGATAATTGCGGGATGGAGAAAGAAAACTAATATAAATATATTGTAACATAGGAAATAGTATAGTACGTGTATTACTACTAAAATATTAAGTTATAACAAAATTATGGTGTAATTTAACGATAAATATTTGCAGAGCAAACTTGTTAAACATGGATAACATATAATACAGGGAGAAATCGTGATGATAATAAAAGATATTAAGAAATGATAAATGATAAAAATAAAATATAATTAATATAAGGTCCAAAAACAATAAGAAGAAATCAACTATGTGTAGATCATACGCACACTTAGTTAAGATTTTATTTTAAGTTTATGAAATTTAAGCATAAATAATATAAAGAAATTCTAGCCAACGTAAATGTAAAAATAAAATTAAACATATATAATATAAAGATCAAAACATTTACAAAAAATAGATGCACTTGTTAAATAATTTTCTGTATTTAATTTTTCTAAAAAATGGTTTGAAAAACAATTCCATATAAATAAGGACCAATTTAAGGACTACCCTAATCTAAACCTACAGACAACTCTAAACCACGCATTCAGTCAACCGGTTATGTTTCTTTAATTACCCAATTTCACCGCATATTTAAGATACGGACAATTTAACCCATGCAAAAATAATAACTTTCATTTTAAAAACTGTGTTAAGTAATTTTTTGTGATTCCATCTTAAGTAACTTTCATTTTAATATCAGTTTAAACCCACTAACCACGATCCAAATGGGATCTGACTTGGACCATTTTAAGGTTATTGTCCCTCTCTTTTTCACCCAGACCATAGGGTTATTGATGAAACAACGAAATATGTTATGTATCTTCCATGAATAGAAACGAACTTTGTTCAAGTCTTAAAAGGAATATAGCATATATGTGAAGTTCTTGGTATTGAACTTTATAACTTTATTTATGCATGAATTTGGTTAGCTTCATTCTCAGTGATGGGATGTAGGCATTTATTATAGAAGTTCAGGATACTAGTATGTATCACCATCTACAACTTTAGTATTCTTGATAACTGTCAATTGCAATAAATAAAGCAAAATTTAAGGCTTCCTCTTAATTAAGAAAGATCAAGAGGATATTTTCCCCTTAAATAGCTGGAGCAATTTGAACAAACCCAGTGCCTTTTATTTTCCATATTCATCACTTTATTTTTACTTTTTTTGGAATTCTTCTTTTTGGTCACGCTACATCACAGATATGCAGAGTTATGTTATAAAAAGGATTCATTCACTTCAACAAAAAGAAGGATGTTCATTAAGAGGGGTACATAGATCATTTTTTATTGAAATTTTTTAGTGATTATCTAGCTATATTATGAATTTATCGCCTCAACCCTTCTAGGTTGAATTTATTTATTTTTTTATGAAATTTGGTGGAGAGGATGTACTCATTATATCGATCAATCATCTCTACAAATTTTCATAAAAGAATTCAACTGCTTACTCATCCAAATAGACATCCCTTCATAAAAGATTATTTTGTTTTGTAAATGAATTAAGAAGCAAGAGAAATAGTAAATTGTTAAAATAAAATTGTAAATTTTACCTGATCAGTCCTATAAACCTTGAAAGCTTTGTCAGTATCCCACAACCTACTCCACCTGCCCCACTCATCCAATTTTCCTTCACGCACAATTTGCCTACCAAGGTCTCGCAGCTGATCGTGCATCCTTAGGATATCATCATCTCCAATTGTTATAAGAGACCTGCGTTCAAGAACATTAAGCACGTTCCTTGGATAAAATCCGCAGTCATCCCACATGTAAAGAGGATTTATTTTATTCTTTCCAATGAAGAGACACGCAATATCAAGGAATATCTCTTTTTGCGCAACAGTCAGTGGGTTAAAACTTAATCTCAATTTTTTTTGGACTTCCTCGTCAGGAAATTCTTTTAGCTCTTTAATTTTCTCTTCCCATAACTCTTCATCTGTCTCACCATATAATGATGACCCTATGACCTTAAGAACTAAAGGAAGACCTGCAGCAGTGGATGCAATTTCCTTAGAAATGGTATCATAACCTTTTGGGGGAGATTTGCTCATGAAGGCATGCTTGCTAAAGAGCTCAATAGATTCATCAGCGTCTAAATAAGCTGGTTGGTAACTTCCATAAACTTCAGGATGGCCATGACAACTACGTTTAAGCGCACACAAAATCTCTTTGTTTCTGGTTGTAATGATGATCCTAGCTCGTTCATCAAACCATTTCCAACTTCCTGCAAGCCCTTCAATTTGAAACTTTTCATCCACGTCATCAAGAACAATTAGAACTTTCTTTCCATGAACTGCGTCTTTGATTTTTTTGATTCCTTCATTATAATTATCAATATCATACATTTTTGTCTTGAGGATATTTGAGCGAAGTTGGTTTTGCAAACCAACTATACCGGTGTTGCTTTTTGATTTTTCTCGAACATCTTTAAGGAAGCTATGACATTCAAAGTAATGTTGGTACTTGTCATAGATGACCTCGGCAATAGTTGTCTTACCTAATCCACCCATGCCATGGATTACAATAAACCGAACGCCGTCAGAGTGAATGTTCAGAAGTTCCTTCATCTTTTCCATGCGACTAGGCATTCCAACCAAATCCAAATCCTCATGCTTATTGTTTTGCTTCAAAAATTCTAAGACTTTATCCTTGATGATTTTTACTAATTCTCCTTGATGCCTGTGACATATGTAATAGATATAAAAAGGATCATAAACTAATTTCTAAAAAAGAAATTACCGATAACGGAAAGTTTAATAACTTTTTTAGCAAGTCAATTTGAAACTGAATCAAGTTTAGAGCCTCAAAGAATGAAACAAAGTAAGTAAAGAAATAAACTTAAATTGTGAACATTTTTAATAATATAGTCAGTACTACATATAAAGTAGTAACAACTGTAGCAATAATTAAAATAATTACATGCCAGACAATATTTTATTGTAAAGTTTCCCAAATTGGACTTTTAATAACATTTATCAAAACCCAATTTATAACTAATGGCTCGTTTCTTTTGAGTTCTCAAATATGAGTGGCCAAAATTCAAACTTAAATGTGATTTAAAAGTGTTTGTTTTGATTAAAACTACAAAAGTAAGCTCTTATTATGCTCTGAATTATTTGGAGGCTCTCCTACATCTTATTGTGTCTAGTTATGTACGAATGGTTTGAATAATATCAATTTGTATACACAAGTCTAACTGCTTTCGGCATACCTTAAAAAATAAGATAAATGTAAAATGATCAAAGTAATATATTTAATATCTATTCAAATATTGTATTAAGACAAAAAATAAACAAAAATTTTAAATTCAAATTTTAGATTTCGGATTCATAATATAAATTTAGACAAGAAAACAAATGCACACAAGCTTGTCCACTTATTTAAAAAAAAAAAAAAATCTTCAAACATACTGGTAAATGAATTACAATATATCTGAAAACATTCATTCCTATCTCCATAAATTTTGGTTGCTAGAAATAAAACATCTATGTAAGCTATAAAAATTACTGAACCACAACTATTCCATAGCACACGTGAGAAAACAATTTGGGTTATTCTTGAGGGAGATACAATGTTATTTACTTAAACAAAAGAGGCTACAGTAAGATTGTATTACCCGCCAGTTTCTTTCTTGAGTTCTAATCCTTTTAACCGTCCAACTTTATTGAGAGCGTCCCTCCATTCTTGGATAACGTTTTCATCATAACCATTCTCCCTGTGTTGGCAAAAGGCCTCCTCATAACTCCCACATTGATGATGTACAACATCAGGATCTACGTCGTAAAAAATAGGAAAAACCATTTGACCCCCATTTTTCAGACATTGTACCATAAGTGCGAGTTCCATCAGACACCATTTCCTGGAAGCGTAGTTTTCCGAGAAGATAGGGATGGAGATTTTTGAATCATTGATAGCTTTAGCAAGTTCAGGACCTATCTCTTTGCCGACGCGAAGCTCGTTATCATCTCTAAAAGTGCGAACACCAGCACCATGGAGAGAGGTATAGAGGTAATCAGTGAAGCCGTATCGAGTGTCTATACCACAGAAATTCAAGAATACCTCGTATTCCCCTACTAACAACGATGGATCTGGTGCAGAGGCAAAGGGAGATGCCGAACTATTGCTCATGGTGAAACCCCCTACTAATAACGAGGGATCTGCTGTTGCTGAACTAGAGGCAGAGGCAGAGGCAGGATCAGATGCTGAACTATTGCTCATCGTGGAACCAGCAATCTCTCTCTACTTGTGTGTGATCGAAAAATTGAGTGATGAAAGAAGAAGGCTTAATTTTTGTTTCTTAAATTTATCTCTTTGAAGACGACTATGAATTGAGTGTTCTGTTCTTTCTAATTGCCAAGAAGGTACCCGGAACTTTCTCCACTCCTATCAAAGCATGTAGGGTCACAGTAATTTCTCGAGGAGAGAAGTGGGCCAGCAATTATTTTTCTTTTCAACGAAAGATGAGTGTTCCATAAGTATAACACACAAAAATAATTAGTTTTCATAAACAGTTAAAAAAAATAAAGATAATTAATATCAACACACCAAAATACTATCTAAATAACAAATATATGTACACATATCTGTAATTAGGATTTGAGTTAATGTAAATCTTTTATACTTGACAATGATTCGGCCCAAAAGAACCGAATATAGATTCAGTACTCAAAGGTCAAGTAAATAAGTTGAAATATTAAAAAATGTTTTAATGTGTCAATAATAACTCCCAAAATAAATTGGGAAACATAATGAGATATCTTCTACCATATATTTATTTTGATTATTAATATTGTTCATGAGACTTTTTGTGAATTTTGTTTTTCTTCTTTATCACCAGAAAAATTTTATACCATAAAAAAAGATATTAAAAAAAAGAGTTAAGATAATGTCTTTGTAACCGTTTTTGCTATCAGTTTCAATTTGAAGAAACATAACTAAAACATTTAAATACAAAATAAAAGTTGATTATTAACGCTTTCAATGAACATATGATCATCACCCAGGGCTTTATAGATTGGGAAATTTGGAAGAAAAGGAATAAAGGGAAAAAGTTAATTACTTTGGGCCCTTTTGTTTTTAGTTTAGAATATTTGAATTATTTTATATTTAACCCAATACGTTTAGATAACTACAAAGTTTTTCGGTCTTCTAAAAATAATTACGTATTTCCTATGAGAGAGTATTTCCTATGAGAGTGTTCAAAGGCAATGGAGCCTATTTAGACTGCATCGGGGTGTACTCCCATTTTCTAAGAAATTTCACTTTAATCTTTCACTAAAGTTGATATGTTGGACGTTACAAAAGTATTGATTTGCGAAGTTATGATGTTGTAGCATTATCTTTAATATTAAATTAAAATAAAATATTTATTATTTAATATTATTGTATATTAGTGACTAGTGAATACATAAAAAGATCTTATTTTCGATGGGTGCATTTAATGATTTTAAATTCTACTCCAGCATTATAATAATAGTGAGTACATATGAGAACAATATTTTCAATAATAAAAGATTATATATTTTTCAAAATTAGTACTTAAAACTATATCAATACTTACATCTTACAAACCATGTCGTAATACGTGTCAAATATATGATTAACCATTAAAAGGTGTCTTAAATCCTAGTCTCACAATTTTTTTTATATCACTTTTACATTTTCAAGTAAACAATGGTCCTTAATTCTATAGATTGCACGCTCCCTAAAGAAAAAAAAAATTTGTTTACTAACAAAATAACAAAGTATTTATAATTTTTTTTCTTTTTTAAGGTCCATTCTAGAACATTATTCTTTTTGTAATTTTGTATATACACAATATGCCACATTACAAATTTTAGTGGTAATTTTACCATCCCACATGTAATCCATTAAAAAGTTCTTTAATAATAGAGGCCCGTTTCTTTTCTCTAAAGTATAAGTGGCCAAAATTCAAATTTAGACGTGAGGAAGTATTTGTTCTAGTTAAAACTTCCAAAGTAACTTCTTACTCTATATGCTCTGAATTATTTAGATAGAGGTTCTTACTTCTTAATGTGTTTAGCGATGTAGGAATATTTATATAATATCATTTTTTTTATAAACAAGCCTAACAGTTATAAGCATATGTTAAAACATAAGATCACTACAAAATAGTTAAAGTAATATATTTAACGTCTATTCAAATATTGTATCCAGACAAAAAAAAAACAAAAAAAAAGTTTTAAATTCAAATTTTAGACTTTGAATTCAAAATATAAATTTGGACTTGAAAACAAATGTCACATAAGTTCACTCACATCTTTTTAAATTCATTTTTTTTCAAACGTACTAGTAAATGAATTATTAATTACCCACTATATCTTAAAACTTTCATTGCTCTCTGTATAAATTTTTGTTGCTAAAACTAAAACTAAAACATCTATTTAAGTTAATGAAAATTACAAAAAACCATGACATTTCTTTCTATTTGCCAAGAATGTAACCGGAGCTTTCTATCAAAGCCTGTCAGGTCACAATCCGAGGACGCGGCGAGAAGTGGAACCAATATTTCTTTTTCTTTTCTACTAAACATGATTGAACCGTCACACGGTTCGAGTCTCTATCAAGGCTGATTTTTGGAACGGGGTGTTTTGTTTGTTTATAGGTAAAAAAAAAAAAAAATTTAAATTTTTATTTAAAAAAATTAATAAAAACATAAGATAGCATTTCTGTACATTACTTAATTCATTTTTTAACTTCTTATAAAAATTAATTATTTTTGTTATAATTTGTCATTTTGTTATGAAACGGAACTAAAACATTCAGATACAAAAAATAAAAGTTGACTATTAACGCTCTGAATGAATACATAATTACTCAGTTCTTTATGGATTGGAAAAAATGGTAAAAAAATGAATAAAAGTAAATGTGGTGTCAGAATTTAGGTGCCCTTGACAACTAATGAAAAAGTCTCTACAAAACTTACCTACACCGACTCTCCAATTAGATTAGCCCACTTATTTAAATATAACTACTTTAATTATATGTACATAAATATTCTGATATACATATTAATTAATTCATACTTTACTAGTTCTGAGAATCTGCAAATGCGACCCCCCGGGTCTCGTCCCCGTTCGGTTGGGCGTCTGAAACGTCGGAACGGATTCTGTCGTTCCATTTGCTGGAGTGTCTTCCTCGATTCATATCGGGTTTCCCTATGTCCTATTTCTAGATGCAAAAGGGTTCATTCAGAGTCGCCAATACGTTTTTACGAGAAAAACGGACAAAATGGGTTGTGTAAAAAGGAAAGGCTATAGACAAGCCTTTCTTTACACGTTTGTCTGCGAAATCAGGATTCTATGGGGTTCGAAAACTATATTATGGTATGGGAAGGTGTTAAGCACCCATTCCGCCCTTTCGGTCTCTAGTGGTCTTATACGTTTATTCTATGTTGAAAAACTTGGATGCTTTTACCGACAGTCTACTACTTTCTAAGTGAAAACCCTAATTTTGAGAAAAAACGGGAAAAGGGATGAAAATCTTGTATTCCGAGATCCGATATTTTGTTTTGAGAAATGCAAATACGAGTGACAAAAGTTATTTTTCTTAGAGAGGGAGTTTCCCGTATTATCTCTCGGATAATGACGGTTTTCTCGGGTTTTGACTACTTTCGTAAAAGTTCGGATTTCATAGTGGAACTAATTCAATGTGGAATTGGAACTCTTGAGGGGAGTTCTACCGGATGTATCACAATCTATGAAACAGATAGGATATACCGGGTTTTTAATTCCTAAGTAAGTTTTACCGGTCCGGGTTTTGAAAATAGGGTTTTATCCGAACGATAATGTACTTACTCTTCTGGTTTTGAAAATGGTTTTATCAGGGTCTTTTGTTTTGAAAACGGTAGACTATTTGTAACTTGGCAATAAGTTTATTCAAATAAAATGTGGGCAAAACAACAGAAATAAAACAAGTACACAGATATTTAATGTTAAATACTAGAAGAGACTTTCTTTACCTTCCCGACGAGAATAATAATAAGAAAGAAAATATGATCCGGCGGAGAGATTTCCGGCGATAATGATCTTTTCTTTCTTCAGATATTTCCGAGAATTCGATTCCAGAGACGGGACACGTCGAGTGTCGGGAATAGATTCAATAATTCTTCAGAAATAAGACGATAATAGAGAATGCTTGATAAAAGACTAGAAAATCAGATTTAAAACCTAGAATCCTTCAATCCCAAGTTACTGCCTTGAACCCTTGGGGGTGTTGGCCTATTTATACTGCTCGGGGAAGATTGTCGCGCGACACTTCCCCAAAAAGGGCATATGTCGCGCGACATAGTGTCCAATGTCGCGCGACAAACGGTTGAAGTGATGTTTCTGACAGACTGATGTGTCAGAGAGTGGATGGTCTGGTGTCAGGAGGGATTGTCGCGCGACATAGTGGGATTGTCGCGCGACATATCAGTGATTGTCGCGCGACAATGTGATATGTCGTGCGACAATCTCTCTTAAAAACAGGTTTGTTTGGCCAACAAACCCTTTTGGGGTAGTTTCGGGTGCTCGGGTGAGTCCCGTGCCCAAAAAGCAGTAGTTCTTGGAGGTCGTTAGGGTTCTTGCGGGGGTCACGGATCAGGGTGTCTACACTAGTCCGCAAAAATACCCATACCTAAGAAATAAAATGCATAACTTTAAAAGTTGATTAAGAAATCCTACTGGTAAAAGCAACAAATTTTGAAATTAATTGATTTTTACCCCCTAAAGTTTATCTAATGTATCACTTTGGTCCCTATAGTTTCTTCAACATTTTGGGCCCACAGTGGGTGCTACACTGCCTTGGCAATTGGGTCAACCCGGCCTTAAGAGACCGATCCTATTCATGTTTGCGGGTTTGTTTACAATTCAATAGTAACTGCACTTTTCTCATAAGTGAGAAATTTACTATTCGAAATTAATGAGGCGAGCTTCACTACGTAATAAATAAAGGATTATATATTTCTTAGAATCTCGCATATTCAAACTAAAGTAAATTATGTTGAGTGTTCAAGGGCAATGGAGATGCCGATTCTAACCGTATGAGGGTTACTCACATCTCTTGTAACCCATTAGGGGATTCCTAATAATTTCACTTTAGTCCTCCACTAAAGTTTACGTGTTGAACATTGTGAAGCTAGTTATCTTGCTGTAGCATTATCTTCAATATTAAATTAAAGTAGTGTTTTTATTGTTTAATACCCCATGTATTAGTGAATACATAAAAAGTTTTAAGTTTAGATTTTTACATCCAATGTTTTTAAAATCCTACCTCAGCTTTATATATTATTGAGTACATGAAAATATTTTAACCAATATTTCCAATAATAAAAGATGATATTTCAAAAATAGTATTTAAAACACAATCCATACTTACATCTTATGAACTATGTCGTAACCCGTGCCAAATATATTATTAATCATTAAAAAAAAATCTAGAATCTCACTCACACAATTTTTTGTCCTTTTTACATTATTAAGATTTAAAAAGTCATTGCCCCTAATTATATAGAATGTGTGCTCTCTCAAAAAAGAAAGATTGTGTTCACTAACAAAAGAACAAAGTATTTATTAATTTTTTTTTTCTTTTTCAAGTTCCATTATAGAAAATTATTCTTTTGGTAATTTAATCTATACACAATACGCCACATTACCAATTAGCGGTAACTTTACCATCTAACGTGTAATCTGGGGAAAAGTTCTCTAAATAATAGGGTGCCAATATTATTACTAAATTGCGCCACCAATAAGACTAAGTGAGTGTTTAGTTAAGGTAAATGGTAGACTACCGTCTAGCATTTAAGCCCTAGGCAGCCTAGACACGAAAAATTAAGAAAATTGCGGGGCATATTTCCTACGAGTTAATGAATATATGAACATATGATGTAAGCTTACCACCGATAATAGTTTTAGATATTGATGATGAACACGTTAAATTGACAGAAGAGAATGTGAAATTTTAGTTTTTGAAGTTGGAAATTTTAGTTTTGGCGTTTTTGTAAATAGGCAAACACCGCTTCTTGTATAAATTTTCACATTGATTTAGTAACAAGAACTTTCAAAAAGAAGCAAAACGAACATTTGTTAGCCATTTCCTAACATTTTGATACATGCATAGTAAAACCTTTGTATAATGATAACATATAAAGTTAAATATATATAAGTTCAATTTAGTCATAAAAATGTCATATTTGGGGCAAGTTAATTATACATAGGAACAACCTCCGCATGTAATAAGTCAAAGATTTTTTTGGTCCATTTTTATGAAAATTTGCGTCCGTATAGTAAATACCATTCTCCAAGGGTGCCCTGTGTCACGGGCTTGAACCTCTTCAAGGCACGTGCGGCACTTAGTGCTTTCAAACTTCCGTTCTCACGGATTTACACTAAGTCAGCCTTCCCACAATGGCTTAAGAATAACGAACACCGAATGAAACTTAAGCAAGAGAGAACACAAGAGTTTATAAAGGAAACTTTGTATTACTCAAGAACACTCTACAAAGCTTAGAATACAACTCTCTCTCTATCTTCTACACAAATGAATCCTCCACCTATTTATAGGTGAGGCCTTCCCGAATGGACGGTCGAGATCGATCCAATCCAATGGTCTAGATTTACATCCAGAACATTCTATACAAATATCTCTAACTAGAATACTCTAGAATAATCTACCAAGATTATTTACAACTAGGCTATTCTAGAAGGTTCCACATCTAGGCTCTTCTAGAATACTCCCGAAGGTTGGAGGCCCTTCTCCATTATTCTATAAGGTTCTAAAAAATTCCGTAAGCCTCCATAGTGTTTCGGAATTTTCCGATTCTCTTGAACAAAATCAAGCGGGTCGTGACACTCTCCCCCGCCTAATCTGGCGACGTCCTCGTCGCCTCGAACTGCCTCAGCTTGTCTTCGAATTGCCATAAGTCGGCTTGCGATTCCCACGTTGTTTCGGACTCAGGCAATCCCTTCCATTTGATTAAGAATTGTTTGCAAGGAGGTACTCCACGCCTTCGGACCTCACGAACTTCTAAGACCTCCTCAACTTCTTTATCAAATGATTTTGTCACAATCGGTGGTGCCCGTTGTGACTTGCTTCGGCTGGGATCCTCCACGTCTTTATGGTATGGCTTTAGCATGCTCACGTGAAAGACTGGATGGATCTTTAAGGTGCTAGGAAGGTCAAGGCGATACGATACCTTACCAACCTTAGCGATCACCGAAAACGGCCCTTCATATCTTCGCACCAAGCCTTTGTGTACACTCCGATATGCCTTGAATTATTGAGGGAGAATCTTCACAAGGACTTGGTCACCAACATTGAATTCCATCGGCCGCCTCTTCTTGTCCGCCCACTTCTTCATTCGCCTCCGGGCTTTGTTAAGGCACGAACGAGCTAAGTCGGCATGCTCCTCCCATGACTTTGCCATCTTATATGCTCCGGGGCTTTTCCCTCCTTCTATGGAAGTGGTCAATGTGTGGGGCGTCAATGGTTGCTGTCCGGTCGCCAACTCGAACGGACTCCTTCCCGTGGCTTCACTCCTTTGTAAGTTGTAGGAAAATTGAGCAACATCTAGGAGTTTGGCCCAATCTCTTTGGTTTGCACCCACAAAGTGTCGGAGATAACACTCCAACAAAGAATTCACCCGTTCCGTTTGCCCATCTGTTTGTGGGTGAAAGCTTGTTGAGAAGTGTAGATCCGATCCTAGGAGTTTAAACAACTCCGTCCACAACTTTCCCGTGAAACGGGGGTCACGATCACTTATGATGCTCCGAGGTAACCCCCAATACTTTACCACATTCTTGAAGAATAGCCTTGCCGCTTCTTCCGCTGTGCAATCCTTGGTGGCCGGGATGAATGTGCCATATTTAGAGAACCGATCAACCACCACAATAATTGATCCGAACACTTCGGATTTAGGCAAAGCACTAATGAAGTCCAAGGAAATAGAATCCCAAGGACGCTCCGGGACCGGCAATGGTTTTAACAACCCCGATGGTGCCCTTGCTTCCACCTTGTCTTGTTGGCACACAAGACAAGTTTTCACATAGAGTTCCACCGTGTCCCTCATTTGCAGCCAAAAGTATGCTCGTTCAAGTAGTGCCAAAGTGCGTTTTTGACCGGGGTGTCCGGCCCACCTCGTATCGTGGCACTCCCTGATAATATCTCGCCACAAATTGTTCCATTTAGGAACGTACACCCGCTGCCCGGTTGTGTAGAGTAAGCCATCCTCTACCCAAAACCGCCTCATTTTTCCTTCTTGGGCAGCCTTTATCAACTCCTTAGCTACAGAGTCGTGCTCCAAGCCTTCTCGAATCAGGTCCAAAAAAGTCCCCTTGGCTTGGCTTATGGCAGCAAGCTCTGCTTTACGACTCAATGCATCGGCAACAACATTGTCTTTGCCTGGCTTGTACTTCAACACGTAATCGAACTCCGCCAAGAAGTCCTGCCACCTGGCTTGTTTGGGAGTCAGCTTCTTTTGTGTTTGGAAGTAACTTGTGGCAACATTATCCGTCTTAATGACGAACTTGGAACCCAGCAAGTAATGTCGCCACACCCTTAGGCAATGAACAATAGCCGTCATTTCCTTCTCTTGAACCGTGTACCGACGCTCGGTGTCGTTGAGCTTGCGGCTCTCGAACGCGATGGGATGCCTCTCTTGCATAAGAACTCCCCCAATAGCAAAGTCGGAGGCATCCGTTTGAACCTCAAAGATCTTGGTGAAATCCGGCAATGCCAAGATCGGCTCACTTGTGATAGCATCTTTTAAATCCTCGAATGCCGTTTGACATTTTTCGGACCAATCCCATGCCTTGTTCTTTTTCAGCAGGTCCGTTAGTGGGGCGGCCCTCGCCGAGTACCCCTGGATGAATCGTCGATAGTAATTAACTAAGCCAAGGAAAGAACGAAGTTCGGTTACCTTGGTCGGCACTTCCCATTCCTTGATCGCTTTCACCTTTGCCTCGTCCATCTTTAAACTTCCATGGCCAATAACGTGACCAAGAAAGTGTACCTCCTCTTTTGCGAATGAACACTTCTCCTTCTTGACATATAGCTTGTTCTCCCGCAAAAGCTTGAACACCGTTCGTAAGTGGTCGGCATGTTCTTCCAACGTTTGGCTATAGATGACTATATCATCAAGGTAGACCACAACGAACTTGTCCAAGTAGGGTTGAAATATCTTGTTCATCAACGTGCAAAATGTGGCCGGGGCATTAGTTAAGCCGAACAGCATCACCAACCACTCGAATGATCCGTATCGAGTGATGCATGCCGTTTTGGGTTCATCTCCTTCTGCTATTCGGACTTGGTAGTAGCCCTTTTGCAAATCCATCTTCGTATAATACTTAGCTCCTCCAAGCCTGTCGAACAAATCAGCAATCAAAGGAATAGGATATTTGTTCTTGATCGTTACCTTGTTAAGTGCCCGGTAGTCCACGCATATTCTCAACAATCCATCATGCTTCTTTTGGAATAGGACCGGGGCGCCATAAGGTGCTTTTGAAGGCCGTATCATCCCTTTGTCGAGTAGCTCCGTCAGTTGCTTTTGAAGTTCCTCCAACTCTGGCGGTGCCATTCGATACGGTGCCATGGCCGGTGGTTTCGTACCCGGTTCTAGTTCAATCTTTTGGTCCACCTCCCTCCTAGGTGGTAACCCTTTTGGTAGCTCCGGCGGCATCACGTCCTTATTCTCCTCAAGGACGCCTTTGATGATATCAGGCATTTCTTCGCTCCTTTGCCCGATCGCGGTCTCGTCTTGGTCCTCCATCTTTAGGCATGCCAAATACGTCATATCCCCCTTCTTCAACCCTTTTGCAACTTGCATGGCTGAAAGTTGACCCACAACTTTTGCCTTGGACACAGCAGGCACCATGCATGAAGACTCCTTCTCCAAAATGCAAACTGAATCGAAGGAAGGTATTGGGATGGCGTTAACCTTCCTCATAAAGTCTAGCCCGAGAACCAAGTTGAAGTCGTCCATCTTTGCCACCGAAAGATCCACTTGGCCCATCCACGATCCTAGTTGGATTTTCGCTCCGTGAATTGCTCCGGCTAGTGGGGTGGTGGGAGAATTGACCGTCTTCAGGACTCCACCTCCCTTGGTGATCTTGAGTCCTAACCGTTTAGCTTCATCCTCCGTGATGAAATTGTTAGTGGCTCCCGTATCCACCATTGCTAATGCAGGTTGCCCATTCACCTTGGCTTCCACGTACATCAATCCTTTGTTTGCGTTGGTCGGTGGGATAACCTTGGCGTTGAGGGCGTTTAGCAATTGCAACGAGCTAAACTGTTCTTTCTCTTCCTGACAAGAGGATGAACCTCGTTCCTCTGTCATGGCGGCCAACGACCCTAGCTTGGGACACTCCCTCATCAGATGCGGTCCCTTGCACACGAAGCACGTCCGAGTTCCCATCGTGCTTTTCTTCTTCTCGTCGTACTTGCCTTGGGAATTCTTGGAAGTGTACTCCCCTTTGTTGAAGTACTTCTTCGTGCCATCCTTCTTTTCTCCCCCGCCTTTGCCCAAGTTACTCTTGGAGCCTTTCGAAGGATTGGGATGGTCGGTCGTGCCCCTTTGGAACTCGGACAGGGATTCGACCACGGTGATGGCATCGTCAACCGTTTTTACTCCCCGACGTTGCACCTCTTGCTTTGCCCAGTTTTGTAACCCGTCAATGAAGTAAAACAGTTGATCCTCATCCTTCATAGTCGGGATTTGAAGAACAAGGGTTGTGAACTCTTTCACGTACTCCTTAATAGTACCCTTGTGTTTCAACTCCCTGAGTTTCTTACGGGCCTCATAGACAACATTGGTAGGATAGAATTTATTTTTAAGTTCTTTCTTCAAATCATCCCAACTATCTATCTTACAAGAACCACTTTCTATTTCGGTGTGTTTACGACGCCACCAAAGAGCAGCAGTGTCCGTAAGATACATAGTTGAAGTGCGTACCTTATTCGCCTCGTCGGTGATGTTAGCCCCCTCGAAGTATCTTTCCATCCTCCAAATGAAGTCTTCGAGCTCCTTTGCATCCCGCTTTCCATCGAACTCCTTAGGCTAAGGTAAGTCGGTACTTTGAGTTACCACTACCATATTTGTACTCGAGCTACTTGCAGCCTTCTTGTAAGCATCGAGTCCTCTGGACAATTCGTCGCTAAGTTTGTTTACTTGAATTTGGATTGCCTGTATAGCATCCATCACTTTAGCCTCTAGCAACGTAAAGTCGTCCCTTAGAGAACCATGTTCCTCCTTGACCGTGTCAAGTTGTTCCATGGTGGTGGACTCTAAGGTCGAGAGTGAACTTTCCACCACCTCGATACGTTCCCCCATATTGACGAGAACTTCGTCAAACGTCCCAGCAGAAGGAACCGGTGGGCGAATCTTGCTTCTCGACTTCTTGCTTGTTTGGAGGTCCTCCCTCCTTCCCCGCTCCTCTGCAACATTCGGAGTTTCGACACCTTCTTTCGCCATAGTAATGGTTGTAGTAAACCTTTCCTCTGATACCACTTGTCACGGGCTTGAACCTCTTCAAGGCACGTGCGGCACTTAGTGCTTTCAAACTTCCGTCCTCACGGATTTACACTAAGTCAGCCTTCCCACAATGGCTTAAGAATAACGAACACCGAATGAAACTTAAGCAAGAGAGAACACAAGAGTTTATAAAGGAAACTTTGTATTACTCAAGAACACTCTACAAAGCTTAGAATACAACTCTCTCTCTATCTTCTACACAAATGAATCCTCCACCTATTTATAGGTGAGGCCTTCCCGAATGGACGGTCGAGATCGATCCAATCCAATGGTCTAGATTTACATCCAGAACATTCTATACAAATATCTCTAACTAGAATACTCTAGAATAATCTACGAAGATTATTTACAACTAGGTTATTCTAGAAGGTTCCACATCTAGGCTCTTCTAGAATACTCCCGAATTACTTCTCCTTTCTCCTACTACTACTTTACTAATCTTACTCCATAGTTTTCTTATTCTCTTGATCAGCGGGTCGTGACACCTGGCTTCCTTCTTCTTTGGGGGACTCCGTTGATCCACACACTCATACCACAAGCGGGAATTTTAATTTATAACTATATACTTACTGTATTACTTAACTCTCCTTGATTCTTTTACAATTAGTCTGTCATACTTGTATTGGAATATTTACAATAATACCTCTAATGTTTAATTCAATTTTACATTAAATCATATATATTACTTTTCAAAACAAAACTACAACTCTAACATATAACTTCTTAGCTAACTTCTTGACACTTAAACTCTTACTACTCCTTTTTACTGTACATCCCTACTTCTCTACCTTAATTCTTAAATACTCTAATAGACTCTCACTTAAAATCTCTCTTGTACTTTTTATATATTAATCTAACTTCTAATTAATGACACTCTGTTCTTCTACTAAACTGGATCTACTGTAACTATACTACTCTCATTATTACCTAAACACATGGACTTATATTTTTTTTAAATATTTTTATTTAATTAAATAGTCACAAGGAGCTATTGATTTTAAACTCTCTAAGTAGATTACAAGTTATTTCACAAATATTAATTAATAATTCTACTTGACTAGTTTTGTAAGTATTAGCAAAGGAGGTAACAAAGTAAACTAAACCCCCTCTCCCTACCGGATTACTCTCTCACCGCTAATGCATCTCTTCCTCCCTTTCCCCTTCCTGTAAGGACGAATGTAAAAAAAAAAAAAAAAAAAAAGTTTTTGTAAAAAGTTGGAGATATAAAATTAATCTGAGAGATGTTACAATACGACTACTTATTTACACAAAAAATATACATACACTTACCAACTCCATTACTCTAATATTTTACTCTATTTACATAGTTAATGAAAAGTGGTCATGGGCAAAAGGTAGGTGGCAATTTCTTCCCAAATTTTCAACTGTTTGGGACGATTTCTCATGCTCAATGCGTTCATTGTTATTATTGCTTGATTAATGATACGGGGTTATTGCGGAATGCATTTGGCAGGATAAAGTAAAAAAGTTAAAATAAAAAACGCGTTGCATGGGTTTTCGTTGGCACCCATGGCCAGGGATACGGTATATGTGGGAAAAAGGATCCCTACACTGGGACAAAAATGGGGCACTTGGGGGGAAATATGGCATTGACATGGTAAGCTAAATGCAAAATTACAACTAAAATTTCATGAATTTATACCTAATTTTAATCTCGCAATATTACTAACCTATTTTTAATAGGGTTGTTATAATATTACTTAAATTTACTTATACATGAGTCTTTAAGTACAACTTTATATGATACGTTATACTATTCTTCTATCTTATGTACTCTACTTTAAAAAAAAATCTATTCTAAAATAAATTACTACTCTACGTAATAACACCTACTTCTAAGAGGAACTACTGAATGTTACGTTAATGAGTTGATTAGTTTATGAGGAATATCCACTGACTGTTTCTACTCTACTTCATTCATACTTACTGTTATATTTACTACTGTGTCAATCTAACTTACTCAATTTGTAAATTACACTTAATCTACTCTTATTTTTTACTACAACTCCTCTGTTTACTAACAAATTCTTACTAATGTTACTTATCTCTTTCCTAAGTAAACTCTACTACATCTTTTACTCTAAAAAATATTACTAACTATTATTACTTCGTTTCAAACTTTTACTTACTTACCAAACTTTTACTTACATACTAAATCTACTCTCACTACTACACTTTACTCTCGAAATGTACTGACTTTAACTACTGTACTTTTTACTTCCACTCTAAATACTTCTACTTCTTACCTACAAACTACTAAATTCTTCTCTACTATTACATTTACTAACACTTTCGAACTCTACACTCTCTACTTACTTACTCTCCATTCCGTCCTAAACACCATTACAATGTACGAATTGAGCCACACATTACGATTTCGGAAACCGAATACCGACGATCAAAACCTCTCAAACTAAAACGTTAATTCTGAACTCTTGCGTAAAACCTTACTAAAATTACTCATACAACAATCCTCCTTTCTTCAATACTCTTACTCAAAAGACTAATTTCCAAACTAAAACTCATCCTTACTCTCTCTACTCACTTCCTCATTAAACTACGTACTTTGATGTTACTACTTACCTACTACTCCTCCTCTACTCTCTCACACTCACTCATCTCTGCATCTCACCATTACACCACTCCGCAGGTTGGAGCCCTTCTCCATGTATCTACATAAGTTCTAGAAAATTAACGTCAGCTCCATAGTTTTACCGAATTATCCGATTCTATATATACAAAATCAAGCGTGTGTATATACCTATATTATCCTTGAGTTTTTATTTTCAATGGCTTGATTCCACACAATAGCATGGTAAAGCAAAGCGGGGAATAATTTTCAATAATATATTCCATGTATACTTAAGGCTTTATTGCCGGAGGGATATATTAAGGGCAATGACTTTAATTGCTTGATAAATAATTATTCATTGCATGTGTGTGTGTATAACATTTAATGAGGGTGAAATTTTTGCCAAAAATTTTATGGTTAATTGATAAAACCAAAATAAACAATAAAATCATATAAATAACTTTTTTATAATCAAACTCAGTGCTAAGCATACAAAAAATTCTTGGCAATACAGCTACTACCTTTTAACTTGAGGTTACACAATTAATAGAACATCAAAACTTGGAAGATTTTAAAATGGTCTATTAGTATATCTCAATGGCAAGTAACTTGAATTTTTGGGTAATAATAAATTGAAATTTTGATTGATTTCAAATGTTTTATATATAAGGGAACACATTCCATTTAAGCTCAATGGACAAACTTATAATTTTTTGTAAAAAATAGGAATCATCATTTTTATGGCAATCACATGGAATGTTAATATTTTTTTATAAATATTTAATTATTTTTAATTAAATAGTCAAGGAGCTATTAATTTGAAGATTTGATGATATTCAAATATGCAACTGAATTAACAAAATAAATTTTAATTTATTTTTATTCTATATTACAGTTTTTTAAAAAGTTTAGCTAGGAGTGACCAAGTGAACTCCTTTTTTGAACTCAGAGTGCAACCGGGATTTTGAGTCTGGTGGGTTTGAGATGCAGTTTTTATAGGGGGTCACCCTTTGCCCATAGGTGTAGGAAAAATGATTTGTTTTTCAAAAAAAAAAAAAAAAAAAAATTTTTTTTAAAAAGTTGAAGATATTCAATGATGAGGTATGTGTAAAATCACCCTATTTTACACAAAAAATGATTTGACAATTTAAACAACCCATTAAAGAATCAAAAATTATAACGCAATGGGACAATTTATATGTAAGATAGTTTTTGAGTTATCTTTAAAAATGCTCTTAGGCAAATATATCTTTTTCCCAAATTTTCAATTTAGAAATAAGCGGACTTTATTGGATCATTTCTCAATGCATTCATTGTTTCATACAACTTTATTAATGATAAAGTAAGCGGCTATCTTTTCTTAATGCATTCATTCAACTTTATTAAAGATAAAAGAAGTTAAAAACGCTATTAATATTGGTTTACCATTCGCACCCAACATGGTCAGGACTCTTTATTGCCAAGGATAAGGATACATGCTTGTTAAGAAAAAGTACCCTACACTTGGGGCACGAATATGGCACCTTTACATGGTGCTGAAATATGGCACCTTTACATGGTGCTGAAAGCCAGTCAAAATATACCACCTAATTTCATGGGCCACTAAATAACCAAAAGCTAATCTCGCAATTGACTAACCCTATTTTTAATAGGGTTGTATAAAATTATTGTGTAAATTATACATGATAAGTGAGTTTTATACAAAAAATTTATACATATTTATTTACTCTTCAATAGTCAACATTAATACTCATGTGTAAAAAAAAAATGGTCTATTAATAAATAGACACCTAAAGAATAAGAAACTACACAAATAAGGAGAGAGAATGAATGGATGGGGAGAGAATGTGAATAGTGTGATTGAGTTAATGAGGAGAAGGAATGAATGTGTAGAGAGAGAATCATACTTGGCTGTGTAAATTGGCTGTGCAAAATACACAGTCATTATACATAAGAACTTAGTAGGCATTATTTTTATACAACCATTGGAGCAACAAAAAAATTTACCAATGTGTAAATTATACACAATGTTAAGTTAGTTATTTTTTTACAGCCCCATTGGAGATGCTCTAACGGATATAGGGATTGAAAGAGAGTTCGAAGCTATTATTATCTTCCTTTTCCAAGGAAACTTACTACCTCGTTATTAAAAAAATATACAAAAATTAAATAAAACTCTAGCCGTGGAAAATTTTATTAAAGTATCGTGATGTGCTGCACAGATAAAATAACTCTCCTCAATCAAATTATCCCTTAAAAAGATTTGAAATTGCCCCAAGAGAGGTTGAACCTACATTACCGCCGCTCTCGAACTCTTCTCTAAAGAATTGCTTTCACTCTGATTCCGTCATAACACCATTACAATCCTGACGCCCTGGAGCTGTCATTAGGGGTGTTGTCGGAAATCCGAAAACCGAACGAACGAACCGAATCGATCCGATATTAACCGAAATAATCCGAACCGAAAAAAAACCGAAACCAAAACCAAAATCAAAAATTGAAAAATTCGGGTCGGTTCGGGTTCGGGTTCGGTTGAACCGAAAAGCACTGAATTGCCCCGGAAAAAAAAATGGGGCAAAACTCAAAAGACCTACTGTCCTAATCGCAAAATGTTTGATGTGTGCCGCCACTCACCTCTTCTGCTCTCTCACCTCACTCAACACTCTTCTCTGCTTCTCTCACCTCACGGCTCACACATCTCCCTCTCTCTTTGTCTCTCACCTCATCATCTTGGCCTCTCTCACAGTCACTCATCTCACACATCGATCTCACGCAGGTAATTTAGTTAACTAGTAATATATATTTATTTATATTTGGTTTTATGTTCTAATCTTCTAGTCCTATATATATATATATTTAAAAAGGCATGTGTATATATATTTAATTATTTAGTTTATTTTATGTTGTGTTATATATAAACTAGAATCTAGATGGCTTAAATTAACCATGCCTGACAATTAGATATATTTAGGCTTTTGGATCTGATATATTTTAGTTCGTTTTTAGGATTGGTTATAATAATAAGCTGATATGTTATCTTCCAACTTTGAGTTTGTGGGAGGATTGTCTATAACAGTAAGCTGCACTGAAAATTTTGTTGAATAAATTTTTTGCCTGCGGATTACTTTTTTTTTTTTTAAGCAAAAGGGCAGAAAGGGCAATATTCACTAAATTTTAATTATAATCAAAAGCATGCCTGTTGATTACTCTACTGATTGCTTAAGACATTTGCACTTTTTATTCTTTTGGCTTATTTAGTTAAGCAATTTAATTAATTGATTATTATACCTCTTAATTGCATATTAAATACGGGGCCAGTAACTTGAAGTTTTGTTATGGTTTTGGGCAGATCTTGTCATCTTGATCTGATTTCACACAGTTAATGCTAAGGGGGCAACCAATCCTAAATAGTTTTCTCATTAAGACAAATTTAATTATGTTGGTGGTGGTGGAGCCGTGGAGGAATTGGTTTCATTTTTTAGCTATTTTCACATCTTAATGCAAATTAATTGCGCATTGAAAAATTGACACAGTTGATTTTTCAATTACATCTACAAGGCACCAATTGTCAGTCCACTATTACTACTGCATTCGTTTTGTGCCACACTCGAAACAAAGCAAACATTATTTTTCATTGTAAATTGAACACTAATATTTCATCAGTTTACTTTTTAAGTTCTTTTTGCTAGCATTCTTCTAGGACTCATTTTTTGTTTATTCTAAAGTATTTTGGGGTTGTTTGGTTTGGTAGATGTTTTGAGTTGAGTTTTTAAAATATGGTGTTTGATAGAATTTAGAAATATGCTGAAAAGTGGATTTGGTTTTTTTTTTAGTTTTTCAACCAATTAAAAATTTTATAAATTTTTTTTAAAAAATAGTCAAAATGAATCTTATTTTATAGATCTCGACGAGTATGCTTTAAATATATATTTTTTATTTAATTTTGATTTTTGAATTTAAAGTTTTTTTTAGCGAGACAAAGTAAAGTTATTTTTTGGAAGTGTAAAAGTAGAGATGTTTTGAGTTGAGTTTTTAAAATTTGGAGAAAAAAAAAAGAGCTACCAAACATGAGCTTTGTTTTCTTTTCCTCTTCTCCATTTCTATTCAATAAAAGACGCTTTTATCATATATAAAAGAAGATATTCAATTTATTTTACTATATGGAAAAATACTAATAATTGACCTCGTTTTTTTTGAAAAAACTTGTATAATTGTCATTTGTTTAAAACATGCGTGTTCTTGCGTAATTGTTTTTGTGTGTGGTGAGTTTTCCCATTGAAATCCATTTAATTGTTTGATGTGTGTGGTGTAGTTTCTCCCTCAGATGTTAAGTAGTAAAAGAACTATGGCATCTCAGGCCAATGAAGGTCTTCCACTTAAAAGACCAAAGGACTCCGTCTCTCACCCTCAAACTTCCAAGGCTCTAAATACGAATTCATCATCTCAATCTCAGCTTCTATACTTCTCAGGTAAATTTGATAATTTATAATTTATTTAATATGTTTTTATTATACTTATTTTGATTGATTGTTTGTTTTATTTATTTATTTATTTATTTATTTATTTATAATTATGTAGGTAGATTCCGTTGGTGAATCTCTCATCAACACACATTCTGATTTAACTGAAAAGATGCAAAGAAGTTCTTGGAAGCATTGAAAAGGAGGAGCCGATCCCCCGGTTTGGGCTCATTATGAGAGGTATATACACTTTTCTGGCTCTAGTTACTCAATCAGAGCTAAGTGTATATATTGTTTAAAAGCCGATTATGCATATGATACAAGTGCTAATGGAACTAAATCCTTAAACACTCATATAGAAAGATGTAGGGAATACCCCCCTAATAAGAAGAAAGTAGATGTAAAACAAAAGATTCTGTCTTTTGAAAATCCTACACAAGTTGCTATTGGGTTTGATCAAAAAGAAATTACCAAAGTATGTTTTATAGGCAAATTTTAATACAGTTTTATAGTATTTTTAGTGCTGTTTTTTTTTAAATGTAGTTTTTAACTAAAATTTTAACGATATAAAAAAAACCCGAAACCGACCGAATCGGACCGAAACCGAATAATTTGGGGAGGGTTTGGGTTTCGTAGGTATCAAAACCGAAACCGAACCGAACCGAAACCGAACTATGAAGTTTGGGGAGGGTTTGGGGTACCCCAATATCTACCCCGACCGAAACCGAAAACACCCCTAGCTGTCATTGCTCCATTACAATCATGCTGCCCTCTAGCTCTTCGTTGCATCACCATCCCCTAGAGGATTAATCTACTCTCCTTTAAGGCTATGTTTGACGCGTACTATTCGGTCTTCGTCATAATTGAATATTCGGGTGAATTATTTATCTCACTAAAGTTTCTTATCCCACCGACAGAGATTAACAAATCTCACCTATGAGGCAGGATTTTTTATCCTATCCGGATGAGATTAAATAATCATATCCGACTCTTTAATGCTACGCATCACACCCTAAAGGGATTGCCGCCCTTGTACTCCTCTCTAAAATCTTACTTTCGCTTTCGTTCCATTATAGTTCCATCACCATCTAGCCGCATTTCAACTCTTCGCTGCATCATCATCCTCTAAGAAATTAATTAACTATCCCATCAAACTACCGCTAACGAGATTTGAACCTTGTCCACTCGTGTAAAGAGTGGATAATCATTCCATATGAGTTAGAGCACATTTTTTACCTTTTTTTTTTTGAGACAGTTAGTTTATTTTATTTTATGTTTCCATTTTAATTTTATTATTCCTTAATTGAATGTACCGATTGGATTGGTTTTTTGTGGTCCATGCTTTTCATGACTTTTGTACGTATAGAATATGTATGTGCTTGATTTCTATACTCTTTATTTTTGTGACTTTATATTTGGGGGTAATATTTATATACAAATAAGTCCCATTGAATAGAAAACAACAAATACAATTGCAATTTGGTATTGGATTTAAACACAAATTTCAGACCACATACTACTACAGCGGTTATAAATTTAGACACAAGCATGACATGATACAACTTATGAACATATTATTGAAAACAAACTAGAGAGTAACACATTGAAAGAGGAGTATCTGCCTACTATCATAAAACAAACTATTTACAAGTGCTAAGTGGTTAAAGAAATCAAACTATAAATTTTGTTTCACAGAGGATTTTAGAATTTTGTGAAAAAAAATTAAATGAAAAAAAAAAGAGTAGTTCTTTGTGGAAAAAAATTGTAATATTTTTTCACAGTTGCCTTTTAATTTCATGAAAACAAATTAAAAGGAAAAAAATTGTTTTCGTGGAAAAGAAAAGAATTCGAACTACAAATTTTCTTTTACGGTGGCTTTTTGAATTTCATGACAATAAATAAAAAGAAAAACAGGTGGTTCAAAAAATAGTCTACAAAAATAATTTTTCTGACAGTGACTTTTACGAATTTCATAAAAAAGTGAAAAGTAAACAAAAAGTTATTCTATTTAATGAAAACAAGTTTTAAAGACAGAAAGTGGAAGGAAGAGAGAGAAGATTTGGATAAACGTGAAATGACCATTACTTACCTCTACTTCCGTTAATGCAAAGGAGTTCACTTACATAATTATTCACACTAACAGTTATACTTGAATAAATACATAAAAGTATTATTATTAGACATGATCTTATGTTTTCTAACGCTATTAACTTTTCATCAATTTTTAACATTTTCTTCTTACTTGCAAGAAAAAATCCGTTCTTTCACTCTTTCTTCACCTCATCTTTGTTTCAACTTCCAAAATTAAAATGGAAGCTAAATCAAACTGAATAGACATTGAAGCAAAATTAAAATTTCTCTCTCTAGATCTAAATATCTAAAAGTAACTTGAAAATTAAAAACTGATAGTTAAAAAAAGAAAATCAATAAAGTTAGAAAGGAAGTGGAGTACATAATTAAGACATTATTAATTTTTACTAATGAAAAAACATGCATGGCAAAAGTTGCTGGGTAGCATACATGGCGTGGATCAGATCAAATCATGTTTTTAGGATCCCATATTTCTTGAGTTAGCTAAATGGTCATGGAGATTTATATATACATATATAAATTGGGGTTAAAATTTTTCAAAAATAAATTATTTTCGCTAGAAAATAGATGGAGTCAATAAATATGAGATTATGTCTAATAAAAATTATTTTATGGTATTTATTAAACTAGGGTTATCTATATAATAGCATCTTCGATGGCAATGTGTAAAATTGACGTGTAAAAACATGCATGTGGACTAACAAATAATTGACATTTGGTTGACAAAAAATTGTTTTACACATAAATTATACACATTCGCATTTTTGCTCCAAATGTTCATACTTATAATCTTGTATAAAATTATGATGCACCAATTATATGAAAACACATAGAATATATAATATTCAACATTTTTTATAAATATTTTTTATTTACAATTAAATAGTCAAAATGGGTATTGATTTAAAGATCTTGATGAATAGAATTCAAATATGCAAGTTTTATTACAAAATGTATTTTAATTTTTAATTATACTATTTTGAAGTTTTTGTAAAAAGTTGGAGAGAGAAAATGATTATGTGGACATGTAAAATGAATGTGTAAGAGCATCTCTAACAATGCTCTCTATTTTAGAGAGCATAATTTCTAAAATAGAGAGTAATTTTTGAAATGGAGAGCTCAACTTAATGATCAACTCCAACAATACTCTCTACTTGCAATAGTTTACCAATTTTTTTTTATCTTTTTATCTTTTTCAATAAAATTATTTAGATGAGCAAAATTAAATGAGAACCACAAATATATTATTAATTTATTAAGTATAGAGCCAAAGAGGCTAGCTAAATTTGGAGAGCCAAATGAAGCTCTCTATTTTTATTAGCTATTATGACTAATCTCTTGGAGTATTAATTTAATCATTCCACTCTTTATAATAGAGAGTATGAGGGCAATAGAGAGTCTTCGTCTTGTATAAATTTTGTGTAAATCTTACGTGTCAAAATGTGATTTACACAAAAATAATAAAAAATTCGTTTTGTATTCCAATAGTCTGTTTTAGACTTTTTGTGTAAATATTAAACTACCAATTAGATAACACAAAGTGGAAACTT